>OX451737.1:970542681-971100455 GCA_948472305.1 Vicia faba | reverse complement strand
ACCCTAACCAACCTCTATTTATCCCAACAAACCCCAATTGTGACCGTAATCAAAGAAAAAAACACAAAATCTAAGTTTTGTTACCTCCGATCATAACTATTCTTCGAGCCTCCTCTGTGTAACTTGACTTCTGGTCTCTTTTCCTTTTGTTTGACAGGTACTCGACGGTGGTGCTGGAGGGGGGTAGTGGCGGCGCAACGGAGAAAGCGCTAGGGTTTCATATGTTGAGACCCTAAGCTTACACGGAGCACCGATAAGCAAGCGTTTACAGCAGCGGCGCTCAAATCTCCTTCTTCTCTCAGGCTCTCTTCTCTATTCTTCAATTTTCTTTTTTCTTTTCCCCTTTTTGTCTTAGAATCTTAGGTTTTTTATAGTGTTTTACGTTTAGACAATTTAGTAATATTTTGTATGATTGATCATTACTTTTAGGATTGATTAGAGAGTTAGGGATTTAGGGATTTCTTTTTGATTTGGTTGTAATCCGTATAATGATTTTTTATTCTATTACGATTTGGTTTGATTTTGTATTAAGTTGATTATGTTGTAAAGTTTCGGACACTCCAAATGTGTAAAGATTTGAGTTGATTTTATTTGATATGGACAATATATGTTTGTCTTTAAACAAGCGTTTCTCCTTCTTTAATCTGAATAGTGCATGTTTTTTGCTTTGAAACAAGACATTTTTCTTTCCTGATTCGAATAGTAAGTGTTTGGGTTTTGGGCTTGTAATGGTGAAGGGTTGGACCAGGCGATTAGAAGGCCATTTTTTTAGTTTCACATTTGACTTATCTTAGTCAACATTTTTTTAATAATAAAACAAACGTGATTTTTAATTAAATTCAAAATAGTAATAATTTTAATAACCTTTAATAATAATTATGATAATGTTAGCAATAATTATGTAAAAAAACAAATACAGTTCCTCAAAACCTAAGACGGGCCAATTTGTTCAATTTATTGGGCCTTAAAAAATGAATTGCTTATGGGCCTCTCTGATTAAAACATACACCCTTAAACCTTATTTGAAACATGCCTCAATACCAATAGTGGGCCGGTCCGATTAATCAATAAACCCATCATGTAATCAATATACCCCCCATTCTATTTATTCATAAACGAGCCATTCTGATTTAGAAAGGCCCAGGAATTCTCAAATATTGTAAACCCTCCTTCAAAATTTGAAATGGGATGAAACCAAAAAAAAACTTAGCCAAAACAAAATGGGCTTAGCCAATTGGATGTTAAGCCCTTATCCTAAGACGCGCCTTTCATTTAAACAAATGAAACGTTATTGGGCTTTAAAAAGTTACACGGGCCTTTTCTAATTTAGAAAGGCCCATTAGTTCTTAATAAGGTGAGACCCCCACCCCCCCCTTTATAAACCTAAACCTCATATATATATTGTTGTACCCCAAAATTTGCCCTCCCATTTTTCACAGAAAATCACAACTCTAGGGTTTCTCATATATTCAAGATTGGCTCAGGAATCGATCAGACAGATTTTCTCCTGTGGCAATAAACCAGCAATTAGGGTTTTTACTTGCAGTTCTCAGAAGAAATGAATTCACAAAGATCCAATTGGCTTTCACATGTTTTCATGCTTTTTCAAGTTTACTGAAAGATTATTGTTTGTTCTCAAGGCATGTTCATTTAGGACAAGAGACAGGATCTAAGACTGTCATTTGGAACATTCATGTTTTGTTTGATCCAAGTTAACCAGATAATTTGCGTTTGTTTAAGACATTTGTTTGTTTTTGGAATACACAGTGTGTGTTTATTTGGAATGCAGTGACAAGGTTACATGATCTTTGGAATTTAAGTTATCTTGGTTGGAATTATTGGAATACAGTTTCAATTATCTTAATTAGGAATCTTAAAGAATTAGTGAAGATGTGAAGAGAAATTTGCAAGTTATTGACAGTAAAGGATTCTAATGGATATCAGAATACCTCATAAGACCTTTTTTATTTACTTCAAAAATTGTTACAATACAATTTATTATTTAAATGCTTTAAGTTTTACAACTTATTGTATTTGAAAAATAAATTAGTACAATTGTTTGAGTATTTCTCTCTAAATTACAAGGAAAAATCTAAGCCTAAGGATGACTAAGCTTCCATTGCTCCCATGCTTGCCAAAGAATCTTATGTTTCCTCTGCTTTTCCACCATCCAGTTTGCGCTCACATGAAAAACAAAAGACAGAAAAATGATCAGTACAGTTAATTAGACATGGTTAAGAATTTTCAAAAGAGAAAAATGTGTTCATCATTAAAGTTTGAAATTTAGAATCAGAAGGCTATTTTTAATTCATCATGTGTTTTATTTTTCTACTTTGAAAATCACAAGAAGATTACTCTTCTTGGTGTTAGAACATAGTTTGATTCTACAACCCTCAATTAGAGTTTTGATGATAACAAAATACAAGAATAAATAAATTATAAGATTTATACATATGACATATATGCTACTTAAAATTATGTTGTGTATTTTCAGAAGTTCTGATGGAATCAGCATCAGAAAATAAATATCAACATCAGCATCAGAAGATATGTCAGCATCTGAAGATCAAACATGTGCTACACGCTAAAGTTACCAGATCATACGCTGAAGCCTGATGACCAGAATCTGCGCATAAAATACTCTGACTCTGATCAAGATCTTTAGCAAGTCATCAGCACTCAGAAGCGTCAGCATAAGCTAAAGCAAAGAACATTCTGAAGTGCTATCATTAGCAGAACATTCTGAAGCGTTACTAAGCATTCAAGACAGACTAATTACCAACGGCTTTATCCAAGACAAGATCTTCTCAAAAAGGAAAGAACGTTATTAGCATTGAAATGGATTTATGGACAACCAACGTATCTCTTCCTAGGCTATATATACAAGACTGTGTGAGAAAAGAAAAGGCTAATAATCTTCACGCATATACACGCCTATGTAAACGAACTCTCTCATTCAAATTGCTAAAGCTTTCAACCATGTCTACTCAAAAGCATTAGCAGTCTAGTTTTTATTCTAAGCTTAATATTGTGTATTATCACAGTTGTGATATATAGTTTTGTTAGAAAACATTAACACACTTTTTGTTCAATTATCTGTAAGAGAATTTCCTTGAGATAAATCGGTTTGTGGTTAGACTCAAGAAGGCTTTAACAGATGTTAAAGTAGTTGTTGTATTCAGTTGAATATAGTGGATTAAGACCTCGTTGGAGAGAGGCGAAATCACCTTGACGGGTGGACTGGAGTAGTTTGAGATCAAATGAACCAGGATAAAAATACAGTGTTGTCTGCATTTGATTTAAAGTTTTACAATTCAACCCCCCTTCTTGTGTTTTTCACATCTTCAATTGGTATCAGAGCGCCTGGTTCTGAGCTATAACACTTAACCGTGTCAGTACAAGATCCAGCGTCAGAAAAAACACAATGGCAGGACCACATCAAAACATCAGCAATGACAACAATGAAGAAAGAGACAGATTCGGTGGCAAACCTCCAGTCTTTGATGGAGAAAACTTTGACTACTGGAAAGATAGAATTGAAAGCTTCTTTCTTGCCCATGATGTTGATCTGTGGGACATGGTGACTGATGGATACACGCACCCAGTGGATGGAAGTGGTCAGAAGATTGACAGGAAGGCAATGTCTGATAAGCAAAAGCGTGATTTCAGAAATCACCACAAGGCCAGAACAATTCTTCTCAGTGCCATCTCTTATTCTGAATATGAAAATATATCAAACAGAGACACTGCAAAGAATATGTTTGACTCTCTGAGAATGACGCATGAAGGCAACATTCAAGTCAAAGAAACCAAAGCTCTTGCGCTCATTCAGAAGTACGAGGCATTCAAGATGGAAGAAAGTGAATCAATAGAAACGATGTTCTCAAGATTTCAAATTCTGGTTGCTGGTCTCAAAGTTCTGGACAAAGGGTATTCTATTGCTGATCATGTTAAGAAGATCATTAGAAGCTTTCCAAAACAGTGGAGGCCAATGGTCACAGCGCTTAAGCTAGCCAAAGATCTCAACAAAATATCTCTGGAGGAACTTGTCAGCTCCCTCAGAAGTCATGAGATAGAGCTAGAAGCAGATGAACCTCAAAAGCAAGGTAAGCCATTAGCTTTAAAATCTAACAGAAAATCTGACTCCAAAGTTTTGCAGGATGTTGAAGAAACCTCTTATGGGTCCTCATCAGAAGAAGATGAACTATCTCTCCTCTCCAGAAGGGTGAACCAATTATGGAAGCAGAGGCAAAGGAAGTTCAGGAATCCCAGAAGATCAGAGAATCAGAATGAATCTTTCTCCAGATACAGAAGGTCAGAATCCTCCTCTGGACACAGAAGATCTGAAGGCTCTTCAGGAAGCAGAAAGCCAAACAAAAAAGACATCATCTGCTATGAATGTAACGAGCAAGGGCACTAAAAAAGTGATTTCCCAAAGCTTCGGAAGGAAAAGCCCAAAAAGAAGTTTGGCAAGGAAAAGAAGAAAAGTCTCATGGCTACATGGGATGATTCTGACACATCTGAAGTTGACTCAGAATCAGATGATGAAAGAGCAAACATAGCTCTCATGGCAAACATAACAGAAGATAGTGAAGCTTCTGAGTCAGACTCTGAATCAGACACAGAAGAGGTATTTCCTGACTTTGCTATAAACTTTACTAAGGCTGAACTAGCTGAAAGCCTTAATGAAATTCTGGAAAGATATCAGCAGATCAGAGTCAAATTCAGAAACCTGAAAAGGAATCTTGCTTATGACTCTGATAAGACTGAGAGTCTCAAATTGGAGAATTCTGAGTTAAAAGATAAAATTTCAAAATTAGAAAATCTATTGCAAAACTCTCAGAAGGAAACAATCCCTGAAACTCCCAGCAGTGCTGATGAGATCATCAAGGAGTATCATCATAGCTTTCAGAAGTTTCTAGCTAAAAACATAGATAGAAGCAAAATGGCTTCAATGATCTATGGAGTTAGCAGAAATGGCAGAAAAGGAATAGGATACCAAGGTAAGGTACCTACACCAAAGAATGCCATGGATTTAGTCATAAAACGCACTTCACTTGATTCACACTTTGTATATGGGCACACACATGACATCAAATATACGAGTAGTAATTATTCTGTCAAACCAAAATTCAACCAGAGTTTTGGTAAAACTAACAAATCAGGACCCAAGAAAATATGGGTACCTAAGGATAAAATAATACATGTGGCAGATATCTTTAGCAGCAAAGCAGAAACACCAGTCATGGTACCTGTACTCTGGATGCTCACGACACATGACGGGAAGAAAGCATATGTTCCAAAGCCTGGAACTTAAGCTTGGAGGCCACGTAGGTTTTGGAGGCAATCAAAGAGGAAAAATCATTGGCTCAAGAACAGTAGGTAATGGAAATCTTCCCTCCATAAATAATGTTTTATTAGTAGATGGATTAATGCATAACCTGTTATCCATAAGTCATTTAAGTGATAACGGTTATGATATAATCTTTAATCAAAATTCATTCAAAGTTGTTAGTCAGAAAGATGGGACTATCCTATTTAATGGAAAGAGGAGAAACAACATTTATAAAATAAAACTTTCTGAACTGAAAAGTCAGAATGTAAAGTGTCTTCTGTCTGTTAACAACGAGCAATGGATCTGGCGCAGAAGATTGGGACATGTTAGTATGAGAAGAATATCTCAGATTAACAAACTCAATCTGGTCAGAGGACTTCCTAACCTGAAGTTCAATTCAGATGCTCTGTGTGAAGCATGTCAGAAAGGCAAGTTTGCAAAACCAGCTTTCAAATCTAAAAACTTTGTTTCCACCTCTAAGCCATTAGATCTTCTGCATATTGACTTATTTGGACCAGTTAAAACTGCTTCAGTCAGTGGTAAGAAGTATGGGTTAGTAATCGTAGATGACTATAGCAGATGGACATGGGTAAAGTTCTTAAGACACAAGGACGAGTCACACTCTGTGTTTGTCACCTTCTGCAACCAAGTTCAGAATGAAAAGGATCTTAGAATCGTCAAAGTCAGAAGTGATCATGGTGGAGAATTTGAAAACAAAGATTTTGAATCATTTTTTAATGACAAAGGCATTCTGCATGATTTCTCTTGTCCTAGAACTCCCCAGCAAAATGGAGTTGTAGAACGAAAGAACAGAACATTGCAAGAAATGGCCAGAACCATGATCAACGAGACTAACGTTGCTAAGATCTTCTGGGCAGAGGCAATAAACACAGTGTGATCGGTGGATCTGGAACTGACTGTTTAACGCTGGTTCGCGAAATGTCGCGGAAGCAAGAGTCGCCACCATCTTTTATTTTCTCCAAATGGAAAGGACAAAAGCACAGAAAAATTCCTTAAAGAGATTGCTCTCGGTTCGGGAGGTAGGTTATAGAAAGGGAAGGTGTTAGCACCCTTTCTATCCATGGTTATCCATGGGCTCTTAGATACTTGCTCAATGTGTTTTTAAAATTGTTTTGCTTTTCAATGTGGGTTTAAAAAGGTTCTTTTGAAAAATTTCAGATCGACTCATACGTCAGAGTGTTTGAAAAGTTTGCTTTTGAAAGCTTTTGAAAAGTGTCAGTGTGAAAAGTCTTTTTGAGTTTGTTTTGAGATTAGAGCAAGTATCCTTGAGAACCTACCTACCCTAAGGAATTCGTCTGTGTAGATGTCCTTTAAAGTAGTGCCATCCCACCATTGAGAGGTAGGTAGCACCACCGTTGGAGGTGTTCGGGTCAATTCGAGGTTCGGGACATGGTGATCACCGGAGCAATAGGAAGACACCTTAGAAGCTACCCTCATGCCAGGTTCCCGGATCATGAGGACTTACTAAGACATCCTCTACTCGACGATCACCTTTCGAGGCAAGGCAACAGTGAGGCGTACCCTAGGGGTGGTGTGTGAATTTGTGTGTCATGTTCATTTATTTTTGTCTTGTCAGGTTATTGGTGATCTAACGTTTGTTTTTATTTAAGACATTCATTCTTGCATGCATATTTAACAGTTATAAGTTGCGAGGAAATAAAGCTAGACTATTACAAATGGCGCGGGTCCACATCGCCAAAATTAAACCGGACCCGACTTGACGGAAAAATAAATAATGCGAAGAAATAAAGTGCGAGAAATTTAAATTACATGGCTTAGGGACAATTACATAATTATAATTAAACGACATAAGATAAATGCGCAAATTAAATAATTAAAACGAAACTAGGGCGTTGGACCCTTTTTGCAAATATTAATGGTTAATGAGAATTATAAATTAAATGATTAAAATTAATAAGAAAAATGAAAAAAATTAAATGAAAATGATTTTTTTGTGTTTTTTAGATTTAATGAAAAAAGGGAAGTTAATTGAAATTAAATTAAACGGCAAACCCTAATTCTAATATCTTTTATTTATTAAGAAAGAATTAAAATATGATCTAAATTAAACCTAATTTATTTATGCACAATTTTTAATTTATGAAAATAACTAAATAATATTATTACTCTAAAAAAGGGAAAAATATTAAAAGGAATAAAAAATATTAATTAACCTAATTCTATTTTGTTGGATTTTTTGTTATGGAAAAATATAAATTAAACCTAATTTGAAATTAATTTATTTACATGCTAATAAAATAATTATAATAAAATAGATATTATTTTTTGGTCTTTTTCTGATTTTTATAATGTTTTTATATTTCATAGAAAAAATAAATTAATTAATTAAAGCGATAAAAATAATATAATACAATAATTAAAACAACAAAAAGAAAAGAAAATCAAACCAGAGTGGGGTGTTGCCCCAAGTAAGGAGGTATAAATTTGAGAGGCCTGGCCCAATAAGCTTGCAACGTGCTGACTTTCCTGGATCGTGTATGACACGTTGACTAAGCGTAGGTGTTCCTTAGATTCTTGGCCGTGGATTTGGGTGAGATGGACGCGTGTGTGGCTTGAGAGGGTGAGCATATGGTACACCTGGGCGTTAGTGCTGCATAGAATCAAGTATTGAAAAATAACATTAAGCATTTGCCAGACCTGGGACTCGAACCCAGGTCTTGAAGGTCACATGCATTAGTCCCTGCCAGCTGAGCTACGTGTGTTAATTAGTATATTATTATAAACGAATAATGAAAAAGTAAAACCAACGCCCATTAATTAAACGCGCGCAAATTTGAACTAACGAACCACCAGCTGACAACTCATCATCTTCCTCACGCCTTCTTTTTTTTTCTGAAAACAAAGTCCTATTGCAACGGTTTCTGGGCATGGTCTTAGGCAGGCAACGAAAAAATAGCGAATAGCTCGTTTCTCCACATAAATTAGGCGCGAGGACACGTTCTTCTTCGTCTCCACGTACTGAACTCAATGGTCCTGGTTTGAAGCATCAATTTTTCTTCTTTATAAAAGCCCCAATTTTAAAATCTGTAAAACCTAGAATATGGACATGGCAAAAACTGGTATATAGCATGAAAATCCAATTAAATATAGTGGTTAGTTCTAGAACTTTGTAAGGAACCTGAATATGCAATTAAAATGCCATGATCATGCCTCAAAACAAAAATACGATTATGCAATTTTTTGGATGCAGTTCACGTTTGATGTACCGATTCTGAGCGTTTGGATTGATGTAAATGATTGGCACACGTTCAGAATCACCCAAGGAAGCTATTGCAAAAGGAATGGAGGCTTGAATCTGCCTATAACCTTGAAATCAGTTTTCAATTTTTTGACAATTTTTCAAGTTTGTGTTTTTACTTTTGAGCGCAGCTTGCCCTCTTCTAGCATTAGGGTTCTCATCTAATACTTGTATGGAATGGTTTAGGTTAACAAAACTACACAAAATCTCAAGCATTGATGATTTCACATATTTGATTTTGGAAAATCTTTTTCATATCTTTTTTCATGTTGTTTTTGTTCAATCATGATCTAATCACACCAAAACTTGCCATAATCAATTAAGCACGAAATATTGAGATTATAATGTGCACAAAAAGATTTTTTTAGGTTAGTTTGATATTTTTCATATATTAAAATCATTTAAATGAATATAAATTAATATTAATTCAAATAAATAATTAAAAAATATGAGAATACTTCCCTTTGGGCCTAGTGGTCGTGCATAGGCTTGGCATGAAGAAACTTGGAAGAAAATTGGGCCCATTTGCATTTTTAGGCCTTTTGCATCAATGTTGACTTTCAAAAATTTCCAAAAATTCCCCAACTTACACAAGGAATAACTTGGTCAATTTTTAAGATTTTCACATGTTCTTGGACATTTTGGAAAGGTCTTTGAGTCCTTTAACCAATGCCTTTGGTCCCATGTCATTTTGATTTACCAATCTCAAGTTATGGCCTTTGACTTAAAGTCACTTTTTGTTGACTTTTGAAAATGACCTATAATGTTGAAATTGATAACTTTTTGTGAGAGCATTTCTTGGACTTGAAGTATGAAGATGACTTGTAGGAAATGTCTTTCTCTTCAAAATGAGCTTTGGATGGAATTTTTCTGATAATCCATGTGAAAGTTATGCCCTGGTCAATTTCAGTTGACTTTTTTCAGCTGTCCAAATATAGCAACTTTTGCATCTTTGATGATTTCTGAGCCAAATTTTGAGAATCATGATCAAGCATTGATCAAATGATGTTTGTGGCTTCAAAATGATATATTGACCAAAAATTTGAACTTTTGATTGTCAAATGACCATTTTGCCCCTACAGTTGACTGTAGTGCAATCTAGGGTTTTGACTGTGCAATTTTGAGCTGAATGCCTTGAAACTTGACATGAAGACACTTGACCATCTTTTTAAGCATATGGGACTTGATTGGGCCTTTGAAAAGTTCATTTGCTTGACCAGAACTCAAACCCTAGTTTTGACTGTCTAGGAGACAGTTGAGCTGCACAACCCTTGGGGAATTTTGTGACCTTGACTTGACAAATCTTTGATGAATATGGGAGGGCAAATTTTGGGGTACAACAGTTGCCCCTGTTCAATCTTCTTAGACCTGAGGATGCAGATTGGCTGACGTGCCTTTCGTAATCCGAGGGTAAAAGATGATTGAACACTAGAGTGCCCAGAAATTTGCGCTCACATGATAGCAATGATGATGAGGGAATGGGTTTATGGATGCCATTTGGATGTTGCTTGGATAGGGTGATGGGCTTATAGATGCCATCTGGATGTCGATCGCGTGGGAGATTCCTTGGCGAGAACCTGCATACCTGCAAAAGAAAAAAAAAAAAATGAGTACCTGACACGTTGCAGGAGCTGATCTTTAGATGCTTGGTATAGATGTGTCCTGACTGGTTACAGGAGCTGAGTCCGGAGCTTCAAACACTGGTGAATGAACCAGGGATGGTTACTGCCTTAGCGTGAATGGTAAGAGAACCTTGGATGATTTTAATTTCAACAACGCTCGTTGAGAAAAATCTTGGTGGGAATTACCATCTTCGTAGTGTCAGGAAGAGGACCATAGGACATTATAATCTCAAAGGGAGTCACCTCACTCACCGTCGGAGAGGGAACTATAGGAAATTATCATCTGGAAGGAAATATCATCTCACTCGCCGTTGGAGAGGGAAACATCTTGAAAGGGAATTACCACCTCACTCGCCGTTGGAGAGGGGACCATAAGAGAATATTACCTCACGCTCATGCCGGAGAGGGAAACATCTGAAGAAGGAATTACCACCTCACACGCCGTTGGAGAGGGGACCATAAGAGAATATCACCTCACGCTCATGCCGGAGAGGGAAACATCTGAAGAAGGAATTGCCACCTCACACGCCGTTGGAGAGGGGACCATAAGAGAATATCACCTCACGCTCATGTCGGAGAGGGGAACATCTGAAGAAGGAATTACCACCTCACACGCCGTTGGAGAGGGGACCATAAGAGAATATCACCTCACGCTCATGCCGGAGAGGGGAACATCTGAAGAAGGAATTACCACCTCACACGCCGTTGGAGAGGGGACCATAAGAGAATATCACCTCACGCTCATGCCGGAGAGGGGAACATCTGAAGAAGGAATTACCACCTCACACGCCGTTGGAGAGGGGACCATAAGAGAATATCACCTCACGCTCATGCCGGAGAGGGAAACATCTGAAGAAGGAATTACCACCTCACACGCCGTTGGAGAGGGGACCATAAGAGAATATCACCTCACGCTCATGCCGGAGAGGAAAATATCTGAAGAAGGAATTACCACCTCACACGCCGTTGGAGAGGGGACCATAAGAGAATATCACCTCACGCTCATGCCGGAGAGGGAAACATCTGAAGAAGGAATTACCACCTCACACGCCGTTGGAGAGGGGACCATAAGAGAATATCACCTCACGCTCATGCCGGAGAGGGGAACATCTGAAGAAGGAATTACCACCTCACACGCCGTTGGAGAGGGGACCATAAGAGAACTTCTACTGAGTCTTTATCAGAAAAATCTGTTTGGAGTCGATTTAACTGGATTGGAGAAGTCCTTGAAATATGTTTGAGAATTTCAACTGCATCTTTCCTGAAAGGTAGAGGTCAGTTATATGCGATGCATGATATGGATCAAGCAAACATGGATACGATTTATATGATATGATGTGTACATGCATGCTATAATGATGTATGTAAAGTTTTATGTATGTTTTCGTCTAGGAAAATAAATCCTTGACGGGTGCCGGGAAGTCATATCCTGGGCTGACGTTTGAGGAAGAGATTTTGCTTCCGCTGTGGATGATTCGTTGCAAGAATACCGGTAGGAGAAGATAACTCCGTTGAGGAATAAACTTGGCAAATGAAATAATTCTGCGGGAGAAAAGATACTCTAGCGATCATGCTGGGGAGTGCTACTCTGTGGGGATAGCGATGCTTTGCTGAAATGATGAAGATAACTCCGCTGGGTATACCGTTGATGAGTTATACTGGGAGATTTGATGAATTCTGCTGGGGGTATCCTTGTTGTGCTGGAAGTGTTGATAGACTTCGCTGGGGGTAAGAAGATACTTTGCCGAGGACGCTCTTTCCGTGGCTTTTGGCTGAGGATAACCCAGTTATATCCTGTTACGGAAATAACTCTTTAAATCAAGCCGGGACGACGCGTTCGTGCTCTGCGAGGGATAAGCTTCCAGAATCTACTGGGGATAAGCTTGCTGCTTGGGGAGATATGAATTCCAACTTTCCTGGGGGAACTGGATTGGACTCTCCTGGGGGAAGTTTTAGACTGCGGGGAAGTGATTCCTTTGAATGTTGATATACCGCCGGGGGAATAATCTTTAGATCAAGACTGCCGGGGATGTTTGTTAAGAATTCATGCTGCTGGGGAAGGTTGATATCTGCTGGAGGATACCCAACTTCCTTGAGGTCTGATAATTTGCTTGGAGAAGAATGTATTGTTTTATTCTCTGGGGAATTAAGATACTCGGTCATGTTCTTTGGCTGAACCTACCTTGGTACCTTGGAGGATAGAACAATTAGACTGCTCAGACAACTCTTTATTGCCCCTGTTTCTGAGGTGGGAGAGGAAGACCTGTGGGATGCTGATAGTCGTTGATGGGCCAACCTTCTTCTGGTAGGCAGGTGACGAGATGCCGGGACATAGTCGTACGCTTTTGATCCCTAACTTTTGCCTGGACCGCCCTTTCGGGTTTTCAGTCCACCGGGATACCCATTCTTGCCCAAGCCGCCTTTTCAGGTTTTCGACTTGCCGGGTGTACAGATTTTTTTCATTTCATCCCTTCATTTTGCTCGAACCCTTTTGGTTCGCCGGGAAGCCCTTATTTTTGCCTAGGTATGTCAACCTAGCGGGTCTTTGATTATGCGTAGTATTTTTCGACTATGTCCGTTCTCAAAAAGTAGGGAGTTGCCCCTGTTAGAAGTGCTTTGTCATGCCACCAGAAGGTATTTGATCAGGCAAGATTCGTTGTTGAAATGCCCCAAGTGACTCAGGCGGAGACTTGCCCCAGGCTATTTGGCCTTTTGAGAGATTCTCCGAATCTTGACTGGACTGTCCCAGATAATGGACAATGCTCATGTCTGCCCCTTGATTGGAGATACTCTTGTTCATTAGACTTTCGTCGTGCGAACTTCTATGCTGTTCAAACAAAAAGTCATATGCAAACAAAGTTATGTTAAAAATGCAAAGCTTATGTCTGTCTCGAAGATTTTGAAAATGCATTCTTTTTTCATAGAACAAGTGAATGTTTGTAAAACGTGATGTCAACTTGTATTTACCGTAGGCCTTCAGGAGTCAGGATACATTTCGTAACAATATGCTTTTGAACTAACCCATGCTTCAGCTAGGACTTTTTTAGGGTTATAACGTGGCCTGGTTCACGGTTTAAGAAACAAAGGATAAAGGCTCAAATTTTATTTGTACCCACCCGCTCTTCGTGATGTTCTTCAAACCTAAACTCAGTTGATCATACGTTAGACCTCGTTCGAGTCTTTGCTTTGATTTTCCGGTGATGGTTCAGATGTTGATGATTTCTTTGGAATAGGCAGTCATTCTTTTTTGTTGAGGGTTTGTATGACCTCTTTCTTTTTTGTTTTTTGTTATCCCTTTCTTTTTTGCCTGAACTGTTTCCTTTTTCGGAATTACAGTCAGCGGGATGCCCCAGTTTCATAAGTCTCTTTTCATAGGTTTAGACCTTTTTGGGCTTTTCATTTATGAATTTTGATGATGACTGCCTGTCCTTTTGATTGTTCTGAACCATCACTGTCTTTGTTCGTTTTGTAAAGATGCACTTCGGTGCTATTCGTCATGCACTTGGATCAACTGAGAAGACTACCCTGCCCCCGGTCATGATTAAGGGTTTTGATTTTCGAAAATAAAAACTCCTACTTCTTTGGCTCTGATGGGTTGACGAGGGATTATCATCCTTATAGCTCCAGTGTTTAGGAATTGAAACAATGCCTGTACCTCATCAGCGGGGTCTGTTCAAAAGCATACTGTAATGATCGTGGTATCGTTTTCGTCATCCTCCCTCAAGAGGCTCAGAATTATTAATTGAGAGTTGACATCAGAAAAAAATATGAAAATAATTTGCGTATAGTGAATACGAATATATTGATTCAAAAAATAGACATAAGCGATGCATTAATGGAATAACAATGTTTTAACATGAATAAATGTTTAAACAAAAGAAAATTGCAACTCGAACATTCGAATGAACAAAAATTTCTCAATCCTAGCCATGATTTGGCAAGGGAGCAGTGATTATGTTCGGAGTCTCAGGTACTTCAAACTGAATCTCTCCAGCGTCGATCATGTCTTGAATCTTGTTTTTGAGAGGCCAGCAGTTGTCCGTAGTATGCCCCGGGCTATCAGAATGGTATGCGCACCTATCGTTGGGATGATAGTTAGGAGCAGAAGTGTTCGGATTCCGAAGAGGAGCCCTTAAGGTGATCAACCCTGCCTTCAACATTTGTTGTAGTGCTTGATCCAACGACATGTTGAGTTTGGTGTACTGCCTTTTAGGCTTGTCTGGTTTGCTCTGATCAGCCCGTTGTTCTGGGCGAGGTCGTTGTTGGACCTGTGAAGTAATAGCAGCTTGGGGAGGCCCAGACCTTTGACTTCTTGGAAGTTGATTAATGACTGGGTCCCTGACTTGGGCTGGTTGCTTCATGTCTTGATGAAGCTGACTGATCATGGCCCTCAGCTCTCCTTGCTCCTGAGCTAAACCTTGAATGAGTGCCCTTTGCCCCAGCATCTGGGTTTTCAATGTGTCTACCTCAGCTTGTAGACGCTTCAGTTGTTCGTCCTTGCCATCTTCAGGACTCTTTCTGGTCAGATTCCCCATGAGGAGTGTCCTCAACTCTTCCTGCCCCTTGGATAGGCTTAGGAAGATCTCCCTGAACTGAGTCTCTTGAGTGTGAAGGTCCTGGTTACCTTGTTGGGAAGTCATTGCTGAAATAAACAGCGACAAAGGTAAGTGTCCTGCAAAAGGGGTACCTGTAATGCAAAGATGTGTATGATATGCATGCAATGTTTTCAAGGACCTCGCGGGATAAACAAAGAAAATTTGTTAGAATTTGGGTCCGGTAGCTTGATTGAAGGGAACCCATGTTGTGGAGAGTTTTTCTTCCAAGGGTCAAAGGCTCACCATATCCAGTGGGTCATAGCCCCTGATAACCTTAACTAGGGGATCATTATTCAAGTGTCAAAGCTCACCATGTCAAGTGGGTCATAGCCTCTGACAACCTTGGCTAGAGGAAAATAAATCCTCTTTGCCCCTTGCTGGGATAGTTGTTCATCATGACCTGCATCACAAGCCCTTAAGATCCTTGAAATGGGTTAGGATGTATGCAATGGTATGATGTCATGCTATGCATGGGATGATGTAGGTAAACCCTGCTATGAGTCCCAATTAAGGACTATAGATAGATCCTGCAAGACATTCAGTACCCTGTTATGAGTCCCAATTAAGGACTACAAACAACCCTGCAAGAAATTTGGTACCCTGTTATGAGTCCTAATTAAGGACTATAAACAAGACCTGCAAGAAATTTGGTAAACCCTGTCATGAGTCCTAGTTAAGGACTATAAACAAGACCTGCAAGTGGTTAGTACACCCTGTTATAAGTCCCCATTAAGGACTATGAACAAAACCTGCAAGACATCAAGGGTCAGATAACAAGCATGCAAGTAGGCAAGTACGAAGGCACACAAGTCATACAAAAGAGCCCTTAGAGTTTAGGCCAGCATGAGGTCTAGGTATTACCCTCTTTCAGTTTGTTGGTTCATACCTGTCCTATCAAAAGTAACCGGGTTCTAGAGGATCCCAATATCACTGACTACCCTCAATCGGTCATAACTCCAGCATCGCAATCTTTTCTTGCGGCCAGAACAATCACGAGAGTTTAGCCTCAATGGGCGTAGCATACTGCTACTGTTCTAAAGGCCAAGTTGTGTCATTTAAGGTTCTAAGGTCTGTTGGTGCTTAATGACTCCTTAGAAGACCCATATTCTCCCCGTTTCAACACGAGGGATATCGGTACAGACCAAGGCGCCACACCAACGTAGCCACTGCTTCACCCATGTCGGTATACGCCGGACAGGTCCCTCACAGATTATGCTACCTAAACAGGGTGTCCCCAGATCCGGGTTAGGATCTATGTAACTCCGATGCAACCCACAATAGTAAAGCAAGCAAAACAATACAAGTGAAAACACAGTTATGACTTAGCCCTAAGGTACACCTCACTTTATAGTTTTCTCCCCAGCAGAGTCGCCAGTTCTGTGATCGGTGGATCTGGAACTGACTGTTTAACGCTGGTTCGCGAAATGTCGCGGAAGCAAGAGTCGCCACCATCTTTTATTTTCTCCAAATGGAAAGGACAAAAGCACAGAAAAATTCCTTAAAGAGATTGCTCTCGGTTCGGGAGGTAGGTTATAGAAAGGGAAGGTGTTAGCACCCTTTCTATCCATGGTTATCCATGGGCTCTTAGATACTTGCTCAATGTGTTTTTAAAATTGTTTTGCTTTTCAATGTGGGTTTAAAAAGTTTCTTTTGAAAAATTTCAGATCGACTCATACGTCAGAGTGTTTGAAAAGTTTGCTTTTGAAAGCTTTTGAAAAGTGTCAGTGTGAAAAGTCTTTTTGAGTTTGTTTTGAGATTAGAGCAAGTATCCTTGAGAACCTACCTACCCTAAGGAATTCGTCTGTGTAGATGTCCTTTAAAGTAGTGCCATCCCACCATTGAGAGGTAGGTAGCACCACCGTTGGAGGTGTTCGGGTCAATTCGAGGTTCGGGACATGGTGATCACCGGAGCAATAGGAAGACACCTTAGAAGCTACCCTCATGCCAGGTTCCCGGATCATGAGGACTTACTAAGACATCCTCTACTCGACGATCACCTTTCGAGGCAAGGCAACAGTGAGGCGTACCCTAGGGGTGGTGTGTGAATTTGTGTGTCATGTTCATTTATTTTTGTCTTGTCAGGTTATTGGTGATCTAACGTTTGTTTTTATTTAAGACATTCATTCTTGCATGCATATTTAACAGTTATAAGTTGCGAGGAAATAAAGCTAGACTATTACAAATGGCGCGGGTCCACATCGCCAAAATTAAACCGGACCCGACTTGACGGAAAAATAAATAATGCGAAGAAATAAAGTGCGAGAAATTTAAATTACATGGCTTAGGGACAATTACATAATTATAATTAAACGACATAAGATAAATGCGCAAATTAAATAATTAAAACGAAACTAGGGCGTTGGACCCTTTTTGCAAATATTAATGGTTAATGAGAATTATAAATTAAATGATTAAAATTAATAAGAAAAATGAAAAAAATTAAATGAAAATGATTTTTTTGTGTTTTTTAGATTTAATGAAAAAAGGGAAGTTAATTGAAATTAAATTAAACGGCAAACCCTAATTCTAATATCTTTTATTTATTAAGAAAGAATTAAAATATGATCTAAATTAAACCTAATTTATTTATGCATAATTTTTAATTTATGAAAATAACTAAATAATATTATTACTCTAAAAAAGGGAAAAATATTAAAAGGAATAAAAAATATTAATTAACCTAATTCTATTTTGTTGGATTTTTTGTTATGGAAAAATATAAATTAAACCTAATTTGAAATTAATTTATTTACATGCTAATAAAATAATTATAATAAAATAGATATTATTTTTTGGTCTTTTTCTGATTTTTATAATGTTTTTATATTTCATAGAAAAAATAAATTAATTAATTAAAGCAATAAAAATAATATAATACAATAATTAAAACAACAAAAAGAAAAGAAAATCAAACCAGAGTGGGGTGTTGCCCCAAGTAAGGAGGTATAAATTTGAGAGGCCTGGCCCAATAAGCTTGCAACGTGCTGACTTTCCTGGATCGTGTATGACACGTTGACTAAGCGTAGGTGTTCCTTAGATTCTTGGCCGTGGATTTGGGTGAGATGGACGCGTGTGTGGCTTGAGAGGGTGAGCATATGGTACACCTGGGCGTTAGTGCTGCATAGAATCAAGTATTGAAAAATAACATTAAGCATTTGCCAGACCTGGGACTCGAACCCAGGTCTTGAAGGTCACATGCATTAGTCCCTGCCAGCTGAGCTACGTGTGTTAATTAGTATATTATTATAAACGAATAATGAAAAAGTAAAACCAACGCCCATTAATTAAACGCGCGCAAATTTGAACTAACGAACCACCAGCTGACAACTCATCATCTTCCTCACGCCTTCTTTTTTTTTCTGAAAACAAAGTCCTATTGCAACGGTTTCTGGGCATGGTCTTAGGCAGGCAACGAAAAAATAGCGAATAGCTCGTTTCTCCACATAAATTAGGCGCGAGGACACGTTCTTCTTCGTCTCCACGTACTGAACTCAATGGTCCTGGTTTGAAGCATCAATTTTTCTTCTTTATAAAAGCCCCAATTTTAAAATCTGTAAAACCTAGAATATGGACATGGCAAAAACTGGTATATAGCATGAAAATCCAATTAAATATAGTGGTTAGTTCTAGAACTTTGTAAGGAACCTGAATATGCAATTAAAATGCCATGATCATGCCTCAAAACAAAAATACGATTATGCAATTTTTTGGATGCAGTTCACGTTTGATGTACCGATTCTGAGCGTTTGGATTGATGTAAATGATTGGCACACGTTCAGAATCACCCAAGGAAGCTATTGCAAAAGGAATGGAGGCTTGAATCTGCCTATAACCTTGAAATCAGTTTTCAATTTTTTGACAATTTTTCAAGTTTGTGTTTTTACTTTTGAGCGCAGCTTGCCCTCTTCTAGCATTAGGGTTCTCATCTAGTACTTGTATGGAATGGTTTAGGTTAACAAAACTACACAAAATCTCAAGCATTGATGATTTCACATATTTGATTTTGGAAAATCTTTTTCATATCTTTTTTCATGTTGTTTTTGTTCAATCATGATCTAATCACACCAAAACTTGCCATAATCAATTAAGCACGAAATATTGAGATTATAATGTGCACAAAAAGATTTTTTTAGGTTAGTTTGATATTTTTCATATATTAAAATCATTTAAATGAATATAAATTAATATTAATTCAAATAAATAATTAAAAAATATGAGAATACTTCCCTTTGGGCCTAGTGGTCGTGCATAGGCTTGGCATGAAGAAACTTGGAAGAAAATTGGGCCCATTTGCATTTTTAGGCCTTTTGCATCAATGTTGACTTTCAAAAATTTCCAAAAATTTCCCAACTTCCACAAGGCATAACTTGGTCAAATTTTAAGATTTTCACATGTTCTTGGACATTTTGGAAAGGTCTTTGAGTCCTTTAACCAATGCCTTTGGTCCCATGTCATTTTGATTTACCAATCTCAAGTTATGGCCTTTGACTTAAAGTCACTTTTTGTTGACTTTTGAAAATGACCTATAATGTTGAAATTGATAACTTTTTGTGAGAGCATTTCTTGGACTTGAAGTATGAAGATGAGTTGTAGGAAATGTCTTTCTCTTCAAAATGAGCTTTGGATGGAATTTTTCTGATAATCCATGTGGAAGTTATGCCCTGGTCAATTTCAGTTGACTTTTTTCAGCTGTCCAAATATAGCAACTTTTGCATCTTTGATGATTTCTGAGCCAAATTTTGAGAATCATGATCAAGCATTGATCAAATGATGTTTGTGGCTTCAAAATGATATATTGACCAAAAATTTGAACTTTTGACTGTCAAATGACCATTTTGCCCCTACAGTTGACTGTAGTGCAATCTAGGGTTTTGACTGTGCAATTTTGAGCTGAATGCCTTGAAACTTGACATGAAGACACTTGACCATCTTTTTAAGCATATGGGACTTGATTGGGCCTTTGAAAAGTTCATTTGCTTGACCAGAACTCAAACCCTAGTTTTGACTGTCTAGGAGACAGTTGAGCTGCACAACCCTTGGGGAATTTTGTGACCTTGACTTGACAAATCTTTGATGAATATGGGAGGGCAAATTTTGGGGTACAACACACAGCATGTTACATTTAGAATAGAATCTCCATAAGACCTATTCTGGAAAAGACTCCATATGAATTGTGGAAGAACAGAAAGCCCAACATTTCTTATTTTCATCCATTTGGATGTACTTGTTTTATTTTGAATACAAAAAATTATTTGAACAAGTTTGACTCTAAAGCACAAAAGTGTATTATGTTAGGATACTCTGAACGCTCAAGAGGGTACAGAGTATACAATACAAAAACACAGATTGTGAAAGAATCAATCAGTGTTCGTTTTGATGATAAGCTTGACTCTCAAAAGTCAAAGCAGAATGAATTACTTGCAGGTATGGAAGTTGAATTCACAGGTACTGAAGACAAGTCATCAGAAGCTCTTAACAGAGACACTCCCTCAACATCAGAAAGAGGCACTGCAAGCAATCCAGCACCTTCTATTGATCAACTTCAGAAAAGACCATCCAGAAGCAGCATGGATCACCCAGAAGAAACAATCTTAGGAAGAAAGGAAGATCCTATCAGAACAAGAGCTAGCTTCAAAAACTATGAAGAATCCCTCTTGGGACTTGTTTCTCTAATTGAACCATCATCAATTGATGAAGCACTTCTGGACAATGACTGGATTCTAGCAATGCAAGAGGAGCTAAATCAATTCACAAGAAATGACGTATGGGATCTAGTTCCCAAACCAAAAGGATTCAACGTCATTGGAACAAAATGGGTGTTCAGAAACAAACTAAATGAATAAGGTGAAGTCATCAGAAACAAAGCACGATTGGTAGCACAAGGTTATAGTCAGCAAGAGGGGATAGACTATACAGAAACCTTTACTCCAGTCGCCAGGTTAGAATCTATCAGACTCTTAATTTCTTTTGCTGTTAATAAAGGCGTCACTCTGTATCAGATGGATGTTAAGAGTGCATTCTTAAATGGCTATATAGAAGAAGAGGTATATGTTCACCAACCCCCTGGTTTTGAAAGTTCCAAAAATCCAGAATATGTTTTCAAACTAAAGAAGTCACTATATGGTCTGAAACAAGCTCCCAGAGCTTGGTATGAAAGACTAAGTAACTTCATGTTAGAAAAGGAATTCACCAGAGGGAAAGTGGACACAACCTTATTCTGTAAGACAGTTAAGAATGACATTTTAGTATGTCAGATTTATGTTGATGATATCATATTTGGATCTACTAAACCTTCTCTGGGAAGAAAGTTTTCTAAGTGTATGCAGGCAGAATTTGAGATGAGCCTAATGGGGGAACTGAAATTCTTTCTGGGCATTCAGATCCATCAAACCCCAGAAGGAACTTACATTCATCAGAGCAAATATGTCAGAGAACTTCTGAAGAAATTTGATCTCTCAGAATGTAAGCCATCAAAGATTCCAATGCATCCCACGTGCATTCTGGAAAGAGAAGAGGTAAGTAAAAAGGTAGAACAGAAGGTCTACAGAGGTATGATTGGTTCTCTTCTTTATCTGACAGCTTCAAGGCCTGACATTTTATTCAGTGTATGCATTTGTGCTAGATTCCAATCAGATCCTAGAGAATCTCACTTAACAGCAGTTAAGTGAATTTTCAAGTATCTGAAAGGTACTACTAAACTTGGTTTGTTTTATAGAAAATCAAGTGATTACAGCTTAGTAGGATACTATGATGCTGATTTTTCTGGAGACAGAGTAGAACGTAAAAGTACTTCTGAAAGCTGCCAGTTTCTGGGAGAAAATCTGATCTCTTGGTCCAGCAAAAGACAATCCACAATTGCTCTATCAACAGCAGAAGCTGAATACATAGCAGCAGCTGGATGCAGCACACAAATGCTCTGGATGAAAAGTCAACTTGAGGACTTCCAGATATTTGAGAGTAACATTCCTATCATCTGTGACAATACTTCTGCTATTTGTCTTAGTAAAAATCCAATTTTATATTCTAGGGCTAAGCATATAGAAATAAAACATCATTTTATTAGGGACTATATTCAGAAAGGGATTTAAAGTTTAAAATTTATTAACACAAACCATCAATGGGCTGATATTTTTACAAAACCACTTTCTGAAGATAGGTTCAACTTCATTCTGAAACATCTTAGCATAAAGCTCTGCCCAGAATAAAAATGTTTTGATTCTATATATTAACCTTCAGAACTTTGTTTATTTTTCTGTGAACTTCTGATCAATCTTCTTTTAGAATCTTAGAAGTGCAGATTGTATCAGAATCTATCCATGAAGATCTGAGCGCTTCATTTCAAGGATAGAAGTGTGCTGTTCACTCAAAGAAAACAAGTGTCATCCAGTCATCAGCTATTTTCTGAGGCTGAACACGCGTTCACGTTTCTGAAAAGGCAAAGCGCTGATTGGGTGTATTGAGACACATGTCATGGGTAACCGTTCCAAATATCTTTCTAAATCCCCTAAAATCAGCTATCATTAAATGCTAATAATCATTATTAATTTCTCTCTCTTAATGTTTATGTTTTCAAAAACTTTTTAGAAATCTATTTAAACACTTCACACCTTTTACACTTTTTACCTTCACTTTCAATTTTCTCTGAATATTTCTGATTTCAGTGTTCTTACTTTCTCAAGAAAAACCATTTCAATCTTTTTCACAAAAAACCTCGTGTGAACAATGGCTTCTTCCAGCATTCCTACTGCAGGTTCCCAGAAAACTGTTTCATCTGAACAATACGAAGTACCCCTCAGAACGCTTCTAACACCAGTCAAAAACCTAGAGGTTCTATCAGAATTAATTGTGGATTTCAACAGCCTTAAGGAGAATGGGTTTGATTTATCTGAAGAGGTTAAAGCTCAAGGTTGGGAAAGGTATTTTGACAGACTGGTGGGTCCAACATTTTCTATTCTGGTAAAGGAATTTTAGATTCACGCTTCTTCCTCAAATCATCAAGTCACGTCTTACATCATGGGGAAGAAGATTGTTATCACTGAAAACCTTTAAGTTGGAAGACCAGAGCTATGGACAGGCTCAATAGAACTTCAGCAATCTGCTGAAAGAGATTGAAGGTCCAGTTCTGAGCAAGCTGCTTAAGGAAGAAGTTCTCCGTCTGGACATTGCTCCTTGGTCTGAACAACGTCCAGCATCCAAAGTTCAACCTGCAGAAGAACAGATGATTCCAGCTGAAGACTTGGGTCAAGAAGAAGATATTGAAGAAATCTCTGAGAAGCACCCTGTTTCTGAAGATCCTCAAGCTTCCTCTCTTGACAGGAAGACTCTGGAGGACTTGAAAAGATCTGATATGCTGATGAATGAAAGAATGGATAAGCAGGACACCAAGATTGATGCAATAGCGAACATGTTATCTCAGCAACAGGAAACCAGCACCCAAATCAAGAGCATGTTGGAAGCTCTGTTCACACGACTTCCTCCTCCCTCTTAAAAATTTCCTTGTTGTCTTTATAACTTGTTTATCTGTAATATTTTTACATGTTCTGAACTTATCATTGCTTCTGTTTTTAATATAAACGCATTCTTAGCTCTGATCATATTTTAACTTTGATTATTTGTGCTTTTTGATAACTGACAAAAAGGGGGAGAAAGAATGATATTTTTCAATAACGGATTACTGAGACATAAAGTCTCAAACATTTTGACATTCTGATCTATTTGAATTTCTTTCTTCTGAAAAGCTTACAGGTACAAAAATCTGATAAATCTGATGAACTCTGATACAACAAAAGTTCTGATGCTCAAAGAAAGTTCAATAAAGTTCTAATGCTCAAAATCTCATGGAAATAAAGGGAAGTAATCAACTCAGGGGGAGTTTTTCTCTTCGTTGCTCTGATACCTTTTATTCCTTATCTTTAATCTCTGATACCTTTTATTCGTTATTTGTTTATCTCTGATACCTTTTATTCTTTAATTTTAATTGAAAAAATCTGGTTTTTGTCATCATAAAAAAGGGGGAGATTGTTAGAACATGGTTTGATTCTACAACCCTCAATTAGAGTTTTGATGATAACAAAATACAAGAATAAATAAATTATAAGATTTATACATATGACATATATGCTACTTAAAATTATGTTGTGTATTTTCAGAAGTTCTGATGGAATCAGCATCAGAAGATAAATATCAACATCAGCATCAAAAGATATGTCAGCATCTGAAGATCAAACATGTGCTACACGCTAAAGTTACCAGATCATACGCTGAAGCCTGATGACCAGAATCTGCGCATAAAATACTCTGACTTTGATCAAGATCTTTAGCAAGTCATCAGCACTCAGAAGCGTCAGCATAAGCTAAAGCAAAGAACATTCTAAAGCATTATCATTAGCAGAACATTCTGAAGCGTTACTAAGCATTCAAGACAGATTAATTACCAACGGCTTTATCCAAGACAAGATCTTCTCAAAAAGGAAAGAACGTTATTAGCATTGAGATGGATTTATGGATAACCAACGTATCTCTTCCTAGGCTATATATACAAGACTATGTGAGAAAAGAAAAGGCTAATAATCTTCACGCATATACACGCCTACATAAACGAACTCTCTCATTCAAATTGTTAAAGATTTCAACCACGTCTACTCAAAAGCATTAGCAGTCTAGTTTTTATTCTAAGCTTAATATTGTGTATTATCACAATTGTGATATATAGTTTTGTTAGAAAACATTAACACACTTTTTGTTCAATTATCTGTAAGAGAATTTCCTTGAGATAAATCGGTCTGTGGTTAGACTCAAGAAGGATTTAACAGTTGTTAAAGTAGTTGTTGTATTCAGTTGAATATAGTGGATTAAGACCTCGTTGGAGAGAGGCGAAATCACCTTGACGGGTGGACTGGAGTAGTTTGAGATCAAACGAACCAGGATAAAAATACAGTGTTGGCTCATAAAAAAGAAAAAGAAAAATGCAAGCAAAGCTGTCCAAATAAAAATGCAAGCAATTTATCCAAATACAACTAGGCTGCCCAAACAAGTGAAGATATGCAAGCAGCATGGCCAAACAGGTAGCAGGCGCGCAAATTGCCCAATGGCCAAACAGCAAGATTGTCCAAGCAAGGCGCAAACAGGGCCAAACAAGCAGCAGCGTACCAAAATGCAAACAAAATACAAACAGCCAGAACGAGGCAGCATAGGCAGTAGCGGACAAAAGAGCATCAGCAAGAAGAAAATATAAAACTAAGTCAACAAGCAAGAGGAGGCTTGTTCAATAAGCCATTTTTCATCATTTTCCAAATTAAAATTGCAAACTTTTTAGAAAAAATATTTGGCTTAGGGTCATTAAGAGAGGAAGAGGAAAGAAGTCACCTAGGGATGCTGCCCTGCTGTCACAATTGCACCAGAATTGCTAGCAAACAAAACTGCAAGGAAAAGAGCCTAAGGAGAAAATGCCCAAAGTATTCAAAATTTGGTGGTTTTCCCACCATTTTGAATAAACTGTAAAGAAGCAACATAATATAACAGTAGAAAAGGCATCAAACTGAGGACAGAAAAAATTATCAAATACAAACTGCCACCAAACCTCCAAAAGAGATCCCAACCTGTTAACTCAAAAAACAACCAGTTCAAACCAACCTTCAAAATGCTGTCAAACACAAAAAAACCTTCAACCTGTTAACAAGTTCAAACAACCAAAACCTGTTAACAAGACCAAACAGTCAAACCTGCATAATCAGTTTCCAACAAAAACCTGTGAAACCCAAAATCATAGCCAAACCAATAACTCAGAAAACCTCAAAACTACCATCTACCTCCCAAACTTCAAAGAACCAAAATTGCATAACAAACAAACAACCAAAATTGCATAACAAACAAACAACCAAAATTGCATAACAAACAAACAAACAAACCTGCATAACTCAGTTCAAACATAAAAAAACCTGTAACTCAGTTCAACACCAACAAAAACTTGGAACTCAGTTCAAAAATCCTTCAACCTGTGAACCATCAAGAAAATCACAAAACACAACTTGCAAAACTATCAAAAACCAGTTTTCAAGCCTCCTAAAATATTTGGGTTCAGAACTGTCAACAAAAACAATCACAAAACATTTCCAAAACTGTCAAACATTTCAAACAAATCCCATACCAGGCCAAACTGTAACCAAAACATTCTCAAAAAACATTTCAACTCCAAACTGTCAGACCAATTTTTCAAACCAACAAGTAGAAACAGAAAAACATCCTCAAACAGTCCAATATCCTCAACAAGGCAAAACAAGAACATTCAATAACCAGAGATTGATCAAGCAACACAAAAAACCACAAAGTCTTAGAAGCATCAGCATCATTCTCATTCAACAAAGAAGATAGACAAAGAAAAGTTACCAGAAGCGTGTATTTTTCGTCATCATCTCTTCCTCCTTGCCAAATCCGCCACCAAGGAGTGTTTTCCTCGATCACACTGTCTCCGTTCGTTTCACAAAAAAGGCCACAAACAGGTATGACCATTTCACTTTTCTTATGAACCATTTCCTACATCTCAAAGCCTGATAGAATGGATTAACAGAAAAAACATAACAAAGCAAAAGAAACAAATAGCAAAAAGTCGTTTAAAGTGTAACAAAGAACTGAATCGTACCTTTCAAGAACGAAGCCATTAGGGCTTGGCTAGGCAGTGAGAGAGGGGCTCCGGTAACAGAAGGCGAGAGGAAGATCAGAGAGAATACATGTCAAACCCTTTAGATTAGGGATTTCCAAAAAAAAAAAGGGCGTAAAGCAGGTTGAATCAAAGGGGCCAAGGGACGCTTTACTCGCGAAATTAGGACGAGGAGAGGGACGTTGAGTGAGAAAGATGAGCAAGAGAGAGAAGTGATTGAACGAACAGAGCGGCGCCGCTGTACGAAGGGAACCACAAACCCTAATTTCTCTGTTTACCCTAATTCAACAATTAGGCAAGAGTTAGTATATTGGGCCATTTATTTGGCAAGCCTTAAAGCCCAGCACGTTTTGCTAACCCACCCCTATCTGCCTAGTTTTTGTTTCAGCAAGACAATAACCCCTTTGGGCCTATAACCCTTAAACCCTTAAGCCTATTTTTCTTTCCCCTTAATTTGTTTTTTTTTATTATTTGTTTTGAAAAAAATTACTAATAATGCTTTTGTACATTTTTTAAGCCCTAAAAATCAATTTTTACTATTTTCTTTTTTATAACTTTTTATTAATTTGTTACACATAATAAAAACATCAAAAAACTTTGATTTAATTAGTTTTCTTTCTTTAAGCTCATAATCAATAAAATTAACAAAAAATATAATAAAGATTTTTTTAATTTAAATCATTTTCTTATTAGATTAAGTTTTGAAATTCTGGCTGCAGATACTCAATGTCACGTTCAATGTTATGACACCGTATCTGACTTACTATATGACAGTAAATACAAAAACAATAAAAAACACAGTCAATTGTTTACCCAGTTCAGTGTGCAACAACACCTACTCTGGGGGCTACCAAGCCAGGGAGGAAATCCACTATAAGAGATGTTAATTCAGGAATAAACCAACCAGTTTATCTCCTTCACTTAAGACCTACCCAATGCAATTTCAATCTAAGTACAACTTAAACCTGAGTTCCTACTCAGTCCCCCTCAATCACAGCAGTGATACATAAAACAATTTGACTAATGAATTGATGAAGACACTCTTCAAAAACATACACTTGATTAAGCTTCACAGCTTTTTAATCAAGTAACACAACCACTCTTGCTTCACAGCTTTGAGTGATACACACACCTAACTTGACTCTGCTTCACAGCTTTAGTCAAGAGACATACAAACACTCTTGCTTCAAAGCTTTGAGTGCTACACAACCCTTACAATTAAAAACCTATTCCAAGTCACTTATCACAATGATAATTGCTTGGATTACAATAGTTAAAACTATACAGCTTCTAAATGATCTTCTGTCAAAAAGGGATTGATTCAAAACAGCAGCTCTGATGAATATATAGCAGCTGCAACTTCAGTTAGGGTTTCCACAAAAACCTAGGGTTAATTCCGTTTGACCTTAAGACTAGGTCACAGGACTTTATCAACCAGGTTAGGGTTGAGCTAGGTTAACCCAAAGAAAACGCAGGATTCTGTTCTGGAAAGACTGAGTTATTTTCCTGAAAAAACTCAGAATTAACCAAACTGCATACCTGTTAGTTCAGAACAGGATGTCTTAACATCTGTTATGACATCTGAAAAACCTGTCTACTGATTTAGGAAAATGTGATCATTTTGCAAAATGCTCAGATACACACTTATAAACATCAGTACCTGTATGACAATATTTTTCTGCAAAGGTACCCAATGAATCAGTACAAACTAAACTAGAATGTTATGACATCAGTCATGACATTAACACATACACTTGGGTTTTACCAAAAATGCAAGCCAATACCTAAACAACTACAAACTTCCCCTTTGGCAGATTTTTGGCTAAAGACCCTAAGCAATCAGAGATAGATAGCAGCAGAAAGAAATGACTGCAGAAAAATAGAATGTCAAATAAAGTATCACAAATATATCTCCCCCTCTTTAGCCACAAATGGGCCAAAGATACATGTTCTTCAAAAAATATACAGTCATCCAGAAAAGTAGTAAGAGCAGCAAAAAAACTGAACACACTTCCAAACTCCACCAGGGACCAGCATCACCACCACCAATCAGCAACTCCACTAAACAGCAACCAACCTTTAAGCACTGTCATCAGACTCAGAGGAGCTAGTTTCTTCTGTATTGAGATGACCTTCAGCTTCTACACCCTCTTCCCTTCTGTTTCCTTCAGCTTCCTCCTTTTCTAACCTGGCAATTAGGATTTCTAGGGTCTTTTTCCTAGCTTCCAGCTCTTTGCAGGTCTCTTTTAATACAGCTATGACATCAGATGTCTTGGACTGGGTCTTCACAGACGATGTCTCAGCTGATGTTATGAAAATATCAGGAGCATGAGATCCCTGAAACAGTTTGTAGTGCAACCCAAGGGCAGGAGCTCTTTTGCAAGCTGTATCTCTTGCCACCAGGATATCAGGGTATTGTGCAAGGATAATTCCACAAAGGAGGGAGGGAAAGGCAATTGTTCCTTTGACAGCATAACTACCAGCATGTTTTAAAGTTTGTTCAAAAATATACCTGCCATAGTCAAAAGCAGTCTTGGTTCCCACAGCATAAATAAATCTCCCCAGTCCTGTGGAGATAGTTGATTTATGGTTTGTAGGCACCCAGTTGGCTGCACCAATCTTGTGCAGGATGGCAAATTTCATGCTAAGTTTGCTGGCATTCAGCTTGCCTTTCAAGGGCCAACACTTCACTTGCCTTGCTGTGATGGTTTGACAAACTTCATTGTCAGTGACTTCCAGATCAGGACAATCCTCATTTGTTCTTCCAAGAAATTTGTTAATTTCTGATGGAGAGAACTTGACCCTTCTTCCTCTAACAAAAACACTTTCAAAGTCAGCTGACCTTCCATCAGCACAATCATTAGACAAGTTAACTATGAATTCCTTGACCAGATTTTCATAACACTTGTTAAATTTTATCACTGTCTTCATCAGTCCAGCATTCTTGATCAGGTCCATGATGTCTTTGCACTCCATGGCATCATTGTTGAGTTCTCTTTCTAAAGCTATTCTCTTTAAGCAAACATACTTCCATCTGTTTGCATTGTCAGGATGATGAAAAGAGATGTTGTCTGTTGGGATTTCAGGAACTCTAGCAATTTTGCTGGAGGGGAGCTTCCTTCTGATATGAATTTCTTCAGCATCAATCTCAAATTTTGATTCCTCATCAGAATCAGAAGATTCAGGTTCTTTTCTCTTCTTTGAAATTGGTTGTCTAGCAGTATGCACCTGGGCCTTCACCTTCCCTTTGGACTGAATAGTTTTCACAGATTCTACCCCAGCCATGCCTTCAGCCTTGGATTTCTTAACAGCAGGTTTATCTTTGGACACACATTTTGCATCATTCTGATTACCCTTTCTTTTCATCAATCTCCTAGCTATGCTAGGGTTTACATTGGCAATCAAATCATTATCTGAGTAATCCTCATCCACATCAATGATAGGTGGATCAGCAGTCTTTTCTGAAGGGTTCTGAATGTTGTCATTTTGTGTCACAACATTCTCAGAGACATCTACATTCTCAGAGACGTCCATATTTGGGCTTCCTGATTGATTTAAAGGGACAGAAATCCCCAGTACAGGTTGTTTTCCGCTTAGTATACTAGTAACAAGCCTAGCAATAGCTTGATGAACTTGAACTGATCCTTCTCTATTTGGAACAGAAGAAGAAGGATGAGAAGGATTACCAGAGGCTGCAGCTTGAGCTCTTCCTGCATGTCTAGTTCTTAGCTTTTTGACTTTGGCGGGGTCAGTTGCCATCTCTCTGAGAGGAGTGACCTCAAGAACTTCAGATTCTATGCATGTGGTGATTGCTCTAGAGTCTTGGTCAGATGATGAAGATGATGAGGATGATGAAGTCGCCTTGGTTGAAGATGATGTCTGAGACATTTTGATTGACTTAGAGCAACAGTGGCAATTTGGGAGAAAATTTTGATTGAGAGAAGGGAACAGGTTGCAAGGTCGAGAGAGGTAGGAGGCAAAAGAGAGTCTTTTCAACTTCTTAAGAATTTTGAAGGAATTTGGAAAACATATGATTAACCCACTAAAAATAGACTTAACAAGATTAACTCCTTCAACCCTTGTTTTAAGCAAAATTAATTGCTATAATTTCTCATGTTGGCAAATACCCAACCTGCCCCTCAAGTTTTCAAGTTTATTTCCAACAAGAGCCTTGGTAGAAGAATCAGCCAGCTGAAGCTTAATGATACCATGTTCCAGTTTAATTGACTTCTTCTCTACAAAGTCAATGTGCTTGGTCCTGCTATGCTGAATAGGGTTCATGGAAATGTTGATTGTATTCAGATTGTCATAATATAATGTCACAACATCTTGTGAGACATTATACTCAGTGAGCATCTGTTTTGACCAGATATTTTGAGAGCAGTTACTCCTAGCTGCAACCATTTCAGCACAGAGTTGGGAAGGCATTCTTTTGACATGAATCATAGTTCTGGTTGATTCTTGAATGATCTTATTTTTCTTTTTGTCCACTCCATTTTGATGGAGAGTTGTAGGAGAAGAGACTTCACGACTCATTTCTTCAGGGAAACAGAATTTATTAGACTTGTTGTTTCCAACATCCTTGTCATGATTACTTCTGGTTCTGACAACACATCCTTCTTCAAGTTTATTCACCACATCATAGACATGTTTCTTTTTACCAAGCCTTTCAATTTTAAGTTCACCACAAACCCTTCTTTTATCAGTCTGTAGTTTTGGAGTCCTTCTGACTGCTTCCATAGAGATGGCTCTTTTCATTCTTCTTAGATGAAGATGACCAAGCTTATGGTGCCACAGGTTCATCCCTTTTTCTTCTTTGGTAATTGGACACATAGTGGAGTTATTAGTGTTCTCAGGCTGCCACAAGTAACAGTTATCTTTGGACCTGACTCCTTTCATTGCAATTTCTTGTTTTTCATTGATTACAAGACATTCAGATTTTGAGAAATTGACCTTGAATCCTAGATCACACAGTTGACTGATACTAATGAGATTAGCAGTCAGCCCTTTTACCAGCAATACTTCACTCAGCCTTGGAACTTCAGGGCAGTCCAAATTACCAACTCCTTTGATTTCACCTTTAGCACCATCTCCAAAGGTCACATAACTAGTGTTGTGAGGTTTAACATGATTGAGAATGTTCTTTATTCCAGTCATGTGTTTAGAACACCCACTATCAAAGTACCAGCCTTCCTTTGCAGACACTCTCAGGGAAGTATGGGCTATCAGGGCAGTAGCCTTTTTCTTCCATTGAGGGGTATGTGGTACCCTTTTTGACTTAGGTTTAACACCTGAGTTTTGATTAGGGTATCCATGCAATTTGAAGCAGAAGGGCTTTATGTGTCCATACCTCCCACAATGATGACATCTCCATCTTTGGTATTTTTTCTTCATGTATTTCTATTTCTGATGTTGAGGGTTGTGTTGAGACATCTGCTTTGACAATTGTTTAACATGCCTGATCTTCCTGTCTGCACCAGATTTCTTAGCTTCCACAAATCCTAGTCCAGATTTGTTTCCCACATTTTGTCCAACTTGAAGAATCTCTTCCAATTTATCTGTTCCATTGGTCAGCATCTTGACAGATTTGGTCATTTGGTTCAGTTGTGAGTTCAACAATTGAACTTCCCCTTCTAGATGACTTATAGTTTCAAGATCTGCCCTTTTTTCAGCCTCCAGCTTTATAATGAGTTTTGATTGTTTCTCATTCTGCACACAGACTTCAGCACTTCTGATACATAATTTCTTGTAGGTATCAGCCAGTTCTTCAAATGTCACTTCTTCATCACTAGTGTCACTTTCAGAGGTACAAACACTAGTTAGATCAGTAACTAGTTTGGCAGATTCTTCTTCAGAATTACTTTCTAAATCACAGTCAGACCAAGTAACAGTCATTCCTTTCTTTTGTTTCTTAAGAAAGGTAGGACATTCAGCTCGAATATGCCCATATCCTTCACAGCCATGGCATTTAATTCCTCTCCCTTGGTTTCCCTTCTCTTCTGACCTTGGTCTTCTGTTGAAACTGTCAATGTCAGAGGGAATGTTATGAACATTAGACCTTGACTTTGGATCTATTCTTTTGATGAGTTTGTTGAACTGTCTTCCAAGCATGGCTATAGCTTCTGAAATATTTTCTTCTTCATCCCCCTTGTTTTCAACATCAGTGTTGGATACAAGTGCTATGCTCTTGTTCTTCTTGTCACCATTATCAGTGAACCCCATCTCAAAAGTCTGAAGAGACCCAATAAGTTCATCCACTTTCAACTTGCTGATGTCCTGGGCTTCCTCTATGGCAGTTACCTTCATTGCAAATCTTTTAGGCAAGGATCTGAGAATCTTTCTCACCAGTTTTTCTTCTGACATCTTTTCTCCCAGTGCTCCTGAGGTGTTGGCAATCTCCAAGATGTTCATGTGAAACTCATGAATGGTTTCATCTTCCATCATTTTTAGATTCTCAAACTTGGTAGTCAACATCTGAAGCCTTGACATTTTTACTTTGGAAGTGCCCTCATGAGTAGTTTTGAGAGTGTCCCAAACTTCCTTGGCCAGTTCATATTGATGTACTAGTCTGAAAATGTTTCTATCAATTCCATTGAACAAGGCATTTAAAGCTTTGGAATTTCCCAGGGCTAACTCATCTTCTTCTTTACTCCAATCTTCCTCAGGCTTCAGACTGATTGTCCCATCTTTCTCAGTTATGGTGGGATGGTTCCATCCTTTGTCAGCAGCTCTCCAAGCCTTTTTGTCCAGAGATTTTAAGAAGGCAATCATACGAGGTTTCCAGTAGTCATAATTAGTTCCATCCAGAATGGGTGGTCTATTTCCAAAACCTCCTTCTTTGTCCATAGTGCCAGAAAGTGATATCCCTAGATCTCACCCAGTAATACAGGCAGGGTGCCTGCTCTGATGCCAATTGAAATTCTGGCTGTAGATACTAAATGTCACGTTCAATGTTATGACACCGTATCTGACTTACTATATGACAGTAAATACAAAAACAATAAAGAACACAGTCAATTGTTTACCCAGTTCAGTGTGCAACAACACCTACTCTGGGGGCTACCAAGCCAGGGAGGAAATCCACTATAAGAGATGTTAATTCAGGAATAAACCAACCAGTTTATCTCCTTCACTTAAGACCTACCCAATGCAATTTCAATCTAAGTACAACTTAAACCTGAGTTCCTACTCACTCCCCCTCAATCACAGCAGTGATACATAAAATAATTTGACTAATGAATTGATGAAGACACTCTTCAAAAACATACACTAGATTAAGCTTCACAACTTTTTAATCAAGTAACACAACCACTCTTGCTTCACAGCTTTGAGTGATACACACACCTAACTTGACTCTGCTTCACAGCTTTAGTCAAGAGACATACAAACACTCTTGCTTCAAAGCTTTGAGTGCTACACAACCCTTACAATTAAAAACCTATTCCAAGTCACTTATCACAATGATAATTGCTTGGATTACAATAGTTAAAACTATACAGCTTCTAAATGATCTTCTGTCAAAAAGGGATTGATTCCAAAACAGCAGCTCTGATGAATATATAGCAGGTGCAACTTCAGTTAGGGTTTCCACAAAAACCTAGGGTTAATTCCGTTTGACCTTAAGACTAGGTCACAGGACTTTATCAACCAGGTTAGGGTTGAGCTAGGTTAACCCAAAGAAAACGCAGGATTCTGTTCTGGAAAGACTGAGTTATTTTCCTGAAAAAACTCAGAATTAACCAAACTGCATACCTGTTAGTTCAGAACAGGATGTCTTAACATCTGTTATGACATCTGAAAAACCTGTCTACTGATTTAGGAAAATGTGATCATTTTGCAAAATGCTCAGATACACACTTATAAACATCAGTACCTGTATGACAATATTTTTCTGCAAAGGTACCTAATGAATCAGTACAAACTAAACTAGAATGTTATGACATCAGTCATGACATTCACACATACACTTGGGTTTTACCAAAAATGCAAGCCAATACCTAAACAACTACAAGTTTTATTTTTTTCCTTTTTTTAAGTAAATACATTGCATTTCATACTTTATTGATTTCTTTATTTCATAAATTGTCATAGTTTCATATTGAATCGCACAACAATTCGATTTGGTTGTATTATTTGGACATTGTTATTTTTATGTGATTCATCCCCATTTGTAATAATTGTATCCCCATTCCCGGATACTTTTGTAATAGCTTAGACTTTTAATTCCCGCAATTTATTGCTTTCTATATACTGTGTAGTAATTAGGCATGTATGGCAAGATTCAAAAATCAATCGCTAGATGACCTAATCCAAGAATAAATAACTTGAAATCAACACACTTCTCACACGCGCACCTCTAGGGTAACCTTGCTTGTTGCCTCGGAAATACAATCATGTCCCTCGAATATGAGACACTCTAGCAAATGACCCTTCGATAAACAAAGATCGTAGTCCCTCGATGACCCTCGATGTTGCCTTCGATAAAACGATCTCGTCCCTTACAAAAATTGCTAGAGCGTCTCACAAGTTGCCTTCAATGATTGTAAAATTGACCCGCGCCTGTCCCTTCACATCCAAGGATGGGGCTTCTTACCAAATCAATGGTAAGATAGCACCATTAAAAGTAAGAAAAAAAGAACAATTTAAGACCTTTCGAGTAGATAGATTCGCTCTTAGTTACTTGCTTGCTCACGACAAAAACTTTCACACCTACACTTCCATTTCAAAAAATTTTCAAAAGATAAAACATTTTGTATACGTTCTTATAGAGACGAGAACCATTACGAAACCTCTTTTCAAAACACTTTTCAAAACACGATTCACAAACACATCTTTGAACCATTTTTCGAAACAAAACTTTGTACACGTTCTTATAGAGACGAGAACCATTACAAAGAAACTTTCCAAAATACTTTCAAAACCCACACCACAAGCACACAATCAAACAAAATCAAGTGATCTAAAACGAGTAACTAAGAGCCCATGGAAAACCATGGATGAAAAGGGTGCTAACACCTTCCCTTTTTATAATCTACCCCCCGAACCCGAGAAAATTCTCAAAAGGTCTTTCCTGTGATTTTTACCTTTCCTTTTGGATAAAAGAAAAGTCGGTGGCGACTCTTGATTACCACACAAGTGCGAACGAAACGCAAAACCTCTAGTCAGTTCTCCCACCGTATCACAGAACTGGCGACTCTGCTGGGGACCTGTAAAAAGTGGGGTTACCTTAGGGTTTTAGATCACCTTTACATGCTTATCTTGCTTGACTTGTATGCTTTATCTTTTGGTTCTATTGTTTGGGTTTGAATCCTCTACCCGGATCTGGGAAATACCTTTTAGGTAAGTAGCAATAAACTGTGAGAGAATTGTACGGCGTAGACCAATACAATTGAAAGAGTAGCTACGTTAGTTTGACGTATTTATGGGTACCGGTATCCCTCGTGGTGAATCGAGGAGAATACGGGGCCGCTGAGTGGCGTCGTGAAGCACTAATTGACCTTAGAACCCTAATTGAACAAACTTGGCCATTAGGACATAGTGAGGTAACCGGTTTCGGTGTAAAGCTGAAAATTGGTTGACACTCGATACTACACTCATTGAGGCTAGACTTTTGGGATATCTCGGCTGCAAGAAAAGATTGATTGTGCTGAGACAATGCCTAAAAGAAAGGTCGGTGATATTGAGACCCTTTAGAACCCGATCTTTATTTCTAGGACAGGTTGAGCCCACTAAAACTTCAAGAGGGTACTTACCTACAAACTCATGCAAGCCTGAAACATAGGGATTTGTTTGTTGTGTGTATATATGTTTGCTTGTACATAAACATCATCAACATCATATGCATGCTTACTAACCATTTCAACGATTTAGAAATTTATCTTTGTTTTTGTTTTGTAGGAAATGAATTCTCTCCGAAGAAACACCATCTGAATCAGCTTTGTGAAAGCACATCCTTAACTTCAAGAGCTAGCCTCAAGAGTTCTTGGGGATTCTCCTTTTACCAAGAAGTATGGTCGACTTCTCAGTTTGGCTACATCCAACTTCCAAGAAGAGATGATGTGTGTATTATTCCAATTCTTTGACCCCGTACATCATTGTTTTACTTTTCCGGACTATCAGTTGGTACCAACATCGGAAGAGTTCTCTCTGCTCTTAGGGGTGCCTGTGCTTAATCAGATACCTTTCACTGGTCTAGAATGGATTCCAAATCCTGAAGTCATCGCTGAAGCTTTACATATGAAGAGGGCCGACGTCACAGCCAATTGGGAGACAAGAAGTGGGGTTAAAGGATTTTTAGCTAAGTTTCTGTTGGAAAAAGCTTGTTCGTTCTGGGATGACATGGATTTCCAAGCTTTCGAAGAAGTGCTATCTCTCCTCATTTATGGTTTGGTTCTGTTTCCTAACTCATATCAATTCATAGACGTTAATGCCATCAAAGTCTTTCTCTCTCGCAATCCTATACCCACCTTTCTAGGAGATATCTTGCATTGTCTTCATACCCGTACCATGAAGAAAAGAGGTACCCTTTTGTGTTGTATACCTATACTTGCTAAGTGGTTCACTTCACACCTGCCTCAGTCAGCATTGAAGAACGAGCAAAGATTGACTTGGTCTCAAAGGATGATGTCTCTCACCCACTCTGATATCTATTGGTGCTCAAGATCCTTGGAAGATATCTCTATCATCGACCGCTGCGGTGAGTTCCCTAATATACCTCTGCTAGGTATTAGGGGAGGTATCACCTACAACTCGTGTTTAGCTCTTCGGCAATTTGGGTATGCCCGAAGGGATGGCCCTCATGAGATGCTCGTCCGAGGTCTGGTTTTTGACTATGAGAAAGAAGACCAAGGTTACCGCCAAAGATTTACACGCGCTTGGGGAATGGTGAACAAAGTAGACAGTAGGACTTTGGGACATAAAAACTCTATCCCTCTCGAGCCTTACCTTAAGTGGGTACGGGCTCGTGCCCAAAGTCTCTTAATGCCTTACCCTTCCATCCTTCCTGTCATCATTGAGCCTGTTATTGAAGGAGACATCCCGTACACCGTTCTTCATCCAGATATGCCTACCTCTCTCAAAGACCTGCAGAAAGCCTGGATTCAGTTGAAGGAAGAACGAGACACCTTTGAAAGCCAGTACTACGCCAGTGAGAAGAAGGTTCTGGAGCTCACCAAACTGCTTCATGAAGAGAAGAATCTGAATACTTACATTGCTCCAAAAAGGATGCGTTCGGTCTTTTTGTCTTGATAATTTTGTTGTATTTTAGTTTCTTTCTTTGTAAGCCCGAGGAGGCATGATGTATTCAAACTTGGTTTTATTTAATATGACGTGAGTTCTTTTTGGTTTGGGTAAATTTAAATCTTCTAAATTTCCTTGAAATCATTTGCATATCGCATCTTCATTCATCATATGCATAAGCAGGTCTTCACACCAGGTTTCCTTATCTCTCTAATGTTTATTTCAGCAAGATGGATATAGAACAGACGGTCAAAGACTTGCAAGCGCAGAATTCACAATTCCAACAGCTACTCATGACCTTGGCAAAGGGTCAGGAGGAGCTCAAAACCTTGCTGGAAAAGGAAAAGGAGAAAAAGAAAAAGAAAAGAGTTGGTGTGGCTACTTTGGGTAGAAGATTTGAAGGTTAAGCTAGAAGGGTCTTGGATTTTCCCTCAACATCTGATGAAGGGGTAGGAAAAGGAAAGGGAGTTGCAGTACCAACTGAGTCTGAGGAAGAAGAAGAAGAAGAGGAGGATGAAGACTATTCTGAACAGCAGTACCCTCTTGTAGGCGACAAATACAAGAATCTGGAAGAGCGTCTGGCAGCTATGGAGGTGCAAAGAGTGCCTGGGCTGGACTTTGAAGATCTAGGGCTGGTCTCTAGAATTGTGATTCCCCCTAAGTTTAAGGTGCCTATATTTGCTAAGTATGATGGGTTGTCTTGTCCCAAGATGCACCTACGGTCTTATGTCATAAAAATCCAACCACATTCTTCTGACAAGGATCTGTGGGTCCATTTCTTCCAGGACAGTCTTTCAGGGACGCAGTTAGATTGGTTCTACCAGCTAGAAAGGTATGATGTTCACAATTGGGAGGATTTGGCAGCTGCCTTTTACAGACAGTATCAATATAATACGGACTTAGCACCAACCCGTACTCAATTACAGAGTATGGGCATGGTCTCAAATGAAGGATTCAAAGAGTATGCCCAGAAATGGAGAGACTTGGTGGGACGAGTACAACCACCTCTATCTGAGAGAGAGCTTGTAGATATGTTCTTGGGTACACTATCAGGCCCCTTTTTCAATCACCTGATTGGAAGTTCGTCTGTGGGGTTCACTGAGTTGATTCTAACTGGTGAGAGAGTTGAAGCCGGAATCAAGAGTGGTAAAATTCAAAAAGATACATCTGCTTCTGCTACCATCAAAAAGCCTTTTCCACCAAAGAAAGAAGTCTCAATTGTCTACTCTCAAAGAGGTCAAGGAATAGTTGAGCGCCGGCCAGCGATGGGGGCCGTAATGATTCAGAAGTCTACAGTTGATCAGCCCAGAAACAATCAACCCAGAACCAACCAGCAAAGGGTGGAAAGGCCTGCACGAAAATACACCCGGATAAACATGACACCTGCTCAGGTTCTTCCCCATCTCTTGAAGATAAACCTTACAACCTTGAAAGAGGCACCAAAAAATCCGAATACAACTTCTCCGTACTACCATTCAAACGCCAAGTGTGCTTATCATTCAGATAGCATAGGGCACGACACCAATAATTGTTGGGCCCTCAAGAATAAGATTCAGGATTTAATATACGCTAAGGAAGTGGAATTCGACGCCCCTGAAAAGCCGAATGTGATCTCTGCTCCAATGCCAAAGCATGGCCACAATGCCCATGCTGTTGAAGAAGATCTTTTTGTTGCTACTATTGATGATTTGATGACTCCGTTACCGATAATCAAGTTGAATTTGTTGAAGGCTGGAATTTTCCCAGGATGTGAAAAAGATTACTGCCTTTGTTCATCCTTACCAACTGACTGTCCATTGTGGAAGTTAGGCATCCAACGCCTAATGGATAATCAAGAAATCCTTTTTGAAAAGACTCATGTTACTCTGACTCCTGTCAATGATATTGCCATAATTACCATATCTGCCAATCTTTCCAAGGTCTCCAAAAGACCTGTTAAGATTACTTCTGATCCGAAGATTGCACCTCTGAAGATAACTATGCCGAGGCCTATCTCGTACAAGTCCAACAAATCAATACCGTGGAACTATGAAGGAGAGATCTTCTACCACGGTATTAAACAGATTGAATCAACTGAAGAAAGTTCCGATGAAGAGACTTCAGACATTGGAAACATTGTTGGAACGAGTAAAATCACCCGCAGCGGAAGAATTTTCTCTCCGGAGATTGCTCCTCCAAGGGTAATCTTCGGACCCTCAAATGCTCCTAAGGTTACCCCTGTGCCGGTCAACATATCTGTGAGAACTCCAGTTATTGAAGAAGTTGTTACTCCTGTGGTTGTACCCTCTGCTGTTGCTGATGATAGAGGGAAATGGATCCAAGAAGCGTCCGTCAAGACGAGGGCTCAGCCTTTGGTCATCCCTGAGACCACTCAAAAGGAAATGGAAGATATTTTGAAAATAATTAAGAAAAGCGACTATGATGTTATGGAACAATTGGGGAAAACCCCCTCAAAGATCTCTATGTTGGCCCTGCTGCTTTGTTCAGAAGCTCATGCTAAAGCTCTGATCAGATTTTGAAGACGGACCATGTGCCCCAGGAAACCTCCGCGGATCAGTTCCAGGAATGTGTAGCTAGCCTAACAGCTGACAATGGTCTAGGATTCTCCGATGCCGATTTAACATATAAGGGGAGAAAGCATAATGACACTCTACACGTCTCGGTGGGATGTAGAGGGACTACTCTAGCTCACGTTCTGGTTGATACTGGGTCGTCTTTAAATGTCTTGCCGAAGAAAGCCTTGGAAAGATTGGACTGTGAAGGCCTAACCCTGAAACCCAGCAATATCATTGTCAGAGCCTTTGACGGTTCTAAAAGGATGGTCCACGGGGAGGTGGACATCCCGATTAAAGTGGGAACTAAAACTTTCAACTCCACATTTTATGTGATGGACATCCGTCCCTCCTATTCTTGTTTGTTGGGAAGACCTTGGATTCACCATGCTAGAGCCGTCACTTCTACTCTGCATCAAAAGCTCAAGTACCCTGTCCATGGGAAAATTGTAATTGTTCATGGCGAAGAGGAATACATGATAAGCCATCTAAATTCTTTCCGCTATGTAGAATTGGATGGTGAATTCATCGAAACCCCCTTCCAGCATTTTGAAGAGGTAGCTTAGGAGGTTGCGGCAACCAAAACAGTGGCTTCTGTACCCATGACTACAAGACCTCCGCCTAGGATGTCTTCTTTAAAGGATGCTAAGGCTGTGATTGAAGAAGGAGGAATCACAATTTGGGGGCAGCTTCCTGATTTTCCTTTCAAGACAGATAAATTCGGCTTGGGTTTCACTTCGGCTAGTCAAAAGGTTGTGCATCTCTCCCGGGATGGAGGGCCACCAGTGAAGATCACCCATCATGGAGTCAATGCTTTGGAGGATGGTGAAGAGGAGAGCAACTTGGAAGACTGGATTTTCCCTACTGTTGACGGAGGATTATGCAATTGGGAGGCAAAGGACTTTGTTCCCATTACTTTCATAAATCAGTAATTTATCTTTCAAACATTTCTGTTGGTTTGTAATAATTCTTAAACAATTTGTACTCTTTCAACCTTGTGTCTTACCCGAGGCACAAAGGTCCATTTGTAAGGGTTTGATTTTTCATCTTCATATGTCATTTTAATGAATCATGGACGTTTTGCACATATAAACTTTTGTGTTCATTTTCCTTCGTTTTACATTTTATTTGTTTAAAGGTGGCTATCCCTTACACACACCCACACTTACAAATGCAGGTAGCCTTCCATTCTGGATTCCATGGGTAACAATTCTACTATGACCTTCAGTGACTCTGAAGATCTGGTCTACCATGCCGAATATGAAGGTGAAGAAGACTGTGAAGTGCCGGGAGAATTGGCTAGACTGCTACAATAGGAAGAAAGGGCTATTCTACCTCATGAGGAGCTATTAGAGACAATCAACTTGGGTACTGAGGAAGACAGAAAAGAAGTCAGAGTGGGTGCCAACCTAGAGCCAAATGTCAAGGAGCGCTTAATTCAGCTGTTGAATGAATATGTTGAGATCTTCGCATGGTCATATGAAGACATGTCGGGACTTGATACAGACATTGTGGTACATCGTCTCCCCACAAGAGAAGATTTTCCACCAATTAAACAGAGAGTTCGCCGCATGAGGCCCGACATGTCTGAAAAGATCAAAGCAGATGTTATGAAGCAGTTCAATGCTGGATTTCTTGTTGTTACTTCCTATCCACAATGGGTTGCTAACATTGTGACTGTGCCTAAGAAGGACGGCAAACTGAGAATGTGCATGGATTATAGAGACTTAAATAGGGCCAGCCCTAAAGATGACTTTCCACTTCCGCACATTGACATCTTGGTTGATAATACAGCTCAGCACAAGGTATTTTCTTTCATGGATGGATTATCGGGCTATAACCAGATCAAAATGGCACCCGAGGACATGGAGAAAACTACTTTTGTTACATAGTGGGGTACGTTCTGCTACAAAGTGATGCCATTCGGACTGAAGAATGTCGAGGCAACCTATCAACGCGCCATGGTAGCTTTGTTTCATGACATGATACATCATGAGATAGAGGTCTACGTAGATGACATGATAGGCCGTTCACAAACTGAAGAAGAACACCTCGACCACTTGCAAAAGTTGTTTGTCAGGTTGAAGGAATACAAGCTAAGGTTAAACCCTAATAAGTGTACCTTCGGAGTCCGGTCCGGTAAACTCTTGGGTTTCATTGTCAGCAACAAAGGCATCGGGGTTGATCCTTCCAAAGTCAAAGCTATACGAGAAATGCCCGCTCCTCGCACTGAGAAGGAGGTCAGAGTTTTCTTGGGACGCCTAAACTACATTGCAAGGTTCATTTCTCACCTAACATCTACCTGTAAACCAGTCTTCAAGCTGCTGAAGAAAGATCAGTTGGTTAAATGGAATGATGACTGTCAAGTTGCTTTCGATAAAATTAAGGACTATTTGCTAGAGCCTCCTATCTTGATGCCACCCGTCGAAGGAAGACTGCTAATCATGTATTTGACCGTCTTAGAAAATTCAATGGGGTGCGTACTGGGGCAGCATAACGAGTCTGGCCGAAAAGAGCATGCCATTTATTACCTTAGCAAAAATTTTACCGACTGTGAAACAAGATATTCACTGCTCAAGAAAACTTGTTGTGCTTTGGTATGGGCTGCTCGCCGGCTAAGGCAGTATATGTTGACTCATACAACTTTGCTGATATCTAAGATGGATCCAATCAAATACATCTTTGAGAAGCCTGCTTTATCTGGAAGAATAGCTAGATGGCAAATGATCCTCATAGAGTATGATATACAGTACACGACCCAAAAAGCTATAAAAGGGAGTGTGCTAGCTGATCATCTGGCTCATCAAGCTGTCGAAGATTACCAATCCATGAAGTTCGACTCCCTGACGAAGATATTATGACATTGGACAACATTGAAGATTTCAGACCATATGACGGACCTGAACAAGGATCCCGATGGACCCTGTACTTTGATGGTGCCTCCAACGCACTTGGCAACGGTATCGGCGCGGTACTCATCTCTCCATAACGTTGTCATACTCCTTTCACCGCCAGACTTTGCTTCAACTGCACCAACAACATGGCCGAGTATGAAGCTTGTATCTTTGGACTCAAGGTTGCAATAGACTTGGGAATCAAATCCTTAGATGTGTTTGGGGACTCAACTTTAGTTATCAGTCAAATCAAAGGAGAGTGGGACACTAAACATCCCAACCTCATCCCTTACAAAGAACATGTCTTGACATTGCTACCACATTTTGAGCAGATTACCTTCGAGCACTTCCCACGAGAAGAAAATCAGCTAGCAGATGCTCTAGCTACAATGTCATCCATGTTTAAACTTAACTAGGATAATGAGGCTCCCCAAATCACCATTTAACGGATGGACGAACCCGCACACTGTCACGAGATTAATATCGAAGAAGTAGTGGACCGACCTTGGTTTCACGAAGTCAAAAAGTATCTCGAGGCTCAAGAATATCCTAAAGGAGCTTCAGTCAACGAAAAAAAGTTCTTAAGGATATTCTCAGCTAAGTTCTTCCTGAGCAATGGTATCCTATACAAACGCAATCATGATTGCATTCTGCTCTGTTGTGTGGACAAGATTGAAGCTGAACAGATCATGGTTGAACTGCACAATGGTACCTTTGGCACTCACTCTAGTGGGCATACGATGGCTAAGAAGATTCTAAGGGCAGGTTATTATTGGTCTACCATGGAAACAGACTGCTATCAGTATTCCAGAACTTGTCACAAATGTCAGATTTATGCAGACAAGGTACATATACCTCCAGTTCCTCTCAACGTCTTAACAGCTCCTTGGCCATTCGCTATGTGGGGAATCGACGTGATTGGAGAGATCAAGCCCACGGCATCCAATGGACACCACTTTATCCTAGTGGCCATTGATTACTTCACAAAATGGGTCGAAGCAGCTTCCTTCGCATCCGTTACAAAGAATGTTGTCGCCTGCTTCATCAAGCAGAACCTCATTTGTCGGTACGGTATCCCCGAAAGGATCATCACTAACAACGGTACAAACCTTAACAACACTATGATCACCGCCTTGTGCGAGCAGTTCCAGATTCAACATCACAATTCATCTCCCTATCGGCCAAAGATGAACGGTGTTGTTGAAGCTGCGAACAAAAATATCAAAAAGATCATACAAAAGATGACAGTCACCTACAAAGACTGGCATAAGATGTTACCGTTTGCTCTTCGTGGGTACCGTACCACGGCTCGCACTTCAACTGGGGCAACACCATATTCCTTGGTATATGGCATGGAAGCTATTTTACCTATTGAGGTTCAGATCCCCTCTTTGAGAATCATGAAGGATGCAGGTTTAAGTGAAGACGATTGGATCCAAACCCGGCTTGATTAGTTAAACTTAATTGACGAGAAGAGACTTACTGCTGTTTACCACGGTCAGACATATCAAAAACAGATGATCAAAGCTTTCAACAAGAAAGTCAGGCACCAAGTGTATCAAGATGGAGATCTTGTGATCAAACGCATCATCTTGCCGCAAAGTGATCCCAGGGGCAAGTGGACTCCTACCTATGAAGGACCATTTGTGATCAAGAACATCTTTTCTGGTGGAGCAATGATTTTAACCACCATGGATGGCGACGATCTTCCGCACCCTGCGAACACAGACATAGTCAAAAGATACTACGCATAAGAGACCCGCTAGGTTGATACACCTAGGCAAAACAAGGGAATCCCAGTGAATCGAAAACCTGAAAGGGCGGTTCAGGCAAAAATTAGGGATAAAACAAAAAAATTTGTACACCCGGCAAGTTGAAAACCTGAAAGGGCGACTTGGGCAAAAAAGGGTTTCCCGGTGGACTGAAAACCCGAAAGAGCGGTCCAGGAAAAAGTTAGGGAATTAAAGCGTATGACTATGTCTCGTCGAATCACTTCAAGGACAAATCTCTTCACAGACAAACTCTGAGGCTTCTGATCAATCCAATCATCTTCGGACGAAGCAACGAACGGACAAGATATTCGGAATTGCGAAGGCTATAGCGCAATGGGAACCCCATGGAATTTTTACACTTAGCCATCTTTATTTGTATAAATTTTTCTCATTTTTACGACACCATCCTCTTACTAGGATGTTTGTCTCCTCTGTACAAAACACTTATTCAAAGTAAATACAAAAGATGTCTCTTTCGAAGTACAGAAAACTATTTGCCTTTTTCTTTACACTTGTGTTTTATTTGCAAAAACGTCCAAGGATTCATTAATGAGCATATGCATTTGAACATAATTACCGTTTACAAATAAACATGGTTGAAAAAGAGTAATTACTGACAGGTAGAAAGATTAGGAAAACGTCTTTAGGCTATTCCATGAGCAATCTCTACAACATGTCATTAAGATCCCCCAGCGGAGCCAAAACTTTGAACTACAGGTCCCCAGCGGAGATGAGACTACCAACTACCAATCCCCAGCGGAGCTGAAACTTCCAACCCACAGTAGAAACTATCCAGTTTCTCCAGGTTTCTCCAGCAAGTTGTCTTGAAGCCTGAAAATCAACCAGTTAATGGTTAACTTTTTGTTTCTCCCCAACCTAGGGTAACTCCCCAGTAGAGTGGCATACAACCCAAACTCCTGAACCCCTCAGCGGAATTAATCTTTTCCCCACAGAGCTTTCATTACAGGATAAACTTTTCCCCACAGAGCTTTCATTACAGGATAAACTTTTTCCTGCAGAGTTTTATTGCTTCTCAATAGAACAAAGACTCCCATCAGTGAATCCCCAGTAAAAGTCATTAAAATTCTCTGGATTCCCCAAGCAGATTCCTCAAGAAGTATATGGCATTATTCTCACAGCAGGAATCCTCAGCAGTTAAGGGTTTATTTCCCCCGGCAGAAGTCAAGGATTTATTTTCCTCAACAATACAGCAAATCAGCTTACATGCACATACATTACATCATAAACATGGATAAAACACATTTATTGCATCATACATTTCATGCAACATAACTTTGTGTTTCAGCTAATATTCTACCCTTTTCAGGATGAGATTAACAGCTATCTTTAACAAAATATCCACAGATTACTGATACAGTCCAGATACGCTCCAGACACGAAAGCCATTATGTCACTCATTCAAATCTCAACTTCATATACAGTCCAGATACACTCCAGACACGGAAGTCATTCTGATACTTAATCGAATTCAAAGTCAAGATACAGTATGGATACGCTCCAGACACGGATGCCATTTTGTCGCTCTTTCAGACTTCAACAATCAGATACAGATTAGATACGCTCCAGATACGGAAGCCATTCTATTTCTCATTCAGATTCAACTATCAATTTCAAGTCCAGATACACTCCAGACACGGAAGTCATTCTGTCACTTATTCAGATCCCAGTTACAGTTCAGATGTACTCCAGACACGGAAGTCATTCTGTCACCCATTCAAATCTCAACTTCAGATACAGTACAGATACACTAAAGACACGGAAGTTATTCTGATACTTAATCAAATTCCAAGTTCCGATACAGTCCAGATACGCTCCAAACATGGAAGCCATTCTGTCGTTTATTCAATTTCATCCTACAGATACAGATTAGATACGCTCCAGATACGAAAGCCATTATATTTCTCATTCAGATTCAACTATCAATTTCAAGTCCAGATACACTCCAGACACGGAAGTCATTCTATCACTTATTCAGGTCCCAGTTATAGTTCAGATGTACTCCAGACACGGAAGTCATTTTGTCACTCATTCAAATCTCAACTTCAGATACAGTACATATACACTCCAGACACAGAAGTTATTCTGATATTTAATCAAATTCCAAGTTCCGATACAGTCCAGATACGCTCCAAACACGGAAGCCATTCTGTCGTTTATTCAGTTTCATCCTACAGATACAGTTTAGATATGTTTCAAATGCGGATACCATTCTGATGCTTATTCTGTCGATTTACAACCAAACATCCTTGGATGGCATCCGCAAGCCCATCTCCGACAAGATTCTGTCACCTCTCCAAATGGCATCTTTGAGCCTATTCCCTCCACTACAAATTGACGAGTGCAAATTTACGGGCACTCTAGTGTCCAATCATCTTTTACCTTTAAGTCACGAACGGAAAAACTCGTCGATCTAACTCTTTAGGTTCAAGAAGATTGAACAGGGGCAGCTGTTGTACCCCAAAATTTGCCCTCCCATTTTTCACAGAAATCACAACTCTAGGGTTTCTCAGATATTCAAGATTGGCTCAGGAATCGATCAGACAGATTTTCTCCTGTGGCAATAAACCAGCAATTAAGGTTTTTACTTGCAGTTCTCATAAGAAATGAATTCACAAAGATCCAATTGGCTTTCACATGTTTTCATGCTTTTTCAAGTTTACTGAAAGATTACTGTTTGTTCTCAAGGCATGTTCATTTGGAACAAGAGACAGGATCTAAGACTGTCATTTGGAACATTCATGTTTTGTTTGATCCAAGTTAACCAGAAAATTCGCATATGTTAAGACATTTGTTTGTTTTTGGAATACACAGTGCGTGTTTATTTGGAATGCAGTTGCAAGGTTACATGATCTTTGGAATTTAAGTTATCTTGGTTGGAATTATTGGAATATAGTTTCAATTATCTTAATCAGGAATCTTAAAGAATTAGTGAAGATGCGAAGAGAAATTTGCAAGTTATTGACAGTAAAGGATTCTAATGGATATCAGAATACCTCATAAGACCTTTTTTATTTACTTCAAAAATTGTTACAATACAATTTATTATTTAAACGCTTTAAGTTTTACAACTTATTGTATTTGAAAAATAAATTAGTACAATTGTTTGAGTATTTCTCTCTAAATTACAAGGAAAAATCTAAGCCTAAGGATGACTAAGCTTCCATTGCTCCCATGCTTGCCAAAGAATCTTATGCTTCCTCTGCTTTGCCACCATCCAGTTTGCGCTCACATGAAAAACAAAAGACAGAAAAATGATCAGTACAGTTAATTGGACATGGTTAAGAATTTTCAAAAGAGAAAAATGTGTTCATCATTAAAGTTTGAAATTTGGAATCAGAAGGCTATTTTTAATTCATCATGTTTTTTATTTTTCTATTTTGCAAATCACAAGAAGATTACTCTTCTTGGTTCACAAAAAAGAAAAATAAAAATGCAAGCAAAGCTTTCCAAATAAAAATGCAAGCAATTTATCCAAATACAACTAGGCTGCCCAAACAAGTGAAGATATGCAAGTAGCATGGCCAAACAGTCAGCAGGCGCGCAAATTGCCCAATGGCCAAACAGCAAGGCTGTCCAAGCAAGGCGCAAACAGGGCCAAACAAGCAGCAGCGTACCAAAATTCAAACAAAATATAAACATCCAGAACGAGGCAGCATAGGCAGTAGCGGACAAAAGAGCATCAGCAAGAAGAAAATATAAAACTAAGTCAACAAGCAAGAGGAGGCTTGTTCAATAAGCCATTTTTCATCATTTTCCAAATTAAAATTGCAAACTTTTCAGAAAAAATATTTGGCTTAGGGTCATTAAGAGAGGAAGAGGAAAGAAGTCACCTAGGGATGCTGCCCTGCTGTCATAATTGCACCAGAATTGCTAGCAAATAAAACTGCAAGGAAAAGAGCCTAAGGAGAAAATGCCCAAAGTATTCAAAATTTGATGGTTTTCCCACCATTTTGAATAAACTGTAAAGAAGCAACATAGTATAACAGTAGAAAAGGCATCAAACTGAGGACATAAAAAATTATCAAATACAATCTGCCACCAAACCTCCAAAAGAGATCCCAACCTGTTAACTCAAAAAACAACCAGTTCAAACCAACCTTCAAAATGCTGTCAAACACAAAAAAATCTTCAACCTGTTAACAAGTTCAAACAACCAAAACCTGTTAACAAGACCAAACAGCCAAACCTGCATAATCAGTTTCCAACAAAAACCTGTGAAACCCAAAATCATAACCAAACCAACAACTCAGAAAACCTCAAAACTACCATCTACCTCCCAAACTTCAAACAACCAAAATTGCATAACAAACAAACAACCAAAATTTCATAACAAACAAACAACCAAACCTGCATAACTCAGTTCAAACATAACAAAACCTGTAACTCAGTTCAACACCAACAAAAACTTGGAACTCAGTTCAAAAATCCTTCAACCTGTGAACCATCAACAAAATCACAAAACACAACTTGCAAAACTATCAAAAACCAGTTTTCAAGCCTCCTAAAATATTTGGGTTCAGAACTGTCAACAAAAACAACCACAAAACATTTCCAAAACTATCAAACATTTCAAACATATCCCATACCAGGCCAAACTGTAACCAAAACATTCTCAAAAAACATTTCAACTCCAAACTGTCAAACCAATTTTTCAAACCAACAAGTAGAAACAGAAAAACATCCTCAAACAGTCCAATATCCTCAACAAGGTCAAACAAGAACATTCAATAACCAGAGATTGATCAAGCAACACAAAAAACCCTAAAGTCTCAGAAGCATCAGCATCATTCTCATTCAACAAAGAAGATAGACAAAGAAAAGTTACCAGAAGCGTGTATTTTTCGTCACCATCTCTTCCTCCTTGCCAAATCTGCCACCAAGGAGTGTTTTCCTCGATCTCACTGTCTTCGTTCGTTTCATAAAAAAGGCCACAAACAGGTATGACCATTTCACTTTTCTTATGAACCATTTCCTACATCTCAAAGCATGATAGAATGGATTAACAGAAAAAACATAACAAAGCAAAAGAAACAAATAGCAAAAAGTCGTTTAAAGTGTAACAAAGAACTGAACCGTACCTTTCAAGAACGAAGCCATTAGGGCTTGGCTAGGCAGTGAGAGAGGGGCTCCGGTAACAAAAAGCGAGAGGAAGATCAGATAGAATACATGTCAAACCCTTTAGATTAGGGATATCCAAAAAAAGAGCGTAAACCAGGTTGAATCAAAGGGGCCAAGGGACGCTTTACTCGCGAAATTAGGATGAGGAGAGGGACGTTGAGTGAGAAAGATGAGCGAGAGAGAGAAGCGATTGAACAAACAGAGTGGTGCCGCTGTACCAAGGGAACCACAAACCCTAATTTCTCTATTTACCCTAATTCAACAATTAGGCAAGAGTTAGCATATTGGGCCATTTCTTTGGCAAGCCTTAAAGCCCAGCACGTTTTTCTAACCCACCCCCATCTGCCTTGTTTTTGTTTCAGCAAGACAATAACCCCTTTGGGCCTATAACCCTTAAACCCTTAAGCCCATTTTTCTTTCCCCTTAATTTGTTTTTTTTATTATTTGTTTTGAAAAAATTACTAATAATGCTTTTGTACATTTTTTATGCCCTAAAAATCAATTTTTACTATTTTCTTTTTTATAACTTTTTATTAATTTGTTACACATAATAAAAACATCAAAAAACTTTGATTTAATTAGTTTTCTTTCTTTAAGCTCATAATCAATAAAATTAACAAAAAAAATATAATAAAGATTTTTTTAATTTAAATCATTTTCTTATTAGATTAAGTTTTATTTTTTTCCTTTTTTTAAGTAAATACATTGCATTTCATACTTTATTGATTTCTTTATTTCATAAATTGTCATAGCTTCATATTGAATCGCACAACAATTTGATTTGGTTGTATTATTTGGAAATTGTTATTTTTATGTGATTCATCCCCATTTGTAATAATTGTACCCCCATTCCTGGATACTTTTGTAATAGCTTAGACTTTTAATTCCCGCAATTTATTGCTTTCTATATACTGTGTAGTAATTAGGCATGTATGGCAAGATTCAAAAATCAATCACTAGATGACCTAATCCAAGAATAAATAACTTGAAATCAACACACTTCTCACACGCGCACCTCTAGGGTAACCTTGCTTGTTGCCTCGGAAATACAATCATGTCCCTCGAATATGAGACACTCTAGCAAATGACCCTTCGATAAACAAAGATCTTAGTCCCTCGATGACCCTCGATGTTGCCTTCGATAAAACGATCTCATCCCTTACAAAAATTGCTAGAGCGTCTCCCAAGTTGCCTTCAATGATTGTAAAATTGACCCGCGCCTGTCCCGTCACATCCAAGGATGGGGATTCTTACCAAATCAATGGTAAGATAGCACCATTAAAAGGAAGAAAAAAAGAACAATGTAAGACCTTTCGAGTAGATAGATTCGCTCTTAGTTACTAGCTTGCTCACGACAAAAACTTTCACACCTACACTTCCATTTCAAAACATTTTCAAAAGATAAAACATTTTGTATACGTTCTTATAGAGACGAGAACCATTACAAAACCTCTTTTCAAAACACGATTCACAAACACATCTTTGAACCATTTTTCGAAACAAAACTTTGTACACGTTCTTATAGAGACGAGAACCATTACAAAGAAACTTTCCAAAATACTTTCAAAACCCAAACCACAAGCATACAATCAAACAAAAGCAAGTGATCTAAAACGAGTAACTAAGAGCCCATGGAAAACCATGGATGAAAAGGGTGCTAACACCTTCCCTTTTCATAATCTACCCCCCGAACCCGAGAAAATTCTTCAAAGGTCTTTCCTGTGCTTTTTACCTTTTCTTTTGGGTAAAAGAAAAGTCGGTGGTGACTCTTGCTTACCGCACAAGTGCGAACGAAACGCAAAACCTCTAGTCAGTTCTCCCACCGTATCATATATATATATATATATATATATATATATATATATATATATATATATATATATATATATATATATATATATATATATATATATATATATATATATATATATATATATATATATATATATATATATATATATATATATATATATATATATATATATATATATATATATATATATATATATATATATATATATGAATTTGATAACAATTTATAAAGCAAACGATAGCTCTGGAAATTAATAAGGGATAAAAAATATTAGAAACCAGTAGGGAAAATTTGGGGTATGACAATAGACTTTTTAACTCCAGAACTGGAATGACAATGGAATCTATCAATGTAAAAATTGATGATTCAATTTTTGAAGAGAAAGTAGATGTTAGAGAGAATGTTGGAACATCTTGTGTGCAAACTGATGAAGCACTAAGGGAGGATATTTGTGAATTCACAAACTCTGAGTCAGTAACTTCTCAATCTAACAAAGGTCTGTCTACTGAAGGAAAAATAGAACAGTTCAGGGAATTGACTGCAAGTCACCCTGAGAAAGGTAACATCACTGAATTTAAACAGAAGATATCAAATACATATGGATTCGTTGTCTTGAGGGAAACAAAGGGAAGTTTCTCTAAAATGGTGTTGAAGTGACATGATGTCAAGAAGGATGTCATGACATTTCATAGTGAAGATTTGGGTTCTTTCAGATATCTCATTCAACATGGATGGAACAAGGATCTTAGTAGTTGTAATTAACTAATCAAGAATCTTATTAAAGGAGAGGAAGATACTTTGGAGCATATAGATAATAAGAAACAACTTACTGTTCTTAAAAATAATGAGATTGGAACTTGTACTGTCAAGGAGTTATAACAATTACAGATATGAAGGAGTGCAACAATTACTGCATCTTTCCTCTATAATCTAAGGCATAACATACTTGGATAAATTGTTAAGGAGAAGGGCTGGAAGGAATGTGTTCAACAAGACAGTGGGGCTAGCTACAACACCAAGGAATGCATAAGGCTCTTTGATAGAGGGAAGTGGTGGAAGACCACCTGAAACTGATCAAGAGCTGTATTTCCATCTGTTTGTTTCCATCTAAGGTATTGTTGGTGTGCAATATGTGTGGCTCCATTTGTGGTATTGCTTTTATGAAATATGTTTGTCTCTAATGCTCTATTTGTTTCCATTTGTGGTATTTCCTGGGTGTAGTATGTTCTCATGTGATGTGTGTTTCCACTACTTGTGTACTTTTATTCCAGTTTTTGTCAATATTTTGGCTAAAAATGGGGGAGTAAAGTGTTGGTGTGCTTTGTATCCTGATGTTACATCACATGTCTTGACATGTTGATTTAGAATTGTGATAGGACTGTGTGCCACTGCTTTTGGAAGATTATTTGTGCATGGTTGCTTATGCAATCATTTAGGGGGAGCATGATAGTTATTCATGCTTTTTTTGTTGAAGTTGTTGTTGCTTATGCCATGTCTTCTGCTACATGTGCTCTAATTTGAGGGTTTATCCCTTGAGTGGGAAAACTGATTGTGTGTGACAGGGGGAGTAATAGACATGTCTAATTGTACAAGATTTTGAGTTGTGTTGTGTTTTTACAGAGTTTACATGGTTTCGTGTAACTTGTGTTTGTGGTTTTATTCCTCTTTCTAGATTTTGTGCAAAGGTTGTTTTAGCCAAAATTTTCCAAAGGGGAAGATTGTTAGATCTATGATTTTATGGTTGGAAACAATTTTTGTAAACAAAATAGTTGATAATAATTTTATCAAAACATGTTTCATTGGGAAAAACATGTATTGCATCCTAATGTTAAACAATATGTCATAACATCTTGATCAACTGATACAACAGAGTCTACTGGTATTTATTTGACATATGTTATATCAGATGTTGTAACATGTTGCAAGAACATCATTATAATGCAATTGGATAATATCCTTGAAGATTTGATTAAAAAATATGATATTCTGGAGGTTTCTAGTACTCATAACAAGCGCAACCAATCAAAGATTTTTAGGAACAATTGCAAATTTGATTTGTTTCATAAAAAATATCTTTGATACTTTTTAGGAAATATTTGAAAGATTTGTTTTTTGTTTCTATTTGTATGGAGAAGATTATGTAGGGATTTAGAGCTGAAGAGTTGATTTAATTGAAGAGTCCAAGCCAAACTGCAGAAGTCTATATAAGGAGACGTCTAAGATCTAGTTTTAAGAAGCATATTTTTATTGCAAAACCTTATGAAAAATAAGGGTTTAGGGTTTGAGAGTTCCTTAGTTTCTCCGTGTGTTTTTTGTACGTCCTCATGTATCTTTTGATGCATTTGAGTTGACTAATTGTTACTTGTTTATCAAGTTATTGTTCTCCTCTAAACTTTTAAGCAAAGAGTTTAGTATTGTTCTTAGTGAAGCTTTTAAACAAACTACGAATTTTTGTATTGGAAGTGTAATCTTATTTTTGGTTTCTTGAGACATTCACTTGGATTGGGAGTGTTTGATATCACTGCGGTGATTGGGAATGAGAGGGGTTCTCATATCTAGAAGGTTCCTATATAGAAATTGCATTGAGTAGGGATTAAGTGAGAAGTTATAAATTGGGATTGTTTAGCTTCGAATTGATACTACTAATAGGGGATTTCCTTCATGGCTTGGTAATCCCCATAGTAGGTGAGTTACACCGAGATGGGTTAATAATTGATTGTGTTCTTTAAGTTTCTGCAATTTACTTTTCTGCATAATCTTTTTGTTTTTAGCAAGTGTGTTTTTTATCACTAGATGTTATAACATTTGTCGTGACATTGTGTGTTACTGAGACATCAGTCTTGACTTCTGATATTGTGTGTGCCATAATTTCATTTTGGATTCATTCCATGTCGTAATTTGGACATCCTATGATGTATGTCTACAAAAAATCTTGTAATCGTGCATTGTGTATGTTGTGTTTTATTATGTTTCAGTACCAGAAATAACATATCAAGTACTATGATTCTAGACACATATTATTTGGGGTATTACATATTATTTAATAATGAATACAAAATATCACATGTATACATATAATTCAATATAAAATGAAAAAGAAAATAATATAATTATCTAAAATAAAATAAAAACTAACTCTTAGGGATTCATTCAGATCATTATTATAAAAAAAGGAATTTCTTAGGACACCCTATATAGGTGAAAAGAACCCTATGAAAACCCAAAAATTGTCCCTCGATTACCGGAAGTCTATTTTCAGGCGCATCCTTCACTCCAAACAAACGAGACTAAATATGGTGCCACCCCATTGTGAAATTAAAAAAAATCATGAGTTATATCTCCGAAAAAAATAATAGGAATTACTTATACAAAACCATTACAGGAATATATCTGGATATGTATCTTCGATATATTAATGCAGGAAATTGGGAATTCTGTCACCTTTGCATGTCAGATATTTTTCAAAAATGTATATCCGGAAAAATAAAAAGTCAAATTACTTAAGAAAGTAACCAACATGATCACCCTTATTTCCAAAAGTTTCCTTAAACCCTCCCCAAAAACCCTTCCATTCTCAATCAAGTTTTTCACTCCAAATCTTCATTCTTGTGTTTCATCATATCAAAAGGAGCTAAAGGAAGTGGAATTTAAGGTAAAGTCCATTCATTTCAACTCCCATTCATCACATGAATATGGTTTTTTAGGAAAAAAAGTTACGCTTATACCGAAAGTATATTTCTGGAAACACAATGAACTCGTCCTGATATACATTTCTGGTATTTGGCTGGGCTAATTTTCCAGAAATTTTATTCATGCTATGGATGTTTCTTAGTTTATATGTTTATTTTTACATTAGGTATGGTGCATCCCAATGCTATCCCAAAACCTATTGTGTCTCAAGTTGTTTCACCTCTCCTAGTGAAGATGGTAGATATTTGGAACCATTTTAAAAATGAACAAGAGTATGAATTTTGTGATGACATATTGCAGTGGATTAGCACAGAGGCTACCAAACTAGGTTTTGGTGTTGTGATAGGAAGGTCCGATAATGGTTCGGATAGAAGAAGTGAATTTGTAACATTGAGATGTGAAAGAAGTGGTAAATATAGACCCCATCTCTGAAATTTGAAACGAGATGGTACTGATTCAAGAAAATATAAATGTCCATTTAAGTTGTTTGGTTATCGGTTGGAAAATAACAAATGGAGATTTAATGTGATATGTGGTTTACATAATCATGATTTATGTGAAAAATTAGTCGATCATCCAATTGTATGTCGGCTCTTTCCAGAAGAGAGGGAATGTGTTTCCGACATGACATAGAATTTGATAACTCCCAAAAACATACTTGCAACCTTGAAGCACAAAAGACCTGGGAATATCTTAAATATCAAGCAAGTGTACAATAGGCGCTATCAATCCAAATTAACGCTTATGGGGAATCGAACCGGAATGAAACACCTCTTGAAATTTCTACATGATAACAATTATGTTTCTAGGCACTAGAGATATGAGGACGGAGTAACAGTAAGAGATATATATTGCACTCACCCTGATTCAATTAAATTGTTCAATATGTTTCCCACTTGCTTATAATTGATTCAATGTATAAGACCAACATATATAGACTTCAATTGTTGGGAATTATTGGTGTTACGTCTACTGAGAAGACATATTCTGTTGGTTTTGCATTTCAAGTGTGCGAAAAAGAGGACAATTTTGCATGGGCTTTAGAGGTTTATCGGTCAATGTTGAAGGACCAAGAAGAAATAACGAAAGTCATTATTATCGACTGTGATACTGCATTAATAAATCCGGTTAAAATAATATTTTTGACTTATGCATTACTTTGTAGGTATCACATTACTAAGAATGTGAGAAGTCAGATTAAACCTGCGGTAGGGACAAAACAAATAGAAGTCGAAGATGGAAAACTAGTCAAGGAGGAAATTGTTATGGAGAAAATTATTGATGCTATTATACATTTCAGGAAGGTGTGCGTGAAATATCCCGATTTACTAAATTATGTTAAAAATACAATTTTGGACCAGGTAAAGGAGAACATTATTTGTGCTTGGACCAATCAGTTTATGAACCTCGGAAATACAACAAAAAACCAGTTGAGTCTGCTCATGCTTGTTTGAGGAATTGGTTGGCAAATAGCAAGGTGATTTGTGTGCATATTGGGAATCTATGAACCAAATGACACTAAACCAGCATAATGAGATTCAAGCATCATTTGGTCATAATATCATGGTTTTGGAACATAAATTCAAACACAACACTCTATATTCTCAGTTAGTCGGCAACATATCTCAATGAGCTATGAATTATATTTTTCATGAAACCAAACGAGTTGGTAATTTAGGTCCAGATAGCTGAAAGTATGATTGTACACTTGTGAGAACCTATGGCCTCCCATGTGCTTTTGTTATATGTAAGAAGGTAAAACTTGATAGCCCAATATGAATGGACGAAGTCTGTAGTCATTGGAAGAAGCTCAGTTTTGACGATGACGATGTTATGAAAGACGATAAATTGGATATCTCCATCTTGATGGGATGGGAAGCGATACAAGAAATATTTTTGAAAGCCGATGACAACACGAAACTCTACATCAAAGAGCAATTGAGGAAAGTTGCATTTCTGGAGACCACCGACTTGAAACCATCCTCTCAACTGGTAAAAACAAAAGGAGCACCTAAGAAGGTCAAACCTACACCAGGTGGCAATTCAACAACAAGGAGACCATCATATTTTGAACACATTGACAAACTTTTTCCCGATTCACGGACTCTGAAATCTCAGAAAAAGTGTTCTCAAAGGAGCTCGCATTAGGAAACCACCTCATACACTGCCTCCACAAAAAATACCATTCATCAAGGAGATGCTAATTTTTATGCATAATTACATTGAACGGATCGTCAATGTCAGGGGCGATGATAATTATGGGTTTCAGGCTGTTTCTGATTTACTCGGTAAAGGGGAAGAGGATCACATACTTATCCGTCATACTCTTATCCAAGAGTTGAGGAACAATAAAGAATTATACACACGGGTGTTTGAGAATAAAGATAAAGTTGAAGAAATTTATCACGCTCTTGTATCTTCCATTAAGGGACCTGCACTGGAGGTAAAGTGGATGCGCTTCCCTGAGATGGATCATCTCATATCAAGTGTGTATGAGAGATAATGTATTGATTAATGATAGTTTATTGATCCAAGTCATTTGGGTATCGGTATCCAATAAAAATTACATAGTACATAAGAATTAAAAAATACTTTCACAATTATTATAAAATATAATTAATTTTTTTAATTTTATATAAACAAAAGTTAAATTTATTAAAGTGTCTTTTGAAATTTTTTAGAGAAAAATATTTCAATTCATATTAAATTCATGAGTTAATATGAATTTATTCATTTTTATTAAATCATCACTTGAGTATGTTGTAAGTAAGTGACTTACAACACAAGCAAACTGTCACCCATTAACTGTTTTAAAAAACACTTAATTAATTAGTTTTACTCATAGATAAACTCTTTATTATCATTTGTAATAGACTAGATCATTAATCTTATTCTCTTTTTTCTCAATTCCAATTTTGGATATCTTTAATCATCACTTCTTATCTTAAGTTCATAAACTAATTTCACGAGCACCTGTTTGATCAATATCTTTCATCAATGGAAAATGGAAGTATAATATCCACTTAGTTCCTCAAAAAAATCTACCAATGTTTATGGATAATACTATGACAGATGATGCGTACAAATGAAGGTTATATTATGATTTCAAGATGTGCTTAGAATCGTGAATGTTGGCTTCTCAACATTGGAAGTCAATACAATAAAAATGTAGCAGACTACTAATCATGAAGGGAAAAAATATGGGGAATGATTGTTCTTGACCCATTAATGTGTGGATTTAAACATCTATGATAAGATGATTGAGTAAGAAACGACGAAGGTGTGTGGGATACACTAAAGGAGTTGTATGGAAGTGATGCAAAGTTGAAGAAGCTCAAACAACATTCTTTAAGAAAATAATACAAGAACACATAAATGAATGTCGGACAGGCATTTGCATATTCTTCTAAAGATTGGTGTTGTTGACCAATCAAATGAAGTTTTATGGCGAAATGATAACTAAATTGAAAAAATTAGAGAAGGTGTTGAGATCTTTAACATCCTAATTATATCACATAGACGTGGCAATTGAAGAATGAAATAACCTAACTAAAATGAAGTTTGAGGAGTTGCAGGCATATGTGGATATAAGTGCTTACAAATATGAAGACTGCAATAACATGTTAACTTGATTTTGGTGTTGATAACACTATTAAGAGGAGTCTTCATCAGTATTCCTAAGTGATGGGGCTTGGCAAGTTGTTTATCAATTCATGGTGTGTAGTATGTTACTTAAGTGTTGGTGCTTGATGTGTTTTCTCAAATGATGGTGCTTGACAAGTTATTTATCAAGTTATGGTCATTAGTTTATTACTCAAGTGACAGTGCTAGATGTGTTTACTCAAGTGATGTTGCTTGATAAGTTTTTTATAAAGTGATGGTGCTTGGTATGTACTCAAGTAATGATGGTGGATATCATTGTTATGCTTTGAGATCAAGTTATATGTGAAAAGTAGTTATAAGAGCATAAACTCAACAAGTTAGGTTAACTAACTATGAAATATTTCTTGACCAAGCCATAAGTGAAAAATGGAGACCTGACTGAAGTAGCCACGACTATTGAATGGATGACCTTAATCAAACCCTACAAGATGAATTAGGCAAAAAACTATGATGGAAGAATTCAAGACGTTTGAGAAAAATTAAACTTGGGAGTTAGTCTATCTTCAAGCAAGAGATAAATAGAGAAAATAGTGAGATAACTAATGTTGTACCCCAAAATTTACTCTCTCATTTTTTACTCAAGACATGCTCATTGAGGTTATCAATTGCTCAAGGTTGACCAGAGAATTGATCAGACAAATTCTCCTCCTAAGCAATGAACCTCCAGCTAGGGTTTTATTGTCCACCAAGATGTTTGGGTTGTAAAGGCTCCAAACGATTTCCATGGTCCTTAATATGTCTTCAAGAATGTCCATGCCAAATTTCATGCCTTACACTACAAATTTGCTCAGTCAACTACTCAAGTGTTTGAAAATTAACTGTGCTAGGTCAAAAGTCAACTGAACTTTGACCAAGAATAACTTTCACATACTTCATCCATTTCCCCCCAAACAAAGCTCATTTTGAAGAGAATCCAGTTCCCTATAACTTCTCTTTTATCCTCAAGTTTAAGAAATACATCATTTGGAAGATACATGCTCATACATTACAGCTTCCAATACAGAGGGAGGCTACCACAGCTTCTTGAAAGAGGTTCAAATTCAAAATAAATGTTCAAGGTAAGAAAATTACAGCATGAGTTGACACATACCCACACGATTCGACTCATTCTAGTGACAAAACAGGGTATGATTCGACACATGGTCTTATGCATTGACTCATATTGTTATCCAGCCTCAAAATAGAAAGATGAAGGGTGCATGAGTCGACACAAACACGTATGGGTCGACGCAAATAGGGTAGGAGTCGACACAAAGCCTTATGTGTCGATACATACTGTTATCCAGGATCCAAAATAGAGGGATAAAAGTACATGAGTCGACACATCTCAATATGCATCGACTCATGCTGAGCTGATTTTGTTTTTACAGGAGCAAGAAAGAGTTATGTGTCGTTACATAGCAGCATTGTGTTGATACATAACAGTTCAAAATGCACCTTTTCTTCCTGTTTACACTACCTTTACAATTTTCATGGATTGGCTTCATTACTGTCTAACCATTCAATGTGGGTTGATGTTTGGATTTGTTTTAAGGCCCAATTTTCATGCAGGATACATTAGAAAGGACCAGGTTCATGCAAAGACCAAAATGGAAAAGAGAATCATCCAAAATGGCATGTTTTCTTCGTTTTTGGCAATTTTTCAAAATAAGGATTAAGGCTTTATCATGGCCTTTATGCTACATATTCTTTCCATGTTTCCTTTCCCTCTCCACCTCCTTTATATATACATCACTTCCATAAGTCTAAGGGACGCATATACACAGCCTGGAAAAAATTCCACAAATCATCCAAAAAAAAATTCCAAAATCGTGAAAATCCCAGACCATATTTCCAAGATTCCCCGTGCCAAACAAACCTCACCACTCCATCCTTGAGGTTCCCATGAAGCCATACCATTTCTTATCCACACCTGAAGAGCCCTGAGATTAGCCAACCGAATCTCCACTTTGGTAAAGTTTTCATGATCTGAATCTTTCAATACATGCAATATAAATGATTCTAATTCACATTTTCATATTTATATCATCATTTTGCTTTCTTCTAATGTATTACATGAAAGGATAGGGACTCAAACAAGGATTTGCCACATTTAGGGCATAATCCGGATCTTGATGTAAACTGAATAATCCAGGCATGATTTGTTAAAACTAAGGACGGATTTGAGTTCAGGAGGCGATTTTATGTGGGATATGCCTTTGATTCTGGGTTTAAAGCATTTAAAATCATGAATCTCATTTTCGTATGCCCGGAGAAGATGACCGGAGGTCTCCTCCGGCACCGTTGATTCGTTGACTCCGTTTAGGAGCAGGCGTGGCAGTTTTATGTTACTTGATTGGTTCCTTTGAATTTCATAACACACGCGTTTTAATTCTAAGTATTCTGACCCATTTTCATATATAATATTTTGGTTTTATTTGTATTAACAATTGACAGGATGGCTCAGTTGGTGAAGGGAACGAGTGTGAAAGGGAGAAACCTGGGTTCGATACCCAGGTAAGGATTTGATTTTTCTAACAAAACTCTTGCAGATCCAGCACAATACTCCTCAGCATGCGTATCATACACCCTTCAAATTCCCACCATTAGATCTGGACATATATGATCCAAGGCACCTCAACCTGCAACCCACGATGCACTTCCTAAAGTCCACCATAGAGGATCCAGTGCAATTGCTGGGCTGGATTGGTTTGGGCCAAATGAAGTTTCAAAATACACCATCCCTGTTTACTAATCAACATCTGGCCCATTTTACTTTTATTTTTATTTTTAGTTTATTAATTTCAGAAATAATTTTTTTGTTTAATTAAAAATCACAAAAAAACTTAGGATTAGTTTTTTTTTAAATAATTAATTTCTGAAATTAATTAATTAATTAACTTTAACATTTTTAAAGAAAAAACAAGCTAGAACTTAGGGTTTAATTTATGTTTAAATTATTTTCTCAAATAAAAAAAGACAACAAAAAGATTTTCTTTTACTTAGAACTTTTTAGGCTTTTAGGCATTCCTTTGGACTCGCGCGCATCATTTATTTTCTATGTTTTATTTTTCCAAATTATTGTAATTGTTTCCATGTTTGTAATAGCTTTAATTAGTGTTTAAATTTCCGTATCTAATTATGTAACTGCCGCGAAGCCTTGTAATAACTTAGGATTTTTATTTTACGCAATTTACTTACTGCACCCTACTCAACTGCTTAGATGTATGGCTAATAGGATTGTATGGAAAGACCGATAAACTAATTGAACATAGCATAACCTAATTCAAAGATAATATATATGAATTAAGTACACAATTACACATGCGCACCTCTAGGGTACCCCATTTTGGTTGCCTTCGGAAAAACAGTCATGTCCCTCGAAACGGGGACGCTTTAGCAAAGACCCGTAAATCAAAAGATCATAGTCCCCCGATGACCCTACAGTTGCCTTTCGGTAAATGATCTCGTCCCTTGAACAAAATTCCTAAAGTGTCTCCATATGTTGCCTTTATGATTGTACGTCCCTTAGAATGTCCCTCATACATCAACCGATAGGGCTACCTACTCACTAATAGTAGGATAGCACTGTCTAAAGGATAGGAGGAAAAGAACGACCTTTTCAAGTACAAGTAGATAGATGTTAGATGTTTGCTCAAAATAAAACAAACTTTTTACACTTACACATTTCAAAAATAACTTTCAAAAACATTTGCTTTGTCAACACTCTTGAGGACTGATACAAGAGTTATCACAAAGCGAATCTCCGCACTAAGGCATTTCAAAACATTTTTCAAAACACATAAAGCACAAGGTACTTTTAAAATGAGCTAAGCATCTAAGAGCTCGTAGAAAACTACAGATGGAAAGGGTGCTAACACCTTCCCTTTCCATAATCTACCCCCCTTACTCAGAAAATTCTCGAAAAGGTAATTTTCTGTTCTTTTCACCCTTTCCTTAATTTAGATAAGAGAAAAGTCGGTGGCGACTCTTGCTTACCGTAACATTTGAGAACACAAATGAAAAACTAGTATAATAGTCGATTCTGCCACCGTATCACAGTTAAGTACAAGGAAAAACTAGTAGCAAAAGAGTTTCTTCAAAGGCCATGAATGGATTTTAATGAATTCTATGAATCATTTACTAGACTTGAAACCATAAGAATTATAATGGCTATTGCAACATACAAAGGATGCATCAATCAAATAAAATCAGCTTTTCTAAATGGACCATTAGAGGAAGAGGTATATGCCATGCAACCACCTAGTTTTGAGATCAAAGGGCAAGAATAAAAGGTGTACATGTTGAGAAAAACACTATATGTATTGAAACAAGCACATATGGCAAGGAATAAGAGAATTGATAGCTTTCTCATCAAGTTTGAATTTAAAAAATTCACATAAGAACATGAGTGCATGTGAAAGGCTAAATTGAACAAGATAAAATCATTATATGCCTATGCATGGATGAACTCTTGACAACAGGTTCAAATGAAATTGAAGTGTCAAAGTTCAATACCAACATGAAGAATGAATTTAAGATGTCAGATCTAGGAAAATTGGCTTATTTTCTAGGTATGAAATTTTTAAACACAAAACATGAATTTTTTTTGCACCAGAAGAAATATGTAGAAGATATATTGAAGAAATTTAAGATGAAAAATCACATCACTACAATTACACCCATGGAAACAAGCATAAAATTGAAGAAGGACACAAATTACAGATTAGTAGATGAAACCTTGTACAAGACAATCAATGGTTCACTAAAGTACCTAAGCAACCATATATGTGATATTTTTCATAGTGTGGGCTTGGTAAATAGATTCACGGAGGAACCAAGATCACGATATTTACTTGCAGTTACAAGAATTCCCATATACATTAAAGGAATTACATATCATGATATACTTAAGAATAAAGGCAAACGCTTATGGTTATTCTAACTTAGATTGGGGATGAGATCAAGATGACTGGAAAAGTACAACATGGTACTTGTTCATGATTGAAGCAATTTTAGTTTCATGGAGATCAAAGAAGCAAGGGATAATGGCCATATCATGTGGGCAGAGTATGTTGCAGCCTTCTATGCAACTCGCTAAACATTGTGAATCGAAATGCTATTGGAAGAGTGGAATGTTACTGAAGTTGTGGAGAACAAGTTGTTGAAGGTGCAAGAAACACAAGAAAGGGGGGTTGAATTTAGTTTCTAGAAATAAAATATTTTCGAAACCAAACACTCGAAGTTAACACAAGAACAAAAATAGACGAATACAATTATTTTTATCCTGGTTCACTGTTAACAAAGTTAATCCAGTCCACCCACCAAAGTGATTTTCCTTTCTCAATCAAGGATATAATCCACTATAACCAAACTGATTACAATTCACTAAGACAAAGTGTCAATGTCTTCTTGAGAATCCTGACTAAACCCCTAGCCTCTCAAGGAACAAAAACTCAAAGACAAATTGTCAATGACATTTTGAGTATTTAGACTAACACTTATTCACTCAAGAAACAATCATCTCACTATTGAATACAAGCTTTTGTGTTTACTGAAACCACGCGGCCGGAACCTGTCATCTGGATGTAATGAAACATCAATGAAGTCGCCACCAAACGTCTTTTATCCCTCCGAAAGGGAAAGGTAAGCATCGAGAAAACCTGAAAAGGGAGAGATCACGATCTTTCGACCGAGAGATCGGGTAAGGGAGTCTGTTACGCGAGGGGAAGGTATTAGCACCCCACACGCCCGTAGTAATCTACAGTATCCACTCTTATTGTCTAATCTAATGGGTGTGGTCAATACCCATGTCTATGGCTTAAAACTGAAAAAGGGGATGCATGCGAAAGAAAAATAAAACAATGTATGGAAAATAAAATATGTGCTCGATTGGGCCCTACCCCAATGCCTACGTATCCCTTTTAAGGAATCAGAGCAGCCGTAGTTCGGCTCATATATTTTGGTTGGTTTGTGTTTTTTAGTTAAGACAACAAAAACAGTCAAGATGGAAAAACATCAAATAAAACAACAAACAAATGAGATGGTAAAACATCGACTAAATAATAACAAAGTAACATGTCAAAGATAGCAAAACACCAAATGGTAAAACATCACACCTAACAATGACATTGAGAGTCAAAGTGGGATAACCAACATGTGCGATGGCGAAACATCGGCTTCAAACAAATGTGCGATGGTGAAACATCGGCTAAAAGATAAAAAAGTATCATGGCAAAGACGGAGAAATATCAATAAAACGGGTGACAAAACATCACACCTAACAATGATATTGAGAATCAAAGTAGGATAACAAACATGTGCGATGACGAAACATCGGCTATAAGATGACAAGGTATCATGGTAAAGATGGAAAAACATCAATAAATCGGATGGCAAAACATCACACCTAACAATGATATCAAGAATCAAAGTAGGATAACAAACATGTGCGATGGCAAAACATCGGCTTCAAACAATTGTGCGATGGCGAAACATCGACTATAAGATGACAAAAACAAACAAAAACCAAGAGGCGCACAAACAAATAAGGTTGATTTGTATCTTTTACCTTAAAGAAGGGTTTGAGTTTATTAGAGGTATTTTATGATTTGCCAAGAAAACAATTTTTTTAAGGTGCAAAATGCAAAGGAAAAGAAAACAACTAGGGGATACTAGCCAAGCACTATCCCTAGTGTTATCACACAATGGTTGACCCTAAGGTTGAGGTTAAAGAATTAATTAACATGTTAAAGGAAGCTTTACAAAACTATCCTATAGGGAACATGCAATGAGAGCGAAGTCGTGATCTCAATTTCTAAATTGAGTGACTCATCGATCAACAATTAAAGAAGAAAAGCAATAAACATCCTATAGGGAACATGCAAAGAGAGCGAAGTCGTGATCTTAATTTCTAAATTGAGTGACTCATCGATCAACAATTAAAGAAGAAAAGCAATAAAAATCCTATAGGGAACATGCACTGAGAGCGAAGTCGTGATCTCAACTTCTAAATTGAGTGACTCATCGATCAAAAGCAAACACAACACATGTATCAGACAAAAACCAGAGGGCCTCCTGACATATATCAGCAACAGAGGTCCCATCATGCAATCAGAGAACTATGCAAAATGAAAATGGAAGAAAGGAAATAGTGCAATACCAAATGGATAACTATCAGTAGCAACTGAGCAAGAATAAAAGAAACCCAGAGAACTTCAAGCAAGCTGGCATCAGCAGATAAATCAAGTCAGAAATTACGCCATCAGGATATAAGTATTGAGATTTTCAGATATGAACATATCCCATGGGCAATGTATAGCATTCATAATCACATGTATATATATCTTGCATAAGCCATCAAACATGTCAAACACAAGAGTAGTGCCAATATAATAAATTGTGTTCCACAAATAAGGTGGAACACAATAGCCCCAAGTCAAAATTGGGAAGCTTTTCTCAAAGTACCTCGCACATTCAACAACCAAGTTAGTATTCCCACAAATAGAATGATGATTCACATAAGGGATGGATGATGACACCATAATGAATCAAGAAAACATGATAGAAAATACAAAACATTAGTCATGATAGACAGAAGGAAAAAGGCATATGCACAATTTGGTCAAAAAGAAACAGGGGAATATTGCTCTTTTCTACCACCATGTTGAGTTGACAATTAAATATCAATCAAGGATCATGGGAGCTTGAGAAGAGTACAATAAAATACCATGAAGGTCAGTAGCAAACACATTTTAACCATTCTCAATTAAATTATCACAGCTCACAAGCACAATAGAATAGGGATTCCACACAGTGCATCAAAAAGGTTCAAACATTCAAACACGGGGCATTAAGTAAAATGGATTGAGTTTATTTGGATGAAAATATTCAACATGATCATTAGGTTCCCTATTATAGGCCTCACTCGAGTTCATTGGCCATCAAACAATATGCAACAAGATATGCAACATCAATTAGGTACCTTCACTTCAAAAATGCATCAAAAATAGAAACAAGCATCAATAATTCAAACCAAAAAATTATTAGCATGTTTGAAGTGTGTAGAAGTCAGAAAGAAAGCCTTAAGTTCATGAATGATTGAGGAGAAGATCAAATGAGGCTCAAAGTTCAAAACTAGTTGGCAAAACTACCAAAACTAGACAGGTTTTCAAAATAATTCATGGAAAAATATCAAACCAAGTCAAATAATTCAAGAAAAATGGTTTTCAGATCCTCAATTCTTTCATGAATCATTATCAAGACCTAAGTTCCATTGAAAATCCAGGGCATAATGGTTTTGAAAAAAGAAACTTGCCCAATAAGCAACAAAACCCTAATTTTTGACTTTTAATCTTAAATATTGATTAAATAAGATCAAAATCCAAACAATTCAAACCAATATCATGCAAATCTCAAGGGAATCCTCAATGTCAGAGCACATATTTTTTCACATTTTTTGAATTAAATAAAAGTCAAAAATAAAATCAAATTCAAACAATTAATCAATTAAACAAATAATCAAATCTCAAAATGAAATTCTAATCAAAAATCAGAAAAAACATCCAACTAAAATTATATTAAAATATTAGAATTAAAAACACACATCCCTGATTTTTTTATGGAATTTTTGAATTAAAGGAAATATTAAAATAAAAATCAAACAAACAATTAACAATTAAACTATTATTTAATGGCAAAAATGTAAACCCTATCCAAAAGTCACAAAAAGGTCAAAATAAAATTATATTTAGATTCTATGATTAAAAATAAGCTTGTATGATTTTTTGAGAATTTTTGGAATTAATGGAAGTATTAAAACCAAAATTATGAAACAAATATTTCAAATAAACCTCTCAAATTAAGTTTCTAACCAAAAAAAGAAAAAAATGCCAAACAAATTTCAGAATCAATTTCTATATTTTTTATGAGTTCAAAATAATTTTTGTGGAATTTTTCAAATCAAAGAATTATTAAAACAAAAATAAACACTAAACAAATAATTAAATAATAACACAAATTTTTAAACCAATCAAAACATTTTCAAAAATTATCAAAAAAAAACACAAGGTCAGGAATATTATTTTTAGGTTTCCTGAATTTTTTCATAATTTTTCAACCATTTTTGAGCAAGGAATAAAATCATGAAAATCAATTTATGAAACAAAATTCAAATGAATTAAAGAAACAAGCCAGCCAACTAGAGGAGGCCACGCAATCATCTTCAACCTCTGGCTAGGGCAAAAACGTGTGCGTGATCAGGTTCATCACCTCATGTTCCAGTCAACATAACATGCTCAATTCTACATCATTTTTCATGAAATCTTGCGCAAATTAAAGTCAGCATATCATACTTCAATATGCAATTCGAATCACATCAAATAATTAACCATGGATGAAGAACAGATCATGCGAAAATATCAAAAACTCACTGAATAGAAAAATTTCAGATTCATCATTCATGCACATCTCATCAAATTAAAAGCTCTGAAGCTACAGAAACACTTAATGAACTTAAAACAACATGATTATGAACTCAAATCACACAATGCACGACTAGAAATCAAGATCCAAAGTTAAGAATTCAAACCTTTGAGGCAAAAACGAATCTACTGTCTCCTTCACTCCACTTGCAAACCAAGCCTCGATCTAAAATCCTTATCACTTGGAGAAGAGAATGCAAGAAGAATCAACCAAAACATGCAAGGGAATTGAGAGAATCGAAGAAAAATGCAGAACAAGTAGTTATGGAGTTTTTCGAATTCAGGGATGAAATGAAGCACAAACCCTGTTCAATGAGGCTTGCTTCTTAATATATAGAGCATGAAAAGGAGGTTAGGATAGGTTTTTCACACTGAAAACTGTTAGAAAGAATGAATTCCTCTTTTTGCCAAAATCAAGTGTGCACATGCAGCCCTCAAATCCCTCATGTGTTTGCTTGCATTTTACGTGCATTTCAATCCATTTTATCTCAGGAAGAGATTAGAAAAAGAATTAAGGCTTAAATCCTTGTATTAAGCAAGTGTTGGTTATTAGGCATTTTCATGCCACTTTTTGCAAAATCACGAGTTGCCCTTACATTTGCCCATGTGAAGCTCAAACTTTGGCGTGATGGGCCTTGGTACATTTCATAGTAGTCATGGGCCAAGTTTGAAGTGAAAGAAATGGCCACAAATCAAGTTATCAAGAATTTGTAATTTGCATGGTATGCATGAATTCAATGAAATGCCTCTAAATTCCAAGGTTCACAACTTGCTCATACTTTTGAATTTTGACACAAATGAGTACAATTTGGAAAGGTATTGAAAAGATCTACAATACCTTAGTTTTGAGTTTTTGCAATTGAATCCATTAAGTTTCTCAAAATTGAGCTTGAAATTCACTAATTTTGGAAAATGACCTATAATTTTGTGACTTCCAAAGACCATAATTCTTGATTCCTTGCCAATTTGGACATGAGACCAAAAGGAGATGAAAGATCATTCTCTTATCTTTCCAAGCATTTTTCTTTTGCATTTTTTTGATCAAAGGTGAATAAAATTTGAATTTTTGAAATTAAGTCCTTATTTTCCAAAATTTAGAAACTTTTAGGGTTTCTTCATGAACAAGTTTCAACCCAAACCTCAATCTCTTTGATCCAATGATCAAAATGGACTTGAAATATGAAAAGTACATCCTTGAATTGATGGTTGTCCAAAAGTTCACTTGGTCAACCTTGACTCTAACTGATTTTGACCAAAATGACAATTTTGCCCCTCTGAATCAATTGATCAACTTCCCTTCAAAATTGATGATCAAAACTTCAAACATATGATCTTTCAAACATATAGAGGCCATGTACAAAGTTTCACTTCAAAATTCTCAAGAAATCTTGATGAAATCCCAAACCCTAGTTTTGGTCAACACCTTAGGAGACTGATGAATCATCTCTAAAACTTCAAATCCTCTGATGGTCCAAAGAGATGGATAAAACATCTTGAGATATGTAATAACTTCTGAGCTTGAAAGATCCAGAGGTTTAGATGACAAAGTTCTACTTGAGCAACTTGTCAATGCAATCAACCTTCAAAGCTTGAGGAAGACTTGATAACCAAAGTATTTCGATCCTATCACAATGTATGAATGCAATGCAATATGATATTCATGATGAAACATAAGCCTAAATCAAGAGGGTAAATTTTGGGGTGCAACAGCTGCCCCTATTCAAATATCTTCAACATGATAAGTGAGAAAAGTGACAAATTTTGAGCGTTCAGAGTTGAAGATGATTGAATACAAAAGAATCCGAAAATTTACACTCTTGAAGAAGAAAGAAAAAGAAACAGAAAACCCCCAAGACATGCGTCAGAATGAAGATGTACGCGGGTTGAAACAGAACAAAAATAAAGAAGAGTAGACGCAACTAAACTTCCGGACAAATGTGCCAGGGCAAAACTGGGCTTCAAAAAGAAGGTGAGATAAAACTCAAAACACAGAGTATAGGCGAAACTAAGCTCTGGAAAAGAAAACGTACGCGGGTGAGGAGAGGAAACTCTGAGCTCGACCCAAGGCAAAGTGACTAGAGTGCGTGATTCTAGGAGCACTTGTTAATCTCAACTAAGATAGACAGTATGAAGAAACTGAAAGAATCCTAGAAATGAGAAACAAAAGCGAGACGAAACTCGACCCAATAACCAGTTAGACGAAACTAAACCAGATGAGTACCAGGACGAGACTGGATTTCACGCACGGGTAACGAGGCGAAAACTCGACCCATAGAAAAGTGATGAGAGTGCATGTTTCTCAAAGCACCTGCTGGTCTCAGGTCAATGGATAAACAATGACGAAAACTGATAGAAGAATCCAAGGAACAAAAGAAATTGATTTCAAACCAGGGATGCAGTACGAACACTGCACTCGGTAAACGAACACCGTAAAAGGGTCCAAAGTATGAAGCAAAAAAGAACAAGACGAAACTCGACTCGACAACTAGTTAGGCGAAACTAAACTAGATGAGTACCATGACGACACTGGATTTCATGCACAGGCGACTAGGCGAAACTCGACCCAAAGCGAGAGTGATGAGAGCGCATATTTCTCAGAGCACCTGCTCGTCTCAGGTCAATGGATAAACAGTGACGAAAACTGATAGAAGGATCCAAGGAACAAAAGAGACCGATTTCAAACCAGGGACTCAGTACGAACACTGCACTTGGTAAACGAACATCATCAAAGGGTCCAAAGTATGAAGCAAAAAAGAACGAGATGAAACTCGACTCGATAACTAGTTAGGCGAAAGTAAACTAGATGAGTACCAGGACGACACTGGATTTCATGCACAGGAAACGAGGCGAAACTCGACCTAAAGCGAGAGTGATGAGAGCGCATGTTTCTCAGAGCACCTGCTGGTCTTAGGTTAATGGATAAATAGTGATGAAAACTGATAGAAGGATCCAAGGAACAAAAGAGACTGATTTCAAACAAGGGACACAGTACGAACACTGCACTCGGTAAACGAACACCGTCAAGGGGTCCAAGGTATGAAAGCAAAAAATAACGAGACGAAACTCGACTCAATGACTAGTTAGGTGAAACTAAACTAGATGAGCACCAGGACGACACTGGATTTCACGTGCAGGGTAAGGAGACGAAACTCGAGCTCAACCCAAAGCAAGGAGATTAGGGCGTACACCTAAAAACCTGCTGAAAGCGAATATCAGGACGAAACTGGTATTCGAAAGGTGAATCAATAGGCTTTGGAATGAACCAGAGAGAGTAGTGAAGACTAAACCCGAGAAGACCGTACTAGGGTAAAACTGAACTACAGTCAAGAGTAGACACTCAAACAAACAAATGATTGACATCAAAAAGGATATTGGTATGGGGAGGTGTGATGTGGTGGGAGAACTAACTTGATGTTTTGCATTTTGTCGCAAATGTTGCAGTTTAGCAAGAGTCGCCACCGAATTTTCTTTTATCCAATAAGGAAAGGTGAAAAAGCACAGGAAAGACCTTTAGAGATGTTTTCTTGAGTTAGGGGGGTAGATTATGAAAAGGGAAGGTGTTAGCACCCTTTTCATCCATGGTTTTCCATGGGCTCTTAGTTACTCGCTAGATCAACTTGCTTTCGTTTGAATGTGCTTTGTGATGCGTGCTTTGAAAGTATTTTGAAAATATCTTTGTAATGGTTCTGGTCTCTATGAGAACGTATACAAAGTTTTGCTTCGAAAGATAGTTCAAAGGTGTACTTGTGGATTGTGATTTGGAAAGTCGTTTTCGGAAAGATATTTTGCAATGGTTCTCGTCTCTATAAGAACGTATACAAAATGTTTTATCTTTTGGAAATGTTTTTAAATAAGAGTGTTGATGTATAAAAGTGTTTTTTGTAGTTGCGAGCAAGCGAGTAACTAAGAGCGAAACTACCTACTCAAAAGGTCTTAAATGTGATTTTCCTTCTCCTTTAGATGTGGCTATCTTACCATTGTTTTGGTAAGAAGTCCCATCATTGGATGTGAAGGGACGGGTTTAGGTAGGTTTGTGTAGTCATAGAGGGCAACTCATGGAACGTTTTAGCAATGTCATTTAGGGACTAGATCATTTACCGAAGGCAACATCGAGGGTCATCGAGGGACTACGATCTTTTATCGAGGGTCTTTGCTAAAACGTCCATGTTCGAGGAACATGACTATTTTCCGAAAGGCGACAAAGAGAGATTACCCTAGAGGTGTTAGTGTGCCAGTGTGTTAGTTTGCATGCATTTGTCTTTGATTTTTGGTGAGCTACTTGTTATTTTTTATCTTGTCATACATCCTATTTTACTAACCATATATGAAAAGCAAGTAAAAATGAGGAAAATAAAATCTAAGCTATTACATCATTTTAGAGGGATGGGGGTACAAATTAACAATAGGGATGAGGTAGAAACTAAAATATTACAACCATATTGAACAATAATGAAGATAATGTAAAAACAGTGCAAGATATAGGAAGAAATGCATTTTGAACCACTATGTGTCGACCCATGCTGCTATGCTTCGACACATAGCTCTTCCTGCTCCTGTAAAACAAAAATGACTCAGTATGAGTCGACACATAATGGGATGTGTCGACTCATGCACCCTTCTTGTGTCGACGCGAAGTGCGTATGTGTCGACTCATAGTCTTTTCCCACTTCTGCTTTGTATCCTGAAATCAGTATGAGTCGATGCATGGGGGTTATGTGTCGACTCATACCCTGTTTTTTCACTAGGATGAGTCGACACGTGAGGATATGTGTCGATACATGGTGCATTTTCCTGCCTTAAAAATTATTTTAATAAATATACAGATTAGCTTATGGCATATGATGGATAAACATGAACAAAAAATGATTGAATAAGCCTAAACAAAGTGCAGATGACAAGTTCAAAAAGATATTAACATACTACATATTGTCTTCAAAATAAACAAATCATTAATGATTTATGGAGAGATATTAAATCAAGAAGACTTACCTCTGGAATGCACTGTCTGTTTTAAATCTGAATGTTTTTCAAATGTGATGAATACCTCAATGAATCTCCGGAAAGCTACTCCGAACTGTTGAAACTAAGCTGGATTGTACTGTAATGTTTTTGGTGTTTTAAAGATGGAGATGGATAGCAACACAGGAATTGTTTTTGTGATGTTTTGGACCACCTTTGTATGTGATGAATTGTTTGGTTTATAGGAGAGTTTGTATGATGGAGTAATGAGTTGGGTTTCTGTTTTGAACAAAAGCAGTTTTAATTTTGAAAATGAGTCAAGGTTGCACAAAATATTGTTTTTCTGCTCAACAAAACTCTCTATCTTCTCACTAGAAATTTTTCTCTCTCTTCCAAATCTAACCTCTTTGTCTTATGAGACAGTCCTCTTTTGTAGACCCCTTGACTGTGGTTTAGGGGGGAAAACAAATAAGTCATTTTGAATTGTTTTTGTATACTGCTTTGATACTTTCTGCACACTATTTTCTTTTGCCATTTTGGTGTAATTTTGGGGCTGTCATGGTGCAGGCTTGAGCTGACTGCATAGAGAAGTTTTTGACTGTATTGGACAGCATGCATACTTTGGATGTAGCATGGCACAAGCTTTCTTGCAGGGCAGCATAGTGTGTTGTGGCAATGTGATATCATATTTTCTTCAACTTTGGATAGCATAGTTTGTAGCATGTCACAATTTTGGGTCTTGTGGGATATTTCATGCACATTATATCAAGGGCCAAAACATTGTGACAAAGTCTTTTAAGAAAATTCAATCAAGGTATAGTTGTAGAATTTGTAACTTAGTAAGAATGCCACTTTGTAATCACTTGAATTACTTGCATCATCTTGAATTATTTTATAGTGAAATGCCATGAAGCAAATGAAATTAACCAAGTATAGAAAATACTTAGAAAAATTTCAAAGTCTTGCAAAGTTGGATTTTTTATTCTCTTGACCTTTGATGATCAAACTTCATTTTTTAGATGTCTTGACATAATGTGATTTTTGGGACTCAAATTTGATTAAAAAGTCAAAGTTTGACTCTTTAGCATCCGGTTGACTTTTCCAGCAGAAACTCCAATTTTGCTTATTTTTCCCCCTTTTGATAATTTGAATGATTCTTCTTAGAAAATGTGGTCTGAGGCTTGAAACTTGACTGAAGTAATTCTAAGAATCCTTGAGACAGGAGAGGGAAAATTTTGGGGTACAACAGCTGCCTCTGTTCAATCTTTTTAAACCATAATAGTTAGACTGGCATGTTTTGCCAGTCGTGACTCGAAGGTGGAAGATGATTGGACACTAGAGTGCCCAGAAATTTGCACTCGGTGATGTGATGGTTGGGGGAATGGGCTTAGAGATGCCATTTGGAGAGATGATAGAAAGTTGTTGGAGATGGGCTTAAAGATGCCATCCAAAAGCGATCGCTTGCATGGCAATTTGTAAGCTGAAAGAATGAGCATCAGAATGGCGTCCGTGTCTGGAGCGTATCTAAACTGTATCTGAAAGTTGAATTTGAATGTGAGTCTGAATGAGTATCAGAATGGCGTCCGTGTCCAGAGCGTATTTGAATTGTATCTGAATGAGTATCAGAATGGCATTCATGTCTGGAGCGTATCTGAACTGTATCTGAAGACTGAATTGTAATGAGTATCAGAATGGCATGCGTGTCTGGACTGTATCTGAACTATATCTGAATCTGAATGAGTATCAGAATGGCATCCGTATTTAGAGCATATCCATATTGTATCTAAACTTGAAATCTGCATGAGTAACAGAATGGCATTCGTGTCTAGAGTGTATATGTATTGTATCTAAAAGCTGAATCTGGATGAGTATCAGAATGGCATCCATGTCTGAAGTGTATATGTACTGTATCTCAAAGCTGAATTTGAATGAGTAACAGAATGGCATCCGTGTCTGGAGCGTATCCGTACTGTATCTGAAAGCTGAATCTGAATGAGTATCAGAATGGCATCCGTGTCTAGAGCGTATCTGTATTGTATCTGAAAGCTGAATCTGAATGAGTATCAGGATGGCATCCATATCTGGAGCGTATCCGTATTATATCTAAAAGCTGAATCTGAATGAGTATCAGAATGGCATCCGTGTCTGGAGCGTATCCATATTATATCTGAAAGCTGAATCTGAATGATTATCAGGATGGCATCCGTATCTGGAGCATATCTGAACTGTATCAAAAGGTTGAGTTATTTGAGCTGGTCGAGTAGATATTTGTCCTATCTGGTTTCAGGTATTAATCTCTAACCTGAGAAAGAAAGATAGTTTTCTTGGCTTGTTACAGGTATTAATCTTCAATATCTTCATGTGGATAGTTTTCCTGGCTTGTTACAGGTGTTAATCTTGAACTTGAAAAGGTTGGTCGACGAGATAGTTATCATGTCTGATTTCAGGTATTAATCTCTGACCTGAGAAAGAAAGATAGTTTTCCTGGCTTGCTACAGGTATTAATCTCCAATCTCTTCATGTAGATAGTTTTCCTGGCTTGTTACAGGTATTAATCTACAATCAGGCGTCCACAGATATTTTTCCTGGCTTGCTATAGGTATTAATCTGGAACTTTGAAAAGGTTGGTCGACGAGATAGTTGTCCTGTCTGGTTTCAGGTATTAATCTCTGACCTGAGAAAGAAAGATAGTTTTCCTAGCTTGCTACAGGTATTAATCTACAATCAGTTGTCCACAGATAGTTTTCCTGGCTTGCTACAGGTATTAATCTGGAACTTGGAAAGGTTGCTCGACGAGATAGTTGTCCTGTCTGGTTTCAGGTATTAATCTCTGACCTGAGAAAGAAAGATAGTTTTCCTGGCTTGCTACAGGTATTAATCTTCAATCTTTTCATGTAGATAGTTTTCCTGGCTTATTACAGGTATTAATCTACAATCAGTCATCCACAGATAGTTTTCCTGGCTTGCTACAGGTATTAATCTGGAACTTTGAAAAGGTTGGTCGACGAGATAGTTATCCTGTCTGGTTTCAGGTATTAATCTCTGACCTGAGAAAGAAAGATAGTTTTCCTGGCTTGCTACAGGTATTAATCTTCAATCTCTTCATGTAGATAGTTTTCCTGGCTTGTTACAGGTATTAATCTACAATCACTCGTCCACAGATAGTTTTACTGGCTTGCTACAGGTATTAATCTGGAACTTTGAAAAGGTTGTTGGTAGCCATCAGTTGATTGACCCCCATTTTTTTCTTCTGAAAAAGGTAAAACATTAGCTGTATGCAATGTAATAATGTATGAAATGTATGATGTCATGATGTTCTCAAAAAATAAATGAGGTTGTGTCGTATGCACTTTATCATGTATGTAAATAGGAGGTATGAAATGTGGAATGTTTATGAATGTATTTTCGTCTGGGAAAATAAATCCTTGACAAATGTCGGGGAGTTTGTTAAATCCTGGACTGTTGTTGAAGAGTATGTGTGTCTTCAAACCTTGCTTGGAATGTTTCCACCGGGGATTCATGTTTTGTTGTTTGAGTAGAACTCCGCTGGGAAATATTGAAAACTTTGTGGGGAGTATGTTTATTCCTGTTTGGGGAAAGAGTTCAGGAGTCTCGATTGTCCGTTGCTCTTACTAGGGAATCGAAGTTGAACTGATATCTGGTCGAGTCCAGGTTTTGCAGTAACTTGTTGGGGATTGTAGAGTAGTCTACTGGGGAAGAGGAGTTGTGGTCCTTTGATTTGTAGTACTCGAAGAGGCAAACTCAAGCTGGGGAATCCTGCCGTTTGTTGGGGAAATAAACCCTGTTGCTCAGTCTATTGGAGATATGACGACTTTGTTGGGGAAAGTATTCGAGGATTTTTTAGGTTGTCTCAGCTAGGGAAAGGTTTTCAGAGATTAAACTCTTGTTGGGGAATCATCCTATGAGAAGGATTTTGGGGAGATTTGTCACTGCCCCTAGCAGCGAGTGTTTGTAGCACTGCCTAGAAATGTTTGATTGTACGTAACCCTTCGTCGGGATTGACGTTCAATGCCCCAAGTGACGGAGATGGAGACCTGCCCATGGTTACTCTGCACTTCTTGAGAGGTTTCCTGGAATCTTGACTGGACTGCCCCAGGTGTGCTGGATAGTGACATGTCATGCCCCCTTGTTGATAGGAGATTTTTCAATGGAAGTGTCATCCTTCTTGAAGTGATTTTGTTCACTGAGAGAGCTTTCATTCATCGGATATTCATTGTGAATTTCTCCGCTGTCAAACAAATAGCCAAATGCAAACAGTGATATTCAAGTAATGCAAAGTTTATGCTTGTCTTGAAGTTTTGAAAATTGCGTTTTCAGCAAGTAAAGAAGTTTGTAATTCAACTTTGGATTTTGAGTAAAGCCTTACAGGAGTTAGGATACCTTTTGTAACAGTATGCTTTAAAACTAACCCAAGCTTCAATTAAGACTTTTGAAGGGTTGTAACGTGGCTTGGTTCACGGTTTAAGAAACAAAGGATAAAGGCTCAAATGTATTTGTACCCACCCGTTCTTCGTGATGTTATTCAGTCCTAAGCTCAGTTAATTGTACGTTTGAACTCCAATTGAGTCTGGGATGACATTTTGGTGATGGTTCAAACAAGTTAAGTTTGTTGGAAGGCAGTCATTTTTGCAACATTTTTTTCCATGTTGTTGAGGATTTGTAGTGACCTCTTTCTTTTGATTTGTTATCCCTAATGTTTGCCTGATTGTTCCTGTTTTGAGATTACAGTCAGCGGGATGCCCCATTTTTCTTAAGTCTCCTTTGTAGGTTTTAACTTAGTGAGCTTTTCTTTTCTTTTTTTGAGAGATAATGACTGCCTATGTGGTAGGGAACCATCACTGTCTTTTGATCCCAGAGGAATGTTTCTTGACGTCATTCGTTGTATTACGAGATGAGAGTTTACGACTAAACGCACGTTTAAATTAACTGAGAGACTACCCTGCCCCAGGTTTTGATTAAAGGTTTCAATTTATGTTAAAACAGAAAACTTCTACTTCTTTGGCTCGAAGGGGTTGACTAGGGATTATCTTCCTTATAACTCCAATGTTTAGGATTTGAAAAAATGTTTGTACATCGTCATCAAGGTCTGTTCAAAAGCATATTGTATGAGATTACGATATTGTTTTCGTCATCCTCCCTCTAAAGGCTTGTAACTTTTAGCAAGAGTTGAATATCATAAAGAGATTAAAAAGCATTGTTTAAATGTAATGAGTGGATCAAATCAAGACAAACATATGCAATGCATTAATGAAAACAAAGTTTGACATTAATAGATAATTGTTTGAATAACAAAAGAGATTAGAACTTGAAAATTCAAATGAACAAAAGCTTTCAATGATTCCTCATAGGAGCAGTGATTATGTTTGGAGTCTCTGGAGGGTCAAACTCGATCTCCTTGGCATCAATCATGTCTTGGACCTTGTTCTTCAGAGCCCAACAGTTGTTTGTGTCATGCCCTGGGCTACCAAAATGATAAGCACATCTTGCATTCGGGTTGTAGTTAGGAGAAGAAGTCTTAGGGTTCGGATGAGGAGCCTTTAACGTAATCAGCTCTGCCTTTAACATGTGTTGTAGCGCTTGATCCAACGACATGTTGATCTTAGTGTATTGTCTTTTAGGTGCGACCTCCTTACGCTGATGCCCCTGTCTTTGTTGAGCAGGCGTAGGATTAGAGATCAAGATTGCTCCTACGTGTTGGTCATGATGACTCTTTTGACCACACACAACATTGGACTCTTTCTTCCCATTGTAGGGCTTTTTCTAAGCATCAGAAGGTGTAGCTTCTTGAATCTTCCCACTTTTGATGCCAGCTTCGACCCTTTTGCCGGTCAGTATTAGCTTGGTGAACCCGGCTGAAGAGCTTCTGATCAAGTGTTTGAAGAAAGGCCCTGTCAAAGTTCCCATGAAGATGTCGATCAGCTCCCTGTCAGTTAAAGGGGGATGCACCCTACCATCCAGATCTCTCCACTTTTGGGCGTATCCTTTGAAGCTCTCGTTGGAACCCATGGTCATGTTTTGCAATTGCACACGAGTTTGTGCAAGATCAGCATTGTACTGATACTGTTTGTAAAAAGCAGCAGCTAAATCCTCCCAGGTGTGGATGCGAGAACTCTCCAATTGATAGAACCACTCGAGTTGAGTCCCTACCAGGCTTTCTTGGAAGAAATGGATCCAAAGCTTTGGATCAGTTGTGTATGGTTGAATCTTGCGGACATAAGACTTTAAATGCATCTTAGGGCAAGAGACTCCATCGTACAGGGCAAAGGTAGGGATTTTGAACTTTGGCAGGATGACCACTCCAGAAACCAAACCCATGTCTCCTAAATCAAAGCCAGGTATCTGTTGAATCTCCATAGCACTGAGGCGATCCTCCAATAGTTTGTACTTGTCATCAGTGGGAGGATATTGTTCTTCAGAGTAGTCAGCTCCAGCTTCATCAATCTCCAGACTGTTGTCTTCTTCATGACTATCCCCCATGTTGGATGGAGTTGAAAAATATAGAGCTCTTTTGACTGGTCCTCTAGGTCTTCTTCTCAAGTTCAGGACACCTACTGACTTCTTGGACTTCTTCCCCTTGTCTTTGAGAAGGAGGGTTTTCAGGTCTTCTTGCCCCTTAGCCATAGCCAGGAACATTTGTTGGAATTGAGCGTTTTGAGCTTGGAGATCTTTCACCGTTTGTTCCATATCCATCTTACTGAAATAAACAGTAGGAAGATAAGGAGACCTATATGGGAGAAACCTGTCATGATATGATGCCTGATATGTGGATGCATGTTTTCAAGGATCTCACGGGGTAAACACAAGAAAAAGTTAGAGATTGAATTTTGATCAACATCTTTGATTGGAGAACTTTGTATCGATGGATGTCCTTCCACGAGAATCAAGCTCACCATGTCAAGTGGGTCATAGCCCTTGACTCAAGTTTGTTGTACTTGATCTTTGGCGGTGTTTGTTTAGAGGAAAATAAATCCTCTTGCCCTTTGGTAGACGTATGGTTCAACGTGACCCTGCATCAAAGACCCTCGAGATCCTTGAAATGGTTATTGAAAATGCTATGGTATGATGTTATGTACAGATATGCGAGGTAAGCAAGTTTAGACAAATAAACATGTACACACAAAGCAAACAAATCCTTAGGTTTAGGCTTGCATGGAGTTTGTAGGTAAGTACCCTCTTGAAGTTTAGTTGGCTCAACCTGTCCTAGTTAATAGTAACCGAGTTCTAAGGGGTCTCAATATCACTGATCTTTCCCCCAAGCTTCATTCAATAGGCGATTAACTCGCAACCAAACCAAACTCAAGAGTCAAACCTCAATGAGTGTAGCATCGAGTATCTACCAACTTCGGACTGCACCAAATCCGGTCATCTCACTACATCCTAAAAGGCCAAGTTGGTCAAGTAAAGAGTTCTAGAAGTTCATTAGTGCTTCATGACATCACTCAGCGGCCCCATATTCTCTTTGATTGACTCAAAGGCTACCAGTACCCAAAAATATGTCACACTAACATAGCTATTGCTTAGACCATGTCAGTATACCTTGCATAGTTTCCATAATGTATTGCTATTTATCTATAATGTTTCCCAAATCCGGGTGGAGGATTCAAACCCAAACAAAGAACCATAATGTAAAGCAAACAAGTCAAACAAATAAAGCAAATAAATGTGATCTAAACCCTAAGGTAACCCCACTTTTTTTAACTCTTCCCCAGCAGAGTCGCCAGTTCTGTGATGCGGTGGGAGAACTGACTTGATGTTTTGCGTTTTGTCGCAAATTTTGCGGTTTAGCAAGAGTCGCCACCGACTTTTCTTTTATCCAATAAGGAAAGGTGAAAAAGCACAGGAAAGACCTTTAGAGATGTTTTCTTAAGTTCAGGGGGTAGATTATGAAAAGGGAAGGTGTTAACACCCTTTTCATCCATGGTTTTCTATGGGCTCTTAGTTACTCGCTAGATCAACTTGCTTTCGTTTGAATGTGCTTTGTGATGTGGGCTTTGAAAGTATTTTGAAAATATCTTTGTAATGGTTCTCATCTCTATGAGAACGTATACAAAGTTTTGTTTCGAAAGATAGTTCAAAGGTGTACTTGTGGATTGTGATTTGGAAAGTGGTTTTCGGAAAGATATTTTGCAATGGTTCTCATCTCTATAAGAACGTATACAAAATGTTTTATCTTTTGGAAATGTTTTGAAATAAGAGTGTTGATGTATAAAAGTGTCTTTTGTAGTTGCGAGCAAGCGAGTAACTAAGAGCGAAACTACCTACTCAAAAGGTCTTAAATGTGATTTTCCTTCTCCTTTAGATGTGGCTATCTTACCATTGTTTTGGTAAGAAGTCCCATCATTGGATGTGAAGGGACGGGTGTAGGTACGTTTGCATAGTCATAGAGGGCAACTCATGGAACATTTTAGCAATGTCGTTAGGGACTAGATCGTTTACCGAAGGCAACATCGAGGGTCATCGAGGGACTACGATCTTTTATCGAGGGTCTTTGCTAAAATGTCCATGTTCGAGGAACATAACTATTTTCCGAAAGGCGACAAAGAGAGATTACCCTAGAGGTGTTAGTGTGCCAGTGTGTTAGTTTGCATGCATTTTTATTTGATTTTCGGTGAGCTACTTGTTAGTTTTTATCTTGTCATACATCCTATTTTACTAACCATATATGAAAAACAAGTAAAAATGAGGAAAATAAAATCTAAGCTATTACATCATTTTAGAGGGATGGGGGTACAAATTAACAATAGGGATGAGGTAGAAACTAAAATATTACAACCATATCGAACAATAACGAAGATAATGTAAAAATAGTGCAAAATATAGGAAGAAATGCATTTTGAACCACTATGTGTCGACCCATGCTGCTATGCATCGACACATAGCTCTTCCTGCTCCTGTAAAACAAAAATGACTCAGTATGAGTCGACACATAATGGGATGTGTCGACTCATGCACCCTTCTTGTGTCGACGTGAAGTGCGTATGTGTCGACTCATAGTCTTTTCCCACTTCTGTTTTGTAACCTGAAATCAGTATGAGTCGATGCATGGGGGTTATGTGTCGACTCATACCCTGTTTTTTCACTAGGATGAGTCGACACATGAGGATATGTGTCGATACATGCTACATTTTCCTGCCTTAAACATTATTTAACTGAATATATAGGTTAGCTTATGGCATATGATGGATAAACATGAACAAAAAATGATTGAATAAGCCTAAACAAAGTCCAGATGACGAGTTCAAAAAGATATTAACGTACTACATCTTGTCTTCAAAATAAACAAATCATTAATGATGTATGGAGAGATATTAAATCAAGAAGACTTACCTCTGGACTGCACTGTTTGTTTTAAATCTGAATGTTTTTCAAATGTGATGAATACCTCAATGAATCTCCGGAAAGCTACTCCGGACTGTTGAAACTAAGCTGGACTATACTGTAATGTTTTTGGTGTTTTAAAGATGGAGATGAATAGCAACACAGGAACTGTTTTTGTGATGTTTTGGACCACCTTTGTATATGATGAGTTGTTTGGTTTAAAGGAGAGTTTGTATGGTGGAGTAATGAGTTGGGTTTCTATTTTGAACAAAAGCAGTTTTGGTTTTGAAAATGAGTCAAGGTTGCACAGAATATTATTTTTCTGCTCAACAAAACTCTCTATCTTCTCACTAGAATTTTTTTTCTCTCTTCCAAATCCAACCTCTTTATCTTATGATACAATCCTCTTTTGTAGACCCCTTGACTGTGGTTTAGGGGGGAAAACAAATAAGTCATTTTGAATTGTTTTTGCATACTGCTTTGATACTTTCTGCACACAATTTTCTTTTGCCATTTTGGTGTAATTTTGGGGCTGTCATGGTGCAGGCTTGAGCTGACTGCATAGAGCAGTTTTTGACTGTATTGGACAGCATGCATACTTTGGATGTAGCATGGCACAAGCTTTCTTGCAGGGAAGCATAGTGTGTTGTGGCAATGTGATATCATATTTTCTTTAACTTTGGACAACATAGTTTGTAGCATGTCACAATTTTGGGTCTTGTGGGATATTTCATGCATATTATATCAAGGGCCAAAACATTGTGACAAAGTCTTTTGAGAAAATTCAATCAAGGCATAGTTGTAGAATTTGTAACTTAGTAAGAATGTCACTTTGTAATAACTTGAATTACTTGCATCATCTTGAATTATTTTATAGTGAAATGCCATGAAGCAAATGAAATTAACCAAGTATAAAAAATACTTAGAAAAATTCCAAAGTCTTGCAAAGTTGGATTTTTGATTCTCTTGACCTTTGATGATCAAACTTCATTTTTTGGATGTCTTGACATAATGTGATTTTTGGGACTCAAATTTGATCAAAAAGTCAAAGTTTGACTCTTTAGCGTCCGGTTGACTTTTCCAGCAGAAACTCCAATTTTGGTCATTTTACCCCCTTTTGATAATTTGAATGATTCTTCTTATAAAATGTGGTCTGAGGTTTGAAACTTGACTGAAGTAATTCTAAGAATCCTTGCGACAGGAGAGGGCAAATTTTGGGGTACAACAGGAGGAAACTGAGATAATGAGAACGAAGACCTCGCTGGGGATTTAATCCGAAGTTTTAGCAAATTCACCGGGGACAACAGAAACAATAATGACTTATATTCCGATGCATGTTTGAATTCTTTCTATATAACGTAAAGCTCCCTATAATGGAAATGCTACGCGTTTTGGCAGATGTAATGTAATGATGCATGTTTAAAAGTTTCACTGGGGAATGGCCAATTGAGAAGCCAAAAACCAAGGAGTCAGCATCTGACATGACTTGCAAAAATAAATTGCAAAATCCAAAGGAGAGGAGAAGATACGGGGAACCGCTAGAGAGGGAACCTCGAAGAGATGAAGCTTCGCGGGGAATAACAACCGAGCAACCAGTAGAAACGGGCCACAAACACTGAGAGGAGCTGGAAAAATAAATTACAAACTCCTAGAGAAGATTAGATCGACACTGTAGATTCTGGAGAAGATTAGACATTTGAGGGAGAAAATTAGGGCAAGACTGCAATTTTTGGAAAAGACAGCACGCGGCCGTGCTGAGGATGATACCAAGATAACAAACCCAACGTGAGGAGTGAAAACCTTTGCTGGGGGAACAAATCTCTGCTGAGGAGACGGGACTTCACCGGGGATACAGAACTCTGTTGAAGATTTTGTTGGATAGAGATTTTTGGAATGAAACCATTGGATGGATCATGCAGATAGTCACACAGTATCGACCTTACTGAGGATAAGGAAAGATCTTAACATAAGGATGCCCCAGTCAGCAGATCGGCTGGGAAATGAGAGGTCAAGGCGAGGGATCTCTGTTGGCAATTTTGTTGGGGAGTTAAAACTTCTTCAGAATGTGAGTTCCCATTTAAACAACTCCACTAGGGATGTGCGACATATCCAAACTTGAATTCTCAGAATGAAGCCTTTAAAAGAAGATTCCTGGGGCAAGAAAACTTCGCTGCAGAAACGAAACTTCACTGGGGATAGGTAAAGTCCTATTCAAACACGGGCTCTGTCTTACATGAGAAAGCCAAATATTCCCTTCCTGACAATCATTAAACTCTTTACAGGTGTTCAACGTGTAAACTCTTTTTGATGTCAAACAAATGTTTTGCATGCAGGAAGGTGTTTATTTTGGGAATGACAGACCTGATGCAATGATTATTTAAGCCTTGAAGTTGAAAACCTTAACAAAGTGTCGCATCTCTGTTGTGAATGAATCACTGGCTAGAGTGCAAAACTTTTCTCCCTCCCCCTTTTTTTTAAAGAAAAATGAGTCAAAATGCGGGTGATAAGATACCAACATAGATATGCAACACATATTTGGGAGTTTTAAGCAAAACTATCCTGTTGTAGTATGCTTTCGAGTTAAACCCTTGTTTCAGTTAGGACTTTTAAAGGTTGTAACGTGGCCTGGTTCGAGGGTTTTTTAGAAAAAAGTTTTTCAAGGCTCAAGTTATTTGGTGCCCACCCCCTTCGTGATATTCTCCTGTCCTAAGTTCAGCTGATTTATCACAAGCATTCATCTTTCAAAAGGATTTGTAATGGTTGAGCGATCACGACAAATTCTCCAACATGATTGTTACTTAACTTTTGCTGCTTTTGTTTTTGATATTATTGTTCCTCTTCTTTTGATGAAAATTTTATTAAATAATCTCTCTCTTTTTTGTTGGCCTTTTAAGCTCTCTTTTCCCTAACTTTTGCCTGGACAAAATCTTCCGAATTTCAATTTTGGGAGTCCAGCGGGATGTCCTAACTTTTGCCTAAGCGACTTATTTTCAAGTTTCGACTTAGCATGACTTTTTGTTTCTTTTTTATTCAAGCTTTCCACTTCGAACAAAGTCAATGTGACTTTAGGTCTTTGAACTTTTTCTCTTTTCTTTTTTTTGAAGAAAACAAATGCCTCATTCCTTGGTCGGTGAGGGATAGCCATTATTGTATTGATTCGATCTCAACCTCGGGACTTTGTGAGGAAATGAACATCGTGGTTTAGACATTTTTCTTGATCTCATGATGCGAAAGATAAAATGTGGTGATCCTCAGATGGGACATTCCTTCTGAAATTTGAATGCTTGGTCAAATTAACTGAACATTTACCCTGCCCCTGGTTTAAAAAAACAAGGTTCTTTTTCTCTTTTTTTTTTTGAACGGAAAATAAACTCCTACTTCGAAGGCTCAGAGGGGTTAACGAGGGTCTAACTCCCTTATATCTCCGGTGTTTAGGGATTGAAACAATGCATGTACATCGTCAACGGGGTTCTACTTAAAAGCATACCATTACAGTTATCACTTTCATCTAAACTCCTTCCTCCAAACTCTTGGCTAAGCAAAAGAATTGGCACAGTTGGTATCAAAATGCCCGAAAAACGATTAAAGAGTGATACTGGATGAAACCAAAAAAAATTTCAAGGCAAAAATATTCAACGCATCAAGACTGACATTCGGCTATAAACAAAATCCTATATGCAAACAATGTTAAAATAATCAATCAAGATAACACATGAAAGTGCGGCAAAGAAACGTAATAAAAGCCATTATGGGGAAGAAATATCTCCAACTAGGTTCGCTCATCTCGCCGACCTGCCGTAATCTTGATATTACCTTGACCCATGACCTTTACAAACAGCACGGAGCTGTGAAACAAAATGGTAAGGCATCCACTAGTGAAGTGAATGAGAATCCTATCAATCAGAGAAACAAACATGCCCCTTGCACAACAGTAGTTGTGTTTGTTATCCACATTTCAAGCGATTAACTAACCATGACTTAGATTACTATTTACGTGTATGGCCCACAAAGTTTATATGCACATGCTTATCAAAATATTGGACGTTTTTGTCAACAAAATAGTAAAAAGGGAAAAAAGAAAAATATACGTATACTTGAAAGAAGATATTCTATTGATTTTGAGGAATCAACCTGTGAAAAAAGGCATTTACAAATGGAAGAAAGAAATTACAAAATCAAAACAAACAAGTGTTTACAAATGGCAATGTGAATGTGAATATCCATCAAGTCCCGACTCTGCTATGACTCTTATGACTCTTACGCTCTCCTCTTCCTGCTTTCAGACAGATCATTCTTGGATTATCTTCGAGCTTATGCCAGGTGAGAGGACAAAGGAAAGAAACAAAGGAACTCATGCTGAGCGTAGTCATTAGCTTTAAGTCCCTAACTTTTTCCTGAATCGCCCTTTCGGGTTTTCGATTCACCGGGACACCCTCTTTTTGCCTAAACCGCCCTTTCGGGTTTTTAGTTTAGTGGGTTTTTATTATTATATTATTTTTTTATGCAAAGTATTTTTTAACTACGTCAGCATTCACAGGGAGATGGAAGTACTCTCCATCCATAGTCGTGAGCATCATCGCTCCTCCAGAAAACTTTTCTGACCATAAAAGGACCTTCATAAGTCGGAACCCACTTGCCCCTGGGATCTCTCTGGGGAAGGATTATCCTTTTTAGCACAAGGTCACCTGTCTTGTAACACTGAGGCCACACCTTCTTATCAAAATCTTTCCTCATCCTTTGCTGATATACCTGACCATGACATACAGCCGTCAACCTCTTCTCGTCAATGAGTTCCAACTGATCCAACCGATTCTGTACCCATTCACTTTCATCCAGCTCAACATCTCTCATGATCCTAAGAGAAGGAATCTCGACTTCTACCGCTAATACTTCTTCCATGCCGTAAACCAATGAAAATGGGGCTGCCCTAGTCGAAGTACGCACAGTGGTGCGATAACCATGCAACGCGAAAGGCAGCATCTCATGCCAATATTTATAAGTTATCACCATCTTCTGCATGATTTTCTTAATGTTCTTATTGGCTTCTTCGACAGCACCGTTCATCTTTGGTCGGTATGGGGAAGAGTTATGATGCTTGATTTTGAAGGACTCACAAAGCTCCTTCATCATTTTGTTGTTCAAATTAGACCCATTATCGGTAATGATCTTTTCAGGCACTCCGTAGAGACAGATAATATTGTGCTTAATGAACCGAGTTACCACTTGCTTGGTGACATTGGCATAGGATGTAGCTTCGACCCATTTTGTGAAATAATCGATGGCAACCAGAATGAAACGGTGCCCTTTGGACGTAGTCGGTTCAATTTTGCCGATCATACCAATTCCCCACATCGCGAACGGCCAAGGGGAAGTCAAGACATTCAAAGGTACTGGCGGCACATGCACTTTATCAGCGTAGACTTGACATTTGTGACAAACTCGTGCATGATTGTAGCAGTCAGCCTCCATGGTAGACCAATAATAACCTGCTCGCAAAATTTTTTTTAGCCATGGTATGCCCGTTGGAATGGGTCCCAAAATCACCTCCATGTATCTCCTCAATGATTCTGGCTGCTTCTTTCTTGTCGACACATCTGAGCAGTAGACCGTCATGATGCCTCCTATACAACACAACACCACTGAGAAAGAACTTGGCTGAAAATCTTCTTAAGAACTTCTTATCTGTGACGGATGCCTCTTCAGGGTATTCTTGTGTTTCAAGATACTGTTTAACATCATAAAACCAAGGATTACCATCTGGTTCCAAACTGGCCTCAAAACAGAAAGTTGGCTCACTCAAACTTCTGATAGTAATGGAAGGTGCCTCATTAGCCCGCTTAACCTTGAACATGGAGGACAAAGTTGCCAGTGCATCAGCTAAATTATTTTCTTCTCTGGGAATGTGCTCAAACGTGATCTCCTCAAAATACGGAATCAACTTCATAACATGCTCATGATATAGAATTAGGTTCTGATGGTGAGTCTCCCAATCTCCATTAATCTGGCTGATAACAAGATTGGAATCCCCGTAAACTTTCAAAAATTTGATGCGCAGGTCGATTGCCACTTCAATGCCATAAATGCAAGCCTCATATTCGGCCATGTTGTTAGTGAAATCGAAACAAATACGAGCCATGAAAGGAATGTGGTATCCCTCAGGAGAAGTGATAATAGCTCCGACATCGTTGCCCATGGAATTGGAGGCACCATCAAAAACAAGCGTCCAATGTGATCCCAGTTCGGGTCCTTCGTCTGGGTCTGGCATATTACAATCCCGAATATACAAAATTTCCTCATCTGGAAAATCAAACTTCATCGGTTCATGATCGTTCATGGGCTGATGAGCAAGATGGTCGTCCAGTACACTACCCTTAATTGCTTTTTGAGTAGTGTATTGGATATCATATTCGGTGAGTATCATCTGCCAACGGGTTACCCTGCCTGTAAGAGTTGGCTTCTCAAAAATGTACTTGATTGGATCTATTTTGGATATCAAGTAGGTGGTGTGAGTTAACATATATTGCCTCAAACGTTTGGCGGCCCAGGCAAGTGCACAACAAGTCTTTTCCAGCAATGAGTACCTCGACTCACATTCTGTAAACTTCTTACTCAAGTAGTAAATAGCCTGCTCTTTCTTCCATGTCTCGTCGTACTGACCGAGGACACAACCCATTGAGCTCTCCAATACAGTTAGATACATGATTAGTGGCCTTCCTTCCACCGGTGGCATGAGTATCGGAGGTTCCTGCAAATACTCTTTTATTTTGTCAAAGGCCTTCTGACAATCCTCATTCCATTTCACTGTCTAACTTTTCTTCAACAACTTGAATAAAGGTTCACAGATGGCTGTGAGATGAGAAATAAATCTGGAAATGTAGTTTAACCTTCCCATGAAACCACGTACTTCCTTCTCTATCCTTGGTTCAGGCATTTCCTGTATCGCTTTTACCTTGGCTGGGTCCACCTCGATACCTTTTTCGCTTACAATAAAACCCAACAGCTTGCCGGATCTCACCCCGAAGATGCACTTATTCGGATTCAACCTTAGCAAGAACTGCCTCAGTCTCTCGAACAATTTTTCCAGATGAACAAGATGTTCCTCTTCCGTATCATACTTAGGAATCATATCGTCCACATATACCTCAATCTCTTTGTGAATCAAATCATGAAAGAGAGTGACCATGGCGCACTGATATGTTGCCCCGAAATTTTTCAACCCAAACGACATCACTTTATAACAGAAAGTCCCCTAAGGCGTGATGAATGTTGTCTTCTCCATATCCTCCGGAGCCATCTTAATTTGATTGTAACCCGAAAAGCTATCCATGAACGAAAACACTTTGGAATGAGCAGTATTATCGACCAACACATCAATATGCGGAAGAGGGAAATCATCTTTAGCGCTGGCCCTATTTAAATCCCTATAATCCACGCACATCCTGACCTTACCATCCTTCTTGGGCACAGGCACAATATTTGCAATCCATGGCGGATGATTGATGACTTTTAAAAAATTCACATCCAACGGCTTCTGGACCTCCTCCTTAATCTTCTTGGACATCTCAGGATGACTTCTTCGGAGCTTTTGCTTGACAGGGGAACAACCTTCTCTGAGCGGTAGTCGATGCACCACTATGTCTGTATCCAACCCAGGCATATCCTCATAAGACCAAGCGAAGATATCAGAATACTCACGGAGTAGCTCAATCAATCTGACCTTTATACTTTCTTCAAGATCTGCCCCTATCTTGACTTCTCTTCTTACCTCTTTTGTGCCAATATTCACCACCTCAATTGATTCTTGATTCGGCTGGATAACCTTTTCCTCTTGTTTTAACAATCTTGCTAATTCCTCAGGAAGGTCACAATCCTCATATGCTTCTTCTTCACCTTGATAAATAGGAGTATCAAAGTCATAATGAGCCATAGCAAAGTTGTTATCAATATGATCGGTGGTGGAAGTGCATCTGCATGAACGACATTTTTGGCGTTTTTTAGTGACAGTGTGTGAAAAGAGAAACATTGTCATTTAAATAAAAAAGAAATGAAGCATAATTTTGAATGCAAAAACGTCCTTTATTTCATGATAAACTTTTTGAAAATAAACATGGTGGCCCTACACAAATGATCCACTACTCCTTGGGCAGAGCGTAGGAATTATGATATGATAATAAAAGAAAATAAGAAAATTACTTGTCAGCACTTGAAACTTGGATAACATCCACATAAGTCTAATTGTTGAGTGTCTGGCCTGGAATACTCAGACGAATCCAATCTTCGATATTGTAGCCCTCAACCATATCGTCGCCAACTGCATTGACGTGTCCTTCTTGAGCAGCATAAGGACGGGAAAACTTCACCGGAGTAGATAAACTAGATGCTCTGGGAGTTGCACTCTGCTGACCTGGGATAAAACCAAGACCAAATTTATCAAATTTTGGAGTAACGTCCAACACCTGAGCCCAACCTTCAGTGTTGCCACCTCCCACCACAGCTCTCGCATCCTTGAGAGAAGACATAACAGTTTCAGGTTTCCTTTTCTGCTCTGGAGGAGGAAAATTGACAGCATGAACTGCCTCGAACGCTTGAAACGGAGTCTCATGTATCTCGCCTTCAACTTCAACATAGCGGAATGATGTCAAATGACTCACGATGTACTCTTCCTCGCCGCACACATTTATCACTTTTCCTTCTGCAGGATACTTGAGTTTCTGATGAAGAGTAGAAGTGACTGCCCCTGCTCTATGAATCCATGGCCGCCCCAACAAACAACAATACGCTGGATGTATATCCATCACAAAAAATGTAGCCATGAAGGTGCGAGGACCAACCTTAATTGGTAACTCCACCTCCCCAAATACTGACCTTCGAAGACCCATCAAACGCCTTCACCATCAAATCACTAGGGAGCAGCTCCAGTCCAGAATAATCAATCTTCATCAATGCTGACTTGGGCAATACATTCAAAGACGATCATGTATCCACCAAAACTCGGGATAAAGTAGTGCCCCTGCACTCCATCTAAATATGTAACGCTTTGTTATGGTCTGGCCCTTCCAGAGGAAGATCAAAATCTGTGAAGCCCAGACCATTCCCGACAGATATGTTAGCACAAACATTCTCAAATTGATTGACGGTTATCTCATGTGGCACGAACGCATTCTTTAACAACTTCATCAAAGCATTTGTGAGGTTCTGAATAAATCAACAGAGACAAGATAGACATCTTAGAAGGAGTATGGCTCATATGATCAATTATACTATAATCACTCTTTCTGATAATTCGCATTAACTCTTCAACCTCATTGGGAACTGAATAAGCTCCTGGTATCGGAATTGGTTGAGTCACATTGGCTGGCGTAACCCTTGGATTACCAATCATCGCTTGTTATTTTCCTTTTTCTCTTGCAGAAGCATCTTCTGTATCTTGCACATTGGAAGGACCAAATACTCTCATGCTTCTAGTCATTCGACCCACACCAGAAAAGTTGTGAACTTCCTCTTTATTAACTTCAGCATGTTCTTCCTCAGACGAACGATTACTTACTTCCTGCTTCACCCCATGGTAATAAACATCAACACCATAATGCCATGGGATGGCCTTCTCACTGGTATACGGCATGGAACCAGGTACCGTAATCATCAAAGGAGGTGCCCTATATGGGGTAGGAATGCACACAGGGGTGTAAGGAATAGATACCATAGTAACATCTTCTTCGATAACCTTATGATAGCTCGGTTTCCTATCAAATTGCATGGAACCTTCCTTTATCATCAACTGGATGCCGGCTTTTAAATCATCACAACCCTTCGGTTGTTCTTTACACTTGGCACACTCTGAAGTACAACCCGGGAAAATAGAATTGTCAAGCAAATACCTCTTAACATACCACAACGGAGTAGTTACTTGTTCCACACTCATGATTAAATTCAACGCTTCACCATTATCATTAATCATATTAGCAACACCCCCTCCATGCCTAGGCATTGGGTTCTTAGTAGCATTCGGACCAATTACTGGAGTAAACTCAATTGCCTTAGCATCCAACAAATCTTGTATTTTTCACTTCAACGCAAAGCAATTGTCAGTAGAATGACCAACTCCGCCTGAATGGAATTCACATCTTGCGTTAGCATCATAGTTAGGAGGAAGTCTTGCGGGCGGTGGTGGCATATTTCTCAAACCGATCAACTTCAAATCGAGCAAATGGTGGAGTCCTTCAGTAAGAGATACCGGCAAGGGATCGAATTTTCTCAGTTGTCTCTGTTGTTGATTATTATGCTGACAGGGAGCATCCTGCTGTCTTTTTTGTTGAGGCACTGTATTCGGTCTCTGCTGCGGAGGAGCATTAACAGGAATAAAAACAGTATTGATTTGTTGGTGCTGACGATCCTCTCTTCTTCCTCTATGAGAGTAAACCGCACTTGTGTCGCCTTCCCTTTTCTTAGGGTAAGTGTTGAATGGTTTCTTACTGCCCCCTGATGAGCCACTAGAACCTTCAACCTGAATTTTCCCCAATTTCAACCCTACCTCAATTCTTTCACCCGCCATAACCAAGTCTGCAAATCATGCCAAAGTACTTCCTATCATGTGCTCATAGAATGGCCCTTGCAGAGTACTCATAAACATATCAATGATTTCTCTCTCCATGAGTGGAGGTTGAACCCTCGCAGCCAAATCACGCCACTTCTGAGCGTATTCCTTGAAAGATTCTCTTGGTCCCTGTGACAAATTCTGTAACTGAGTGCGATTCGGCGCCATATCCACATTGTATTGATAATGTTTAACAAAAGCCCGAGCAAGATCATTCCAGCAACGAATATGAGTTTTCTCCAACTTCATGTACCACTCTAGGGATGCCCCAGATAGGCTATCCTGGAAAAAGTGAATCAAAAGTCCCTGATCCTCAGTATGTACCGACATCTTTCGGAAATAAGCAGTTGCATGAGTAACAGGACATGATGTTCCGTTGTACTTTTCAAATATAGGAGGTTTGAACTTTGGAGGAATTTTCACCCCAAACACTAACCCGAGATCATTAGCATCCATACCAAGGACTCCTTGCCCTTCCACAGCCTTCAGACGTTCTTCTAACAACCGATACTTCCTATCCTCAACCTGAAGTTCCGGCTCTGAACGCTGAACAGAAAACTGATCTTCATACTGGTCAAAGTCATAATCCTGCTCCTGATAGCCCCTTACACCGCCCTGGTTATCTCTTCTGTTCCCCACAAGATGAGGTCCCGGAGACGGGGGAAACTGCCCTACGTTGCGCACAAAAGGGTTTCCAGGCATCTCGTGAAAATTTCCAGCAGGCTGATCTTGCACATCCCCCAATCCTCTATAAATGTCCTGATAGAGCCCTTGATTTCCACCATCCCCTGGATAGCGGCGCTGGTTGTTGACAATGGCATCCAGTTCCTCCTGTCGGTGATTCACGTTGGTGATGACCTCCATGAACTGAGTCATCTGAGTAGCCATTTGGGCCCTCATTTCAGCGAGTTCAGCTTGAACTTGTTCCATCTGTCTTGGCAAATTGTTTCTGGTGGAATACCGATGAGTAGTCGTCTTGAATTTTGAATAAGAAAAGTAGAAGAATAAGAATACCGTCTTGATATAACCTGTAATGTTATGATATGCATGATATGTTTGTCATTTCCCGATATTCAAGAGTCCTTTTATGCATCAGTCACGGCATGCAACCAAAGATCAAACATACAATCAAAGGAAAAAGGACAATAAGACAAACACTTCAATTATTTACAAACAAAAGAAACGATGTTCGAGTGACTTCGGACATTTAAGAGTGTAACGATAAATAACAAAATACGTGTTTCAAAGTAAACTTAACAAAAACTGAATAATAAAAACAAACAAATGGTCCCTTCCAACAATCCTGGGGGTGACCAAATACACCAAAGGTAAGCACAAAAACTAAATCTCTGGAACAAGACATGCTTCAAGGTGTTGACAATACTCTTCAAGCCTGGTTTTCTCCTTCAAAAGTTATAATGCGACTACTTTACTTTCTTGAAATCGATCCTCTGCGACACGCCTCTGGGCTACTTCCTTCTTAAGATGAGCATCCTTGTCTTTGAGCCGTTTCTCCAAGCTTTGAATCTTCTTCCTGTAGCTATTCTCAGATGCCTGAAGCTTCTGACACTCTTGCTGGGTCTTACTCAACTCTTCTTCCATTTCAGCATGAGACCTTTTCCTAGAACTGGTTGCATCAGAAGTTTCCCCTTGAGCTTCTTTGAGTTTGCGAGCTAAGTAGGCCCTTTCTTGATCTACCCAATAAAGTTTCATCCCTGCCTCACGACCTTTTGCACGAAGTTGAATGTTCTCAACATGAACCTGGGTGAACACCTCGGTAGGCACCGTGTTACTCAGAACAGTAAGAGGCTGCTCACATATAGGAGCCGACCTTGCAAATGGTAACCGTAAAATCTTAACCGTGTTTCTAATCCATTCCAAGTAAGGAACCCTAGTAATAGGAACCTTCTTGCCCAAAATAGTTCTATCCTTCTTGTGAATTCCCTTCCAAGCACTTGTCACTCTTTTCAACATCACAGGATCACTTCCTCTAACAAAATACACTGATTCAGACACCTCCTCAACCTTTGGCGGTCTATCCATTGCATATCCTAATTGACGATAAGCAAGCACATGATTATAGTTAATACACCCTTAGTTCCTATGAGGGGAACATTAGGGAAATCTCCGCAGCTAGTGATAATACTTTGTACTTCTCCTATGTCATAATTCCACCGGATGTCAAATGAAGTAAGATTGACAAGTCTGGATGACCATTGAAGAGAATGTCTGGTATCCACGAAAGGGCCATTTACCGGTAGGTGCAACTTAAACCATTGATACAACATCGAATGACATAAACTTACATTACCTCCTTTTCCATGCCTGAAATGAATGGTGTAAAGAGTATATGCCAAGAGTGTCGGTACCGGGTTCTTGTTTCTAAAAACACAAATATCCGTCAAATCCACAAAGTTTCTCTTGCGAGGGAGGAGGATGATCCCGTATATCATGAGAGTAAACAAAGAGCTGAAGTCATTCCAATTCCCTTTCTTTTCCCAGTCTTCAGCTTTCTTCACTAAGAAATCCAAATAAAACCCTGTAGTATTCTCACTTGATTTCCAATTGTCTTTCACCTCTTTCCAACTCAAATGAATAATTTCAGCAATAACTTCGAACTTCGGCTTCTCCGACACTTGGACAAAAGGAACTTCATCGGCCAACTTGACATTAAGTAGGTACGCGTATTCTTCTAGTGTGGGAACCAATTGATAATCTTGAAAAGTAAAACACCGTAATTCCTTGTCATAGAACTGGAAGAGGGTGATCAAAGCCATTGGGTCAACTCGAGTGTTAAGGATTAGTAACAAATTGCCATAACTTTTGTTGAAATTAATCAGAACATCACCCTTTAGATAAGAACTCAACCTCTTCAATTCGGACACATCAATAGTAGGAATCTGATAAGAGAATGTATGCCTGGTGGGCTCTTTAACACGGACCGAATCAAACTCATATGACGGGAGGCCAGCCATTTCTGATGGAAAGAAGACTCTTGAATGTCCCTGGAAGATGACATGCGCATGCTAGTTATTTTTTATATATCATTTTTTAGAAATAAATATGCTATGATGCAACATGACAGGATCAAAGTTTCACACTAGATAAGGCTGGACCATTACAGAATAGCACCACTCAAGATCAAAAGAAAATCACAAAGCTTCAAAACTATCATGGAAACCTGAGTCACCTTCGCAACACAAAGTCACCAACAGTACCTGTAAGAAAAGTTTTCCCGCCCCTCTCACGGGTGTAGTCTAGGTCAAGGTAAGGTTAAAATCCAAATCAGAGTACAGGAGCTCGATTGTCGGTATCATCATAGATAACACCTATCCGAACTACCTCTGAATTCATGGGTCTCATGGTCAGGTCTACAAAGCATCCGCCTCATAACTGCCATGGCCACTCTATTCCTAGTTCCTATGGAATTCACTCATAGTATGGGTATGAGGCCTTTTACCTCATGGAACAACCCACCCACCAAGAAATCTAGAATCCAAACAGTCCAGCCAAATCCAATATGCAGAAAGTAAAGCGCACATAGGATGCAATGCAAACAGATAAGTATGCAAAGCGGTAAAATAAACACCCAAAAAAAGAAAACAAACAAGAGCTAGGATAGACTCCGGGATGGACCAGCAAAAGGTCAATCTGTCCCCAGTGAAGTCGCCAGCTGAAACCACGCGGCCGGAACCTATCATCTGGATGTAATGAAACATCAATAAAGTCGCCACCGAACGTCTTTTATCCCGCCGAAAGGGAAAGGTAAACATCGAGAAAACCTAAAAAGGGAGAGATCACGATCTTTCCACCGAGAGATCGGGTAAGGGAGTCTGTTACGCGAGGGGAAGGTATTAGCACCCCACACGCTCGTAGTACTCTACGGTATCCACTCTTATTGTCTAATCTAATGGGTGTGGTCAAAACCTATGTCTATGGCTTAAAACTAAAAAAGGGGATGCATGCGAAAGAAAAAGAAAACAATGTAGGGAAAATAAAAGATGTGCTCGATTGGGCCCTACCCCAATGCCTACGTATCCCTTTTAAGGAATCAGAGCAGCCGTAGTTCGGCTCATATATTCTGGTTGGTTTGTGTTTTTTAGTTAAGACAACAAAAACAGTTAAGATGGAAAAACATCAAATAAAACAACAAACAAATGAGATGGTAAAACATCGACTAAATAATAACAAAGTAACATGTCAAAGATAGCGAAACACCAAATGATAAAACATCACACCTGACAATGACATTGAGAGTCAAAGTAGGATAACCAACATGTGCGATGGCGAAACATCGGCTTCAAAAAAATGTGCGATGGTGAAACATCGGCTAAAAGATAACAAAGTATCATGGAAAAGATGGCGAAACATCAATAAAACGGGTGACAAAACATCACACCTAACAATGATATTGAGAATCATAGTAGGATAACAAACATGTGCGATGGTAAAACATCGGCTATAAGATGACAAGGTATCATGGCAAAGATGGCAAAACATCACACCTAACAATGATATCAAGAATCAAAGTAGGATAACAAACATGTGCGATGGCGAAACATCGACTTCAAACAATTGTGCGATGGCGAAACATCGGCTATAAGATAACAAAAAAAAACAAAACCAAGAGGCGCACAAACAAATAAGGTTGATTTGTATCTTTTACCTTGAAGAAGGGTTTGAGTTTATTAGAGGTATTTTATGATTTGCCAAGAAAACAATTTTGTTTTGAGGTGAAAAATTCAAAGGAAAAGAAAACAACTAGGGGAAACTAGCCTAGCACTATCCCTAGTGTTATCACACAATGGTTGACCCTAAGGTTGAGGTTAAAGGAAAACCCTATCTTAATTAACATGTTAAAGGAAGCTTAACAAAACTATCCTATAGGGAACATGCAATGAGAGCGAAGTCGTGATCTCAATTTCTAAATTGAGTGACTCATCGATCAACAATTAAAGAAGAAAAGCAATAAACATCCTATAGGGAACATGCAAAGAGAGCGAAGTCGTGATCTCAATTTCTAAATTGAGTGACTCATCGATCAAAAATTAAAGAAGAAAAGCAATAAACATCCTATAGGGAACACGCACTGAGAGCAAAGTCGTGATCTCAATTTCTAAATTGAGTGACTCATCGATCAAAAGCAAACACAACACATGTATCAGACAAAAAACCAGAGGGCCTCTTGACATATATCAGCAACAGAGGTCCCATCGTGCAATCAGAGAACTATGCAAAATGAAAATGGAAGAAAGGAAATAGTGCAATACCAAACGGATAACTATAAGTAGCAACTGATCAAGAATAAAAGAAACCCAGAGAACTTCAAGCAAGCTGGCATCAGCAGACAAATCAAGTCAGAAATTACGCCATCAGGATATAAGTATTGCGATTTTCATATATGAGCAGATCCCATGGGCAATGTATAGCATTCATAATCACATGTATATATATCTTGCATAAGCCATCAAACATGCCAAAAACAAGAATAGTGCCAATATAATAAATTGTGTTCCACAAATAAGGTGGAACACAATAGCCCCAAGTCAAAACTGGGAAGCTTTTCTCAAAGTAACTCGCACATTCAACAACCAAGTTAGTATTCCCACAAATAGAATGATGATTCACATAAGGGATGGATGATGACACCATAATGAAGCAAGAAAACATGATAGCAACTATCAAACATTAGTCATGATAGACAGAAGGAAAAAGGCATATGCACAATTTGGTCAAAAAGAAACAGGGGAATATTGCTCCTTTATATCATCATGTTGAGTTGACAATTGAATATCAATCAAGTATCATGGGATCTTGAGAATAATACAATCAAAGACCATGAAGGTCAGTAGCAAACACATTTCAACCATTCTCAATTAAATTATCACAGCTCACAAGCACAATAGAAGAGGGATTCCACATAGTGCATCAAAAAGGTTCAAACATTCAAACATGGGGCATTAAGTAAAATGGCTTGAGTTTATTTGGATGAACATATTCAACATGATCATTAGGTTCCCAATTATAGGCCTCACTCGAGTTCATTGGCCATCAAAAAATATGCAACAAGATATGCAACATCAATTAGGTACCTTCACTTCAAAAATGCATAAAAAATAGAAACAAGGATCAATAATTCAAACCAAAAAATTCTTAGAATCTTTGAAGTGTGTAGAAGTCAGAAAGCAAGCCTTAAGTTCATGAATGATTGAGGAGAAGATCAAATGAGGCTCAAAGTTCAAAACTAGTTGACAAAACTACCAAAACTAGACAAGTTTTCAAAATAATTCATGGAAAATATCAAACCAAGTCAAATAATTCAAGAAAAATGGTTTTCAGATCCTCAATGCTTTCATGAATCATAATCAAGACCTAAGTTCCATTGAAAATCTAGGGCATAATGGTTTTGAAAAAAGAAACTTGCACAATAAGCAACAAAACCCTAATTTTTGACTTTTAATCTTAAATATTGATTAAATAAGATCAAATTCCAAACAATTCAAACCAATATCATGAAAATCTCAAGGGAATCCTCAATGTCAGAGCACAAATTTTTTCACATTTTTTGAATTAAAGAAAAGTCAAAAATAAAATCAAATTCAAACAATTAATCAATTAAACAAATAATCACATCTCAAAATGAAATTCTAATAAAAAATCAGAAAAAACATCCAACTAAAATTATATTCAAATATTATAATTAAAAACACACATCACTGATTTTTTTATGGAATTTTTTAATTAAAGAAAATATTAAAATAAAAATCAAACAAACAATTAACAATTAAACTATTATTTAATGGCAAAAATGTAAACCCTATCCAAAAGTCACAAAAAGGTCAAAATAAAATTATATTCAGATTCTATGATTAAAAAGCTTGTAAGATTTTTTGAGAATTTTTTGAATTAATGGAAGTATTAAAACCAAAATTATGAAACAAATATTTCAAATAAACCTCTCAAATTAAGTTTCAAAACCAAAAAAAGAAAAAAAATGCTAAACAAATTTCAGAATCAATTTCTATATTTTTTATGAGTTCAAAATAGTTTTTGTGGAATTTTTCAAATCAAAGAATTATTAAAACAAAAATAAACACTAAACAAATAATTAAATAATAACACAAATTTTTAAACCAATCAAAACATTTTCAAAAATTATAAAAAAAACACAAGGTCATGAATATTATTTTTAGGTTTCCTGAATTTTTTCATAATTTTTCAACCATTTTTGAGCAAGGAATAAAATCATGAAAATCAATTTATGAAACAAAATTCAAATGAATTAAAGAAACAAGCCAGCCAACTAGAGGAGGCCACGTAATCATCTTCAACCTATGGCTAGGGCAAAAACGTGTGTGTGATCAGGTTCATCACCTCATGTTCCAGTCAACATAACATGCTCAATTCTACACCATTTTCATGAAATCTTGCGCAAATTAAAGCCAGCATATCATACTTCAACATGCAATTCGAATCACATCAAATAATTAACCATGGATGAAGAACAGATCGTGCGAAAATGTCAAAAACTCACTGAACAGAAAAATTTCAGATGCATCATTCATGCATATCTCATCAAATTAAAAGCTCTGAAGCTACAGAAACACTTAATGAACTTCAAACAACATGATTATGAACTCAAATCACACAATGCACGACTAGAAATCAAGATCCAAAGTTAAGAATTCAAACCTTTGAGGCAAAAAAAAATCTACTGTTTTCTTCACTCCAGTTGCAAACCAAGCCTCGATCTACAATCCTTATCACTTGGAGAAGAGAATGCAAGAAGAATCAACCAAAATGCGCAAGGGAATTGAGAGAATCGAAGAAAAAATGCAGAACAAGTAGTTATGGAGTTTTTCGAATTCAGGGATGAAATGAAGCACGAACCATGTTCAATGAGGCTTGCTTCTCAATATATAGAGCATGAAAAGGAGGGTAGGATAGGTTTTTCACACTGAAAACTGTTAGAAAGAATGAATTCCTCTTTTTGCCAAAATCAAGTGTGTACATGCAGCCCTCAAATCCCTCGCGTGTTTGCTTGCATTTTACGTGCATTTCAATCCATTTTATCTCAGGAAGAGATTAGAAAAAGAATTAAGGCTTAAATCCTTGTATTAAGCAAGTGTTGGTGATTAGGCATTTTCATGCCACTTTTTGCAAAATCACGAGTTGCCCTTGCATTTGCCCATGTGCAGCTCAAACTTTGGCGTGATGGGCCTTGGTACATTGCATAGTAGTCATGGGACAAGTTTTAAGTGAAATAAATGGCCACAAATCAAGTTATCAAGAATTTGCAATTTGCATGGTATGCATGAATTCAATGAAATACCTCCAAATTCCAAGGTCCACAACTTGCTCATACTTTTGAATTTTGACACAAATGAGTACAATTTGGAAAGGTATTGAAAGGATCTACAATCCCTTAGTTTTGAGTTTTTGCAATTGAATCCATTAAGTTTCTCAAAATTGAGCTTGAAATTCACTAATTTTGGAAAATGACCTATAATTTTGTGACTTCCAAAGACCATAATCATTGATTCCTTGCCAATTTGGACATGAGACCAAAAGGAGATGAAATATCATTCTCTTATCTTTTCAAGCATGTTTCATTTGCATTTTTTTGATCAAAGGTGAATAAAATGTGAAATTTTGAAATTAAGTCCTTATTTTCCAAAATTTAGAAACTTTTAGGGTTTCTTCATGAACAAGTTTCAACCCAAACCTCAATCTCTTTGATCCAATGATCAAAATGGACTTGAAATATGAAAAGTACATCCTTGAATTGATGGTTGGCCAAAAGTTCACTTTGTCAACCTTGACTCTAACTGATTTTGACCAAAATGACTATTTTGCCCCTCTGAATCAATTGATCCACTTCCCTTCAAAATTGATGATCAAAACTTCAAACATATGATCTTTCAAACATATAGAGGCCATGTACAAAGTTTCACTTCAAAATTCTCAAGAAATCTTGATGAAATCCCAAACCCTAGTTTTGGTCAACACTTTAGGAGACTGATGAATCATCTCCAAAACTTCAAATCCTCTGATGATCCAAAGATATGGATAAAACATCTTGAGATATGTAATAACTTCTGAGCTTGAAAATCCAGAGGTTTAGATGACAAGGTTCTACTTGAGCAACTTGTCAATGCAATCAACCTTCAAAGCTTGAGGAAGACTTGATAACCAAAGTATTTTGATCCTATCACAATGTATGAATGCAATGCAATATGATATTCATGATGAAACATAAGCCTAAATCAAGAGGGTAAATTTTGGGGTGTAACATTTACAATGATGCTTCTCAAAAGCAGATTACGTGGAAATGAAGAAGAGATAATAACACAACAATGTTAAGCAATTTAGCAAATAAAAGTTACTTGCTAGCAAGTTAATAAATAAAAGTTCCTTACTTTACAAAAATTACCGAGTTATTTTGGCAGTGTTTCATCAATTTGAATTAACGTGAGTTTCTTCAAAGTTGTTCAACTATTCCAATTCTTCCAAGTCTTACTTTTATAGGAAAAAAGAAATCTGTTAGAGGGTAGAATAAGAATACCAAAATTCCAATTGTCTTCTTGCAACAATCAACGTGAGTGGCAGACAATATAGTACCAATAGTACAGTCTTTGCGCCACAAAAACATTATAATGGAAGGATATGACTTTGTACTATCACTTCACGTGAGACTTTAGATCTTCCATTCTAATCTTCAAAGGCTTCATAGTATGTAAGAGTTGAAGTATGCTTAGAAGGATAAAAACCAGTCTTCAAAACCTTTGGTCTTAAGAGTCTTCAGAACTTATTCAACAGAAGCTTGTATTCAGAGTCTTCAACATGTTGATCTTTAGAGTCGTATCTTCAAAATCTTTAGAACTCGTTCATCAAAACCTTATCTTCAGAATCTTTAGAACTCGTTCATCAAAACCTTATCTTCAGAATCTTCAGAACCGTTGGTCTTCAGAACTTGATCAGCATAACCTTGTCTTTATAGTCTTCAGAACCTTGGAGCAAGAGAGCTTGGAATCTTCAGAGCTTGAGAACCCTTCAGAAGCTCTACTATAGAGTCACAATTAGAATCAATAAAACTAACATTCATTAGAATCGTTGTTTTAAGAAGCGTTCTAAGCAATAACACACACACACACACACACACACACTTGTATCTCTTAGTGTGTTGAGTTCAGAATCTAATGACGTCACTCGTTAAATCTTCAGATTCAAAACCTATTAGCAAAAGCTACACATTATACAAACCATTAAAGTACTAAATTGTTATTTAATCACCTATGTAATATCATCATCAAAACTCAAGGCCAGATGCAGAATCAACTCTTGTTCTTACAATCTCCTCATTTTTGATGATTACAAAACCATGTATTTTGATAAACAATTTATACCGGTTTAATCACATAAAAATAATTCAGAGTATAGCTAAACAGCTCCCTCTGAGTTCTATATTCCCAGAACTTGTTTAATCTTGTTCAAAGTCTCCCCCTGAGTTCAAGACTTAAAGAAGTTTTGAGAAAATAACATGAATTAATCAAAACGAAGGAATACTTCCCTGATTGAAAACTATCAAAAATTTGACTAGCGATGTAGAAATCTTTATCTCAAATTATGGCTGCTATCAGAAGACGATGATGTAACAAAGTCTGGTTGAACTTGACAAACCTTCAGAGTCTGGTTGAAAATTCTTTCACAAAGAACAAATAACCCATGACTTATGAATCTCCTTTAGACCTTTCAAGTTTGCCTGTTAAGAAAAATTCAGTGAACTTTTTCAAAGTTCCTGAGTCAAATAATGTTAGTGGAAAAAATACCAGAACATATTCGGGAACAAGATTCTGAGAATAGATATATCAAAATCATATCACTTTCTCCCCCTTTATCAGAAATAAAAAATATTTAAAGAGATAAAAAAAACTTTTCATTAACCAAAGGCCAATTATATAAAAATTTTAAAAACATAAAAAAAAATCTAGAATTCTAAAAACAAAAGTAAAAATAAAGGTCTAATAGCTAGTTAATTAATTTTATGCATATATAAACTCTTGCTTATCATTTATAATAGACTTGACCATTAATCTTTTATTATTTTAAATTCACTTTTACATACCTTTAATTTATATATATATATATATATATATATATATATATATATATATATATATATATATATATATATATATATATATATATATATATATATATATATATATATATATATATATATATATATATATATATATATATATATATATATATATATATATATATATATATATATATATATATATATATATATATATATATATATATATATATATATATATATATATATATATATATATATATATATATATATATATATATATATATATATATATATATATATATATATATATATATATATATATTATTTTTTGTACTCTGTTTTTTAAGAGAATGAAATCATAGTAATCTAAAATTCGTATAAAAAAGTTATAACATTGATCAAATATTATTTCCATCAGAAATCAAATTTAATATTTTCCGAATCTTCATTCCTTAACAGACACTCGATTATCACTCGAGTCCAAATGCTTAGTTCAAAATCATGTACTTTAAATTAAATCTATTCTAATAATTAACATTTTATAGTTAACATTTTTATTTAGTTAACCGGTGAATTAAATCTAATTTAAAATTTACTTTTGGATATATAATAGTAAAATCAATGTTAACTTTAATAAAATAAAATATTAATAAAATTACTAATGTGTTTGATACCAAACTCTGTCCAACTGAGAATATAATTGGTAACTTTATCCTCAACATTTTCATGTCATCTCTCACCCCTTGTTTAGAGCAATAAATGCAAATTTACTCCATATGGTGTAAGTAATATTTATTACACAAGACATGGTAGTTGGAAGTAACCTCATGTGTCAGATTTGATGAAAAATCTCGAATCTGAAATTTGAGAATTGAATTCAAAACCATTAACTACATTCAGCATTGGTACTAGTCCATTAATTCCAATCTTAAATAATCACACCTAAATTCATGAAAAGGATTTACGTAGTAGATAAATTCAATTCAAACCATAAAGTCAAATATCAACAAATATCATAGTAGTGGAAGAAATTTATTTTTCTACGAAAAAGAAAGGGCAATAAAATTTCAACCTTTTTGGTTAAAAAAATCAAATGACGTCATGTGGTTTTGGAGTTTCTTCTCTCTCATAGCCACAGCCACCATTTAACTGACAACACCAGCTCAGACTTTCAGACGCAGTGGCATTTTCGTGATTTCATCTCTTGGCGTGTCGTTTCTTCAACACTTCTCTACTCATTACTTTCTCATTCACTCTAACTTTTTAACCGAAAGTTCATAAACTTTTTCTCTGCTTTTCACTCATTTTAGAAACCACCGTTATCGCCGCCGCACACGACGGCGATTTTCTACCGAACTATTTTTTCTTTGGTTTCATGTGTTTTTCTACCTCTGTTGCCGTTACTGCGCGTTGCCTCATCTAACGGATGGGTTGCGTGCTTGGGACGGCGGCCGGTGACGGAGATCAACGTCGTCGACGGAGAGAACAGCGTAAGGAGTCTTCTGAAGGAAGAAATAATGTCGTTAGGGTTAAAGAGAAGCAAACGAATCGTCATACTGGAGATTTTCCGGGGAATCTTCCGGCGCTGGAGCACCGGAAACCTATGCTTGATCCGTGTGCCGTGAATCAGCAGGGTTGGCCGTCGTGGTTGATGGCTGTTGCTGGTGAAGCAATCGGCGATTGGACTCCTCGTCGTGCAAACACGTTTGAAAAGCTTGCTAAGGTACTACTTCCAAGTTCCATGCTTCGTTTAACTCCATTTCCGTTTCAGAAACCGATGCGATTTTTGTTGAATCTGTGTTAATGTGTTTGTTTTTTGTTTAGATTGGGCAAGGGACGTATAGTAATGTGTACAAAGCTAGGGACCTTATTACAGGGAAGATTGTGGCTTTGAAGAAAGTGAGATTTGATAATTTAGAGCCAGAGAGTGTCAAGTTTATGGCAAGAGAGATACTTGTTTTGAGGAAACTCGATCACCCGAATGTTGTAAAGCTTGAAGGATTGGTTACTTCTAGAATGTCATGTAGTCTTTATTTGGTGTTTGAATATATGGAACATGATCTTGCAGGTCTTTCAGCTGGTCAAGGTGTTAAGTTCACTGAATCTCAGGTACTATACTTTTAACCTCATGTTTGCTATATACTTGAGTAATGATCAAATTTGGGCATAATAGAGGCTGTAGTTTATTGATTTTGTTTCCTCTTAATGTGTTTAATAACATAAAGTTCTTTCATTTGGTTAGCATTAATTTTATTTGTAGAGTGTGTAGGCTTTTGATCTTGCTCCTAGGCTTTTTGAGGGGATATTGGGTCCCCTTCACTATTCTTACCATATTTAGTTTTCCATCTTGTGTATGGTATGATATGTTTTTAAATGACATATCTCGATGATGCAATTGCTTTGAATTTCCTTTATATATATTTGTCTGCAGAAAGTCAGGCTATTAACTTATTACCTAAAATTGTGAATGATTTTGCTTTTTGCTCTTATATGGAATGGATTTTACTTAAGCAAGCTGTTATATTTCAAACAAAATAAATATTTTGTGTGTGTTGATTAGTCTCCTAGATTATTTGGTTGTTATGAAAATATTTTTTCAATTTTAGTCTACTCCTTCGAATAGAAAACAGAGATTGCACATCACGTAGGGAGGGTGACTTTACATGTATGTATACAACTGCAATATAAATATTAAGTCATACCAGGCTTATTACCTGTTTCGTACATTAAATGCTTGGTGAAGTCATGTGAAGCAGAGCTACTTTTTTAATCATTAGTGAGAGTGGGACTAGATGGAAGAAAGAATTGGTCATATCATGATAAAATGTTAAAAGACAAGCCATACTGAAAGGCTAAATTGTCTCTCAGTGTCTTCTCTATGACAGGTCAAATGCTTTATGAAGCAATTACTTTCTGGTCTTGAGCATTGCCACAGTCGAGGTGTGTTGCACCGTGATATCAAGGGTTCCAATCTGCTTATTGACAACGAAGGAATCCTTAAAATTGCAGATTTTGGATTGGCAACTTTTTATAATCCTAAGCAAAAGCAGTGCATGACAAGTAGAGTTGTGACACTTTGGTATCGACCCCCTGAGCTTCTTCTTGGAGCTACATTTTATGGTGTGGGTATTGACCTTTGGAGTGCTGGTTGCATTTTGGCAGAGCTGCTTGCCGGGAAGCCAATCATGCCTGGTCGAACAGAGGTATTGCTTTTCATCTTGTTTTATAAATCCTAATTGTGATGCTTTCATCTGTTTTCAAATATTTCAAGTAATTGGTTTAGTAGTTTGCTTGTTGTTCATCTTGTTCCTTAAGGAGTATCACTTTTGAGGTCTTGTGTGCAGGCAACATCTATTTTTCTGACCATTTAATTGGAATATTTTCTAGACACCAACCAAATTGGGTAAGTTAGAGGCTTATGTTGGGCTGTGTAATGAACTTTGAATAAAGAAGACATGCTGAAGAGAGATGGATTAAAAAGAAATTACAGAAAATGAAAACCATTCCGTTTAGGGCAATGATATTCAGTTTATGCTACAAATATTTTTGGTTTGCAGTATAACCTCTCAAATTTCCTTTATCTTCTTTGGGATGTCTTTTATTTTTGCTCTAGAAATGTGTATTTTTCAGTATGTTGTATTACTGACTATTAGGTTGCTTGGGGCTAGGTTGAACAACTACACAAAATCTTTAAATTATGTGGCTCTCCAGCTGAGGAATACTGGAGGAAGTATAAATTGCCAAATGCTACTATCTTTAAGCCACAGCAGCCATATAAACGTTGTATCTCAGAAACATTCAAGGATTTTCCTCAATCTTCACTACCTCTAATTGAAACTCTTCTTGCAATCGATCCTGATGGCCGCAGCACTGCCTCAGCTGCTCTAAATCATGAAGTAAGTGATCCCTGTATATTAACCTTACATCTGAGAATTTAGATGCAACACCATTCACATTTGTTTTCTATCTGCAGTTTTTTACCACTGAGCCCTATGCTTGTGAACCGTCGAGTTTGCCAAAGTATCCTCCTAGCAAAGAATTGGATGTAAAAATGAGAGATGAAGAAGCTAGAAGGTTATCTTATTCCTTTTCGTATTTAACTTCTTGATTCACTCTGTTCAGTTGCTCATGTGATTTTCATTTCAATCTCAGGCAAAAAGCACTAAATGGAAAAGCTAATGCAGGCGATGGTGGTAAAAGAGTCAGAGCACGGGAGCGTGGTCGTGCCATGCCGGCCCCAGAAGCCAATGCAGAGATCCAAACAAACTTAGATGTAAGTCAAACATATAGTTATTTTGTCTTTTACACTCATACTTACACTAGTAATTTTTATTGTGTAGCATATGTTATTTGTCTGTAGTTAATTTAGTTTCCTGTTTCTTCAACCCAAGCTCTAGCATGTCACACACTTTCATGAATAGTGAATCTCTTTAAGTACCTTAAAGTTAAAGTCATGTACTGACATACACTCAGGGCTAATTTAAGTACCTTTTCATGAAATCTTATCACTCGTATTTATAAATCATAATGTCACCTGGAACTTGTGACTTAGATTCTTAAGCATTTGTTTACATGAGATTCTCTGATCATGTCTATCCTTATATTTAAAGGTGATTTTTTTTGTTTTCTTTTGATTGAAAGACATTGAACTTTGTGAGAAATTTGGTTGACTTGATGATGCTCTCATAGTGAATCGAGCTTTTCATTAAAATAATGTCTTATATTCTGTCTTGAGCAAACATGACATGTGTGTCTCACTGAATTTCAGAGGTGGAGAGTTGTGACCCACGCAAATGGAAAAAGCAAGAGTGAGAAATTTCCACCTCCTCATCAAGACGGAGCTGTTGGATATCCACAAGATTCATCAAGTAAAGGGCCTGTTTCATTTGGTGCCCCAGACACATCCTTTAGTTCAGGGATATTCAATATGAAATCCTCTGGATCTTCAAGAAATCATGACAGTACAGGACTTCACAAAGGGACAATGACTAAAAAAGAAGAGTCTCGAATGGGTTCATCATGGAAATTTATGCGGCCATTCAAGCCATCAACAATTGGACTTTCAATGGATTTATTATTTAGGAGCAAATAATCATCAGTTTCATTTGATTTTGGCATCCTATAATGAGATAAAGAATGATTTAGGCCTTGATACATCTTTTTGGCATGGCTTTCAATTTTTTTTCTGTGTTTCTCCTATTTTTTGGTATTTAATTTGCATAAAGTTGTTGTTGTATAATCATCTACATGGGGATCCATATATTTGTATATCTTAGGATCTACCTGCTGTACAGTTTTGGGAAGCACTAATTCTTCATGACCTTGGAAATGTTCTTCCATCAAGCAAGAAAATGGTTTTTCTTTTTTTCTTTTGAGTGCTGTCACGTCTAATGAGGTAAAGACAAAAATCATATGCAGTATAATGAGTTTTGGTTGTTGAACCAGATATAAAATTTGTATTATGTTAAATGAGCCAACGTGTAATCGTCTCCTCAATCTTCGCTTTCTAGGCTCTGTTTCATCCATATGTTTCGATTGAGTCTGTGCACCCGTCATCCATGACATGATGGTATCCTCACTTCCACTTTCCAACTATAAGACTAGTGTAAGATAAATAATCAATCACCCTAACTAAACCATCTCCACTTTCACAGGTTATGTGGAGTAAATAATTGCTAGTGTATTATATATTTTAGTTATTAAGAACAAAGCCACGAGGAATTAAGGTGCCATAAGGTGTAAATAAGTTTTAACAACTATATTATGATTTTATAAACAATAAAATAAGAATAGACAAAGATAAAAATACTGTATATATTTTTTATTCTAATTAAGATACGTTTGAATAAACAATTTATTTGATTCTTATAAATAATTAGTAATCATTATTTATAGAGGGGCCGGTTTGACTTAAATAAGTGTAACTCGTTTTAAGGCTTAATTTCTAATTTGCTTCCTTAAGTTTGACTGCTAAAGTCTCGTTCTCTTTCTTTAAGGTCTCCTCCATTACTTGGCCTTTGGCGAGATTTTCTTAGGAGTTAGCGAGCTTCGACTTTAGCTCACTCTCAATTTGGGCGTGCTTTTTTCGATCATGGCACTCCATTAACAAGATCCTCAGCAAGTGGTTGTCCTTTAGGTCAGATAACTTGAGATGTGTTATGTTAAAGGTGACCTTATAGTCGTATGTGAAATCTTCATGGAAGGGAAGACAGACACTAGTGAATTTTATTGCGTCAAAAGTGGGATAATTCCACATAGAGGACTAAGAAGGCAGGTCGTTCCTTGCAGACGATGGATGCTCACTAGTCCCATCTTCTTTAGGGATCTTGGTTGCCTTACACTTTGGAGCGGGGGTAGGTCCCAAATCATGTTTATGGACTTTAGGGGGTTAGGGGCGTCACCTTCGACGTGCCTCTTGGTCTTTTTGGGGTTCAAGTCATCTAGGTGACTTTGAGGATTACTTATTTCTGGGCGCCTAGTCTTTTTTCTTGACCAGACACTCATTCGTTTCAGCCAAATAAAATTTCAACATTTTATCAGCAAAAAGACGAAGGGAAAATATGTGCTACTTGACAAACAAAAAATCCCAAATAAGGGCCATTGCGATATCAAACTTACTCATATGTTTGTCCATGTCATTATCATCCCCTTGGTCCAAGGCGATCATTTATAATAACTCATGACCTTAAATTCATCCAAGAGTTGGACCACCTCCATCTCATAAGGTGTGAGGTAGTCAAATTCATACCTAGTGATTGCCACTGGATTATCTGTCCCAACTAGAGAGAAGCGAGGGGCATCATTCATCCCAATAGTGACAATAGAGGAGTCATCTCGTACCCCCACCCTTGCAAACTTACCCTTCTAATTCTTCTAATGATTGCAATATGGTATGAACACGGTTTTCCCAAGCAAGGCGTCTAGGGTCACCCAACCCCCTACAACGCTCATCTTGGTGCCATAGAAGGAGAAGAGCATTCCTATGGTAAGATGAACCCTTAGTTGTCAGCATATCATCCCAAATTCCCAAATCAAGCTTCAATTGTTGGGCTTGATATGGGATGGGGAGACGTTGATCACCTTTAAAACCTCTGCCTTAAACGGAGAAAAGGGGATTTTAACCCCTGGGTCATAAACTCATTACCTTGTTTATACAGAATATTAATAAATTAATTTATTTACAAACTACATTGTTTACCCATAATATTACATTGTATACACAAAAAAATTAATTTCCCTGAAGATTTAGAATTTAGATCTTCAAATCATCTCATTTTGAGGAAGATCAAATGTTCGATGCATGATATTTTCAATTGCTTTTGTATGCATTTGTTTATGAAATAAAACAAAAAAGTGTTAGAGAAATAAATGATTTTTTGTTCAAATAAATATATAAGAACACAAACCTTAAATCCAAATAATTTTCTGCTCTTGTAATCCGTCATATGTTAAAACAAGATTTGGTTCTGCAATATCATCTCTGAGATTTGATGATAACAAATGAGTATGTTTGAATAAACAATTTTGATACTCTAATGTTTATTATTTTTTAGTATTTAACAAACAGGTTCTGCTTCTGATGGATGGCGCGACCAAGACATTAGAAGAGAATTAGTTCCTCTTTTGCGCTACACAAGTTATGATGAACAGTAGCAAGATACTCTAGAAGCTTCTGAAGTGTATGCTCTGATGTTTGTATAAAGAAACAGGTCAGAAGATCTGAAGACAAAAGTTCTACTTAAGTCCAGATGTTGAGGACTCATGCTTCTAAAGACAACGTGTTCTAAAGAAACCTTCAGAAGATCTGAAGACAGAAGTTCTACTTAAGTCCAGATGCTGAAGACTCATGCTTCTAAAGACAACGTGTTCTAAAGAAACCAGTCAAAAGATCTGAAGGCAGAAGTTCTACTTAATTCCAGATGCTAAAGACTCAAGTTTCTAAAGACACGAGGTTATAAGAAAAGGGTTCTAAAGACCAAGTACTGAAGACTCTGAAGACATAAGTTCTAAAGACTCTGAAGACTTGAAGTTATGAAACCGAAGGTTCTAAGAAAAGGATTCTAAAGACCAAGTGCTGAAGACAGAAGTTCTAAAGACTTTGAAGACTTGAAGTTCTGAAGACCCAAGGTTCTAGAAAAGGTTCTCACGACCAAGTGCTGAAGACTCTGAAGACGCAGTTCTGAAGACTCTGAAGACTTGAAGTTCTGATGACCTTGTATTATGTTCTCGCCTCTAAACTCATGCTCGCAGTAGCCTCTGAAGTGTAGAAGGAAAGAAGATAACGCTAACATGGTATAAATAGTAGATGGTACAATCAACGTTTCATTCCACTACCATGAAAGGAAAGACGCGTCACACAGTCTTATCCTCCACATTACTGCTCAAGGCGCCAATGTTTTTGGAAATCCCAAGAGTATCCCTCAATGAATATATTATTTTATTGGTTATATAAAGGCTTGAAGACTAAGAGAGAAAGCTTCCAATTCACTAATTATTCATGCACAAAGCACTTTTCATAGCTTTCATGTTCTTAAGTCATTGTTCTTAAAATAGTTTACGTATTCAACTTATGTAGAAGCAATATTCTTGTAAACAAAACTTGTATTAAAAAATTTGTTTGATTTCCTTAAGAGACCAGTTAAGTCAGTATTTTTGAGAAGTTTAGGACTAATGTCTCTTAGAGATTTGATTTTCCTTAAGGGACCTGTTAGGTCTATATCCTTAAGAAGTCTAAGACTAGTATGTCTTAGAAGTTATTGTTAGTCACTTGCGGGTAGCTTGTGCATTGTAATAATCAGTTGGATTATTGGATTAAGTCCTTGTTGATAAGGCGAAATCACCTTGGCGGGTGGACTAGACTAGCTTGATAGTTTTCAAGTGAACTAATGTAAACATACCTTGTTCTTTACTTCCCGTTCTTAATTATTTTTATTATCATGAGTGGAGAAAAATATTTTTAATTAAAGGGGAATATTTTTTAAAAGAAAAGTTTGGTTTAAAACCCAATTCAAACCCTATTTCTTGTGTTTTTCACACCTTCATCATAGAGATCTTTTCATGGCAAACCTTAAGGTGGTGGATGTGGATTGTTTCAAGCACTTCATGATGCTTCACAATGATATTCAGAATGCTCTTTTTGATATTTAGAATGCTTTTATAATGATTTTTTTATGTTTCACGCGGATCACTAATGGTTCTATCTTGAGCGTTGATAGTCATGATATGGACAACAAAGATTTGATTAATGACGATCAATATTATCCTCAATAATCATGCCAAAATTATACCCTCGATTTTGACAGAAACCGAGGTAAAATATATTTACCCCTCGATTTTAGAAGCAAACCGAGGTGAATAATCTTTTTTTTAAACATTACACTGTTTACACAAAATATTAAAAAAAAATCCATATTCATCATCGTCGCTGCAATTCCAGATTTTGTTGCATATATCTTTTTAGAGATTGAACATCCTTCTTTGTTTAACCTGAAGCAAGAATGACTGTCTTCACTTGTAATCTATCATATGGAATTTTTATAGCATTCTTTAACTGAGCATTATTCAAAAAATACAACAACAACAACATTAACATCATTATGTGAGATAAATTACAAGGGAGGAAAAATGTTTTGTTCAAGGATAGAAGAACATTGAAGATTTTTTCTGTCCTACAATTCATCCCAAAGAATGATGTGTACGAGTTTGGGGCGGTAACATATAAGTTAGGATTATGGTAAAATCTATTTAATGATTGTTTTTATAGTATGTGAGATATTGGATCAAACTGTATTAGGTCGAAGGATAGGTTCTTGGTTTCGATAGTTCAACAAAGTTGTAGCATGAAGTCAAAGGTTGTTCACATGCTGGTGTCGAAGAATTACATGTTATAGTCGAAATGTGTTCTAGTGTGTAGATGTCGAAGAATGCTAGGATTGTTAGCATTGAATTAGGACTGTTTGTTATGTAAAATTGTTTAAGTTAGCTTGTACCCTAAGTTATCTTGTAATGGGTATTTGTGAAAAAACCCATTAGTTTAGTATGTTAGGTTTATAATAAATAGCATACTAGTCTCTCATCATTGCATACTACAAATCCTAAGTTAGGTTTAGAGGGTTATTTATTATTCTCGTGTACTTGTAATCTTGTTTGAAGAGAAAGTAAATAATAGCAGTTAATAACCAATCCTTGTTGTTCTTCGTGTTTTTCATTCTTTTTTATCCTTGTGGGTTTCTTGCCTTAAAGAACCTTGTTATACTTTGTTTCAAAGGTATTCTATTTCATGACAAATTGGTGCGATGATCATGGAGAAGATGCCTTGAAAAAGTATGAGATTGAAAAGTTCACCAGAATGAGCAATTTTAGTCTGTGGCGCTTGAAGATGAAAGCCCTACTGGTTCAGTAGGGTTGTTTAGAAGTGTTGAAGGGATTGGCAACCATGGATGATGCATTAACAAAAAAGGAAAAGACGACCTTGATAGAGAAAGCCCACAACGCAATATTATTGAGTCTTGGTGATAAGGTTCTTTGACAAGTATTAAAGGAGACGACGACATCAGGGTTATGGGCGAAACTTAAAAGTTTGTACATGACCAAATCGTTGGTAAATCGATTATACCTGAAGCAAGCTTTGTATTCATTCAATATGATTGAAGACAGAATGTTGGCTGAGCAGTTGGATATGTTTAACAAGCTGATTCTTGATCTTGAAAATATTTATGTGAAGATCGATGATGACGATCAAGCGCTGTTGCTATTGTATGCTTTGCCCAAAACACATGCTCACTTCAAAGAAACTCTCTTGTATGGAAGGGAGTCCCTAAACTTTGAAGAAGTTCAACCAGCCTTGTATTCTAAGGACTTAAATGAATGAAAGGAGCATAAACCTTCGACGGTTGGTGAAGGTTTGTCCATTAAGGGAAAATTCTTGTGAATGGATGGTAAGTTCGACAAGAAGAAAGGTAAAAGTCAGCAGAAGTATTACATTGGAGAAGCATCTGGTATTCGATTCTATCATTGTAAGAAGGAGGGCCACACAAGAAAGGTGTGCCCTGAAAGCCTGAAATATCATGGAGGAAAGGATAATGGCAACATATATATTATTCTAGATGATTTCGACTCATATGATGTTCTTGTGGTTTCGAGCAGCAACCCATTGAAGGAGTGGATTATGGATTATGGTTGCACTTGGCACATGACTCTAAACAAAGACTTGTTCGAAGACTTATGTGGCCAAGATGGTGGATCTGTATTTATAGGAAACAGCAAAGCTTGCAAGATTGCAGGTGTTGGATCTGTGAGATTCAAGCTCCATGATGAGTCAATAAGGCTATTGGCTGAAGTCAGGTATGTACCTGATTTGAAGAGAAATTTGATTTCTCTTGGTGAATTCGACAAGAAAGGATATGTTTTCCAAGGAGAGAAAAGTATCTTAAGAGTCATGAAGGGTTCAAAGTAAGTCTTAAGAGGCGCAAAGAAACAAGGCTTGTATACCTTTGAGGCTGAGGTTGTAAGTGGTTCGACAAATGTTGCATCCACTAAACCTTTGTCGAAGACATAAATTTGGCACATGAGATTGGGCCATGTCAGTGAAAGGGGTCTGGTCGAATTAGGGAAACAAAATTTGCTTGGATGGGATAAAGTAGAAAAGATGAAATTTTGTGAACCCTGTTGTTGTACCCCAAAATTTGCACTCCCATTTTTCATACAAGATACTATCCTAGGTTTCTCAGATACTCAATTTAGCTCAGAATTTGATCAGACGAATTCTCTCCCTAAGCAGTAAATCAGCAATTAGGGTTTTGCATTTCTCAAATAAAGTTGAGTTTTCAAGGTCTCAATTGGTCTTCATGGGTTTTTATATCTCTTCCAGTTTGTTTAAGCCAGTTTTCAAACCTCATATTGCATGTTTTCTCAATCAATGGTCCAGATAACTGAAAACAGCTACAACAACCCCCAAAATCACCCCCTTTTGCGAGAACAAATTCAAACGATCATAACTTCTTCATTATTTAATATTTTTAAGCGGTTTTTCTTGCGTATGATTCTGCTTGATGCTAGCTCCAATTTCTCTTCACAAATCAAGAACTGATTATGCATAGAAGATCACCAAAATTCGAATGCGTTGGAAGTCGCATCATGAATTTTGACCTAATTTCAAGTAACAGTCGTCTGATTTCTCAGAGTTGTGATTTCTTCAAATTACAAGACCTTGAGACGATTATTTCTGTTCATGGTCATATGCGATGTCGCTCATGGGTTTATCTTCAAAGAATCGAAGGAAAATTGTGTTGGAAGACTTTAAAATTTGAATCGTTGCAAGACTTTAGTTAATTTTTAAGTATTCTTAACCACAGTTTGTTGAAGTTGGTTAATTCTACAAGATTGACAAATATTCTCCAAAGCATGTTTGTTTGGCAATAAAGTTCCATTCTAATCGGGCGTGGCAGACGATTTCATTCTTGAATGCAAGTTTGAATTGGATATGATTTGAAGTTTAAGTTTTTCATCTAAATAACCATTTGTTTTAAGTAAACCAAGTGGGATTGAATTCTTAAGCATTTATTTTGTTCAAGAATTTGATTTGAAGTTTGAAATATAATGCGCTCTGGTTTTACTTGAAATACAAATTACAAAAGCATTAGATTTTCTTGAGGTTCAAGTTACCAAGCAAGACATATGTTCAAATCACACAAATAATGGTTCCATATTTCATCAAGATTCAAGTCTCATTCTTTCCTCAAGAGGCATTTTTAAGTTCATGGGCCACTGAGAAAAATCCAAATCATGCTCGTAATTTAAATTCTGTCAAAGAATATTCAAATTTTGCAAGTCTTAGAAACAAATTCAAATTGAATCAAGAATGAAGGATTACAACAAGAATGCATTATTTGAATTTTACAAAATAAAGCGGGATTCGTCGTTTAAATTTACAAGTGAATTGGAATGTGCTTTACAAGTTTCTAAACCATGTAATTCAAATTACAAGATTCACGATGTTACTGAAATTCCTAACAATATGCTAAGCTACAAGGGAACGTTCTTCATCTTCAAGTCTTGACCAATTACTTCAAGTCATTCCTCACCAATTTTCCCCCATTGCCCAAGTTGCTTGTACATGAAACAAGAAAGAAAAATTAGCAAGCATGTGAAAAAAAATCAAGAACTCTTGTTTAGAACAAATTTTTCTCATCATGAGGGTTATGCTTGGAATCAGAAAAATTAAGAGGTCATTTAATCATGTGCTAAAGCTCAAAGCCTCATACAAATCAGTTTCAATCATGGGCTTTCTTTTCCATTTGCCAATCACAAAGATAAACCTTGGTTCACAAAAGAAAAAGAGGCGGTGTAATGAAATCACAATAGGCAAATACAAGATTAGAAATAGTAGCATCACAAATCAAAGATTAAAGCCCAACAAAAGCCTCAACTTTGTCCTGTCATCGGCCCAAATAAATATGCTCATTGCAAATCATGAAATATGTCTTTTGGTTCACAAATAAAGCAAATATTGTAAAGAAAAAAGAGGACTGCATTACATCCTGCACTGCTGCAACAAAAAAAAAGCAGTTGACAGTCTAAAAACCTGCTGCAAAACCAGCCTACAGGTTATTCCAAGACAGTCTAGCAATTGTACAATTTCAGCAAAAAACCAAAGTCTGCATCAACAAAGCAATCGAACAGTTTGGCATAAAATACTTTGTTACATTCAAAATCAAGCATATATTTTTCTCTCCATTTTACTCACTGATGTCCATATAACAACATACAAAAAAAATAGAATATAGAACATGACCCTATAACCAGCAACCGGATCATCAAATACACAAAGAAAAAACAGTTCATACAATAATCGTAGCCACCAAATAACAGCATACAGAAGCTCTAACCATTATCATCATCTTCCCTCACATAACCCTTCAGAAAGATTATATTCAAGAATACAAAAAGCTTAACAAAAGGTGCACATAAATCAAACTTCCCTGTCAAAGAAAAGCATGGAGTCACCGTAACAACAAGCAACAATCTCTGTAAGCATTCCTTTTGGCCTCATAAACACACACTCTTGTTTTGTTTGCCTTTTTTACTGTCATAGGAATTCTGTTAAACAAAAACACACAAATAAATCATTATACAGTATAAATTAAAACTTCCCCAAAACAAAAATCATCAAAAGAGCAGTAAATATTCATCACTCATCTTTTAAAAGAAAACACCACTAACCACCAACAAAAACTGTTAACACCATCAACAACTCTCTCCTTCACGCGACATCTCCTCTGCCTTTTTCCGTCGCCCTCTGTCTATTATCACCGGAACCGGCAACATGCAGAAAAGAAAAAGTAAAAAAAAAGCAAGAGGATGGGATCAGTTTCTGATAGCGCCACCTCCATCAACCGAAGAACGATTGATGATTCGCGGCTGAGTTTAGATAGGATCGATGAAGTAAGCGGCCAGACTCAGATTGGAGAATCATTGATGGTGACATTTTGTTAGAGAGAAGAAGACAAATGGGTTGGAGTTAGGTTTAAGAAAACGATGGTTTTAGTACTGACAGGAGAGAGATGAAGTCACTATCTGTTTGTTCCAATTTCCCATTTAATCTTTTCATTAGGAATAATATCAGATATTAATGCTAATCCATTTCCTTTTCCAATAAACCAACAACGGCGCCACTTTAATCCTTAGGGTTTTCCCAAGTTTTTCCTCATTTCTTGCCCAATCGGGTCGTCCCAGTGGGCCTTTTGGCCCAGTCTTATTATCAAAATTTCACTTTATCTATTAATTAAAACTTAGTTATAACAATATAAGTAGCTTTAGTTCAATGGCAAAGCATATCTCTAATAACTTAAGTGACCCGAGTTCAACACCTTGCCAAGACTTTTCTTTATTTTGTTTCTAACTATTTACCCTTATGACAAGATTAGTTTAGGTTTAGTTTTATTTTAATTTTTAAGATTCAATTAATTTTTTTAAATACAACTTTTGTAAATTAGTTAAATTTTTTTTTCCTTAGTTAGTTTAAATTAGAAATTTGTGAATAGTTCTATTAGTTAATATTTTATCATTTAGTTAACCTTTTCTTTTTTTAATTTATTTAGTTTCTATACTATAAAAAAATGCTAAAAGATAAAAACATACATTTTGATTTATTTCCTTTAGTTAGATGTCCTCTTTAATATATTAGAATTTTACTTTTCTTTCCAAACTTTTCAGGCAAATACTTAGAATTTCATTTTTATATTTTTACTTTGATTAATTAATTTTTTACTTCATTAATTGTTAAAATTTGATTTGGTTGTATTGTTTGCTATTTGAACTTTTAATCTCATTCGATTCATCCCCATTTGTAAAAATTGTACCCCCATTCCCGAAAACTCTGTAATAGCGTAGTATTTCAATTTCTGCAATTTACTGTTGTTGTACCCCAAAATTTGCCCTCCCATTTCCTCAACATTTTCTCATCACAAGACCTTTGAAGATCAAGATCCAGTTAGGGTTTCCTCTGCCCAAGACTTCTCCTTGCACTGTGGACTCAAATTAGGGTTTGTGATTGCCCAAGGATGTTTTGACCTAAAATGTTTAAGATGACTTTCATGCTTCATGTTGGACTCCCAAGTTTATCCTCACCAAGTTTCAAGTCTTGATTCCAAGTTTTGCCCAGTCAATTAGACAGTTGACCTAGAAATCAGCTGTATTGGGGAAAAAGTCAACTGTGGCCAATTGACAGTCAAATCTCATGAAATTTGATCCACATCAACATTATGGACTCATATGGACCATTTGGTCAAGTTTGGATCACAATTCCACAAGAAATTTGATCAGATCACCAAAAGGGCAAAATGGTCATTTTTAGGGTTTTGACTGCACAAAGGCAATTTTTGACTGTTTGACCTAGCCAATGGCAAATCAAGCTCACATATAGCCTCAAGGACCCCATGGAATTATCTTGACATGCTCAACAAGCTCAAAAGATCCCAAGTACACAAGATTGACAGTTGAATTTCCCAGTCAATTGATCAATTTTGACTGTATACTGAAAAGTCAAACTTTGACTTTTTGGTCAAAATCAAGAGTCAAGATTCATTTTTCATCAAAACATGCCAAATCATGAAACTTGTTCACCAAGAAATCACAAAATGCAAATTAGGGTTAGAAAATGGAATTTTTCATAACTTAGAATTTTTCTAAGTTATGAAAAACCCTAATTTTTTCCCAACTTTGCCCCATCTTTTCACCAAGATCCATTTGGATTCAAACAAAAGTCAAAACATGAAAGTTGTAGCTTGTTTCATAATCTACAACTTTGATTCACAAAGTTTTCTCATTTGAAGCTTGTATCTCAAGTTACAATTTTTTGAATAAGGGCACTAAACCATTTTTAACTTAGTGAAATTTTAACCTATTTTGACAAGGTTTTCTACCCCACTTCAAGGCCACTTTTCATACCCTTCCACTTGGAATTTTAATTTGAATTTAAAAGATGGATTGTATTACACATTCCAAGCTTTCCAAAATGTCCAAGAACTCATCAAACAACCTCATAACTTGAGAGATTCGAATTTCACAAGTTGGCAAAAATTCACTTTTGTTCTTCATCAAAACATGTTCATAACTTTGCAAATTTGAACTCAGCTTGCTTTATGCTTGATTACAGGTCCTTGAACCATTCTATACTCAATAATTTAATGCATATTCATTGTGTTAAGGTGTTGTTCTATGAGTTTGAGCATTGTATGCAAGATTAATCCTAAACTAGATAAAGTGAACTTTCCATTTTTGAAAAGATTAACTTTATGTCCAATTGCAAATCAAGAAAGGACATGGAAAATCTGCTTGGCACAAGATTATGTGCATAACACACTGATCAAGAGAGGATTATGCAGCACATTAGGGGGTCCTCTACTGACCTAGAAAGCCAACTTGCTTTTGTTTGCTTCAAGTTCAAGAAAAGTCCATAACTTGTACCCTCTCTCATCTCAGCTTAAGCACACAAGAAAGAAGTTATCAAACACCTTACACATAACATATCCAAGCTTTGGCACGAGTCCTGAACCTCTCAAGCACCCTCCATCTCAGAATCACCTTGAAACTGCTCAAACAGGGCAACCCCTGCAGATTGAGTGCTATCTCTCAATCCCTTCGAGCATTCTTGTCCAAACCTGTTCCTCTACCTTCCTTACAACATATGCAAGCTAACCATGGCCTAAAACCTGACCTGTAATCACCCTAACAGTTTCCACCATTTTCATTTTTTCCTTTTGCAGTTGAAGTTCCATAGCTTGATTCAGAAGCTCTCAAGACAAAGTAAGCATTGAAACAACATCCCTGGACCTCAAGGAAGCTTTTCCAATCATTACATTGCACTGAAAGTTCCTCATTCTCCAGATAGAAGTTCAACTGCACAGGTAAAACTTTGAACTCGTATCTCTCTTATCATGCATCTTTAGTCTTAAGTTTGTGAAGAAACAAGGTTCTACTCATAGCCCTGAACATGTACATATCTTTACATTTCATTTCTTTTGCCTGAGTAGGGAGAATTTGTAGTTTAAAAATGGCAGAAAAATTAGGTTAGGATTTGGGGGAGGAGAAATTCTCCCTCATCTTAGAGAGTTAGGTCAAGTTCTTTACATGGTTGAAACCGTCTTTTAATGCTCTACACTTTTCATGTTATGAGTTTTGCTTGAAAGTCCAGGAATCCAGAGATAAAAAACGCGTGTTTGCTTGAAGGATATTGTTCAGAGGTTGAAGAAGACAGGTCTTCTGGGCTGGGCCTGGAAATTTTTCTTATTTGCACCACTTCATTACTCATGAACCCCCTGAGCCCATTTGCTTCATTTTTGACTCTTTTTGACTTTTTCTTTTTTTGTTTGACTTGTTTATTTTTTCTCAGCTTATTAAAATTTTGAAAATATTTTTTCCATCATTTTCTGTATTTATTGCATATTTATTTGTTTATTTCCTTTGGTTATACATAAATATTATATATATATATACTATTATTAGAATAAATAGAAAAATAGTGTAAATACATTTTTATTATTTTTTTTATTTACCCTCTGAAAATATCCCACATAAAAAATACCTTTTTTTATTTATTTATTAAATATTAAATATTTTGCACATAATGCATATTCAAGAAATTAATATATATATATATATATGTTTATTAATATATTTAAGCTAAAATATAAAAATACTTGAATTTCTCATTTTTATTAATATTTGATACAAAAATACTTTTTTTCATAATATACTTCATTTTATTTTATTTTTATAAATAATAAATAAATATTTGTATTAAATTAGATAATAATACATTTTCTTTTAAAAATTAGGGTTTTTGCCCTAAATTCAAAATACTCCAAAAAAAATAATATATTTTTATTTTCTTTTCTCTTTTACATAAATAATATTTTTTCATATATATACAAAACATTTCTTTTGCATCTTGCATTCTTATTTTATTTTTTTACATTGATTAATTTGCAAATATTCAAAATGATGTAATAATGTAGATTTAAATTCTTGTCAATATCCCCATTTGAACATTTGTACCCCCCTTCCCATATTTGGTTTTGTAATAGCTTAGTAAATTTAATTTCGCATTTTATTGCTTTCTAATGATAACATGTTAGAATTAGGGTTTGTATGCGACAAAACGATAAAAAATAGTTATGACCTAATCTCAAGACAAATAAGCATGAAAATGGAAACACAAATCACACTTGCACCCCTAGGGTATTCCACTTGTTGCCTTCAAATAAATGGGCCATATTGTATGTTGAACTTCTTTGGGCAAAGCAAACAATTTGAATGATCATAGTCCCTCGACAAAACTTTTCAAAACAAACAAAAACAAATGATCAAGTCCCTTAAAGAAATTTCCCAAAGACATTTAACGCCGTTGCAATTATGGTCTGAACGATGACCCGCGCCTGTCCCTTTCACATCCTAACATAAGATTGCCCACCAAATACAATGGTGGAACAAACTTGTTAAAAGGGTTAAAACATAGCAATAATCTTTTGAGAAATTTAGGAGTAGATAATCTCTTAGTTACTTGAATCAAACTTGCAAAACAAAACACTTGCCTAATTTCAAAACCACAAAACACTACACTTTCAAAACTACTTTCAAAAACAAATGAAAATCTTTTCAAAAGACATACATCTTTGTATACATCCCCACATGGATCATTACAAAGATTGCCACCACATTGGCCTCTTTTCAAAATATTTTCAAACCCACACACTCAAGCACCATTTAAAACAATTGAAAACAAAAGGCAAGTGATCTAAGCAAGAAACTAAGAGCCCATGGATAACCATGGATAGAAAGGGTGCTAATACCTTCCCTTTCTATAATCTACTCCCCGAACCCAAGAAAACATCTCAAAAGGTTTTTTGCTGTGCTTTTTAACCTCTCCTTAGGATAAAATAAAAAGTCGGTGGCGACTCTTGCTCAACCGAAACATTTGCGAATACAAACGCAAAACCTCAAGTCAGTTCTCCCACCGTATCACAGAACTGGCGACTCTGCTGGGGATTTCTTTAAAAGTGGAGTAACCTTAGGGCTTAGATCACCTTTGTTTTCAATTGTTTGCTTTGTTTGCTTTTATATTTGTGGGCTTTGCATCGGAGTTTCATAGATCCTAACCCGGATCTGGGAAATACCCTTTTTAGGTAGCATAATCTGTGAGGGACCTGTCCGGCGTAGACCGACATGGGTGAAGCAGTGGCTACGTTGGTGTGGCATCTTGGTCTGTACCTATATCCCTTGTGTTGCAACGGGGAGAATATAGGTCTTCTAAGGGGTCATTAAACACCAACCAACCTTAGAACCCTAAATTGACCAACTTGGCTATTAGGACAATAGCAATATGCTACACTCATTGAGGCTAAACTCTCGAGATGGTTCTGGCCGCGAGAAAAGATTGCGATGCTGGTGTTATGACCGATTGAGGGTAGCCAATGATATGAGATCCTCTAGAACCCGGTTACTTTTGATAGGACAGGTTTTAACCAACAAAACCAAAAGAGGGTAATACCTGAAACTCATGCTGGCCTGAAACCTAAGGGTGTCTTGTGTGACTTGTGTGCCTTATTTGCCTATGTGAATACTTGTGGTGTGCTTCATCATAGCATCATGCCATCATACCATTGCATGCATCTTGTATAAAGGACTAACCCATTTCAAAGACAAAAAGGTTTCATCTTTGCTCTGTTTTGTAGGACATCATGATGCCCGTGCGTAGGAATACTGTCCGGCTCAACTTTGTTCAACCACCAGTTTTACTCAAGGATTTGGTTGGTAGGATTCCAAACACTTCTTCCTTCATCAACAGACATGGGTCTCTCCTTGGCTTGATCACTGCAAAATGGGACCAACAACTGATAAGTGTTCTGACCCAGTTTTATGACCCTCTGTACCATTGTTTCACCTTTCAAGACTTCCAGCTGGTTCCTACCCTGGAAGAATTTTCTTATTTGCTTGGGATCCCTGTCTTGGAACAAACTCCATTCACTGGTTTGGAAAAGACTCCTGGGCCTGAAGAGATTGCTGCAATTCTCCCCTTGACCAAAGAAGAGGTATTGTCCAACTGGGAAACTAGAAATGGGATCAAGGGCTTTTTGGTCAAATTTCTGGTTGGGAAGGCTAATGATTTCTGGAATGACTTGGACTTCAAGGCGTACGAGGATATTCTGGCTCTTTTGATCTATGGTCTGGTATTGTTTCCCAACCCTGACACTTTTATTAGTGTCCATATCATAAGGATCTTCATGTCTCGGAATCCGGTACCCACTCTTTTGGGTGACATTCTACAACAACTCTATGCTCGTACTGCTCGAAAACGGGGAACTCCGTGGTGTTGTGCTCCTTTGCTAGTAAGGTGGTTTATTTCGCACCTTCCTAAGTTCGTGCTGAAGAATGAAGAAGGAAAAGGTTGGGCTCGGAGGTTAATGTCTCTCACTGATAATGACATCACCTGGACTCTCAGAGGTTTGGATGAGGTAGCTGTTATTGACCGTTGCGGAGAATACCCTAATGTTCCATTGATTGGTATCCAAGGAGGAATCTCTTACAATCCATGCTTAGCTCTCCGACAGTTTGGAAGAGCCAGAGGAGATGGGCCTCATGAAATGCTGGTTCCTCACTTCCATTTTGAGTTTCAGGCAGACAGTGACAAGCTACGCCAGGGATTCATTAAGGCTTGGGACATAATTCACAAAGCTGACCCACATGAGTTGGGACCAAAGACTTCTCTACCAATGGAACCCTATTGCAAATGGGTCCGCATCCGTGCTCAGAAGTTAGGTATGCCGTACGAAGCTGTCCGACCTATCATTCTTGAGTCTCCTGTTGAAGATGGGGTTCCTCCAACTGTCCTCCCTCCTCAGATACCTACTGATTTTGACACCATGAAGAGATCTTGGGCGCAGCTAAAGGAAGAACGGGATTTCTATAGGGAAAAATTCAACGAGCAGGAACGGAAGATCCAGAGGCTGACTAAGCAATTGGAGGAAGAACGGGTCCTGAACAACTACATCAACACTGAAAAGAGGAGGCCATGGGAGCATTGATGAGCTTTGATGTTTCCTTTTATAGTTTATTTCCTTTCCAGTACTTTTCATTCCTGTAATGCCTAAGGGCAAATTGTTGAACAATTGAAAATTTTAATCTAATGAAGTGTGTTTCCCTTTTTTGTCTACAAAGTTGAATCTTGTTTGTCTTTGAAAACATAAAACATACGCATTCCATTGCACCATATGCATAGCAGGTACCCTATTTCACAGGTTGCTTAATCTCCTTCGCTATTTATTTTGCACAGTCATCATGAATCCAGACTCCTCCAGTGAGCAAGCAATCAAGGCCCTTCAGGCCCAAAGTGCACAGTTTCAAGAGATGGTCCTAAGCCTAGCCCAAGGTCAGCAAGAGTTGAAGACTCTACTCCTAAAGAAGAAGAAGAAGAAGAGGACTGCGTTGTTCAACACCGGACGCAGATTTGGGAACACACTCCATAATGAAGCTGATCCAACTACTTCTTCTGCTGAGAAAAACACTCCCCAAGGGGGAGGAGCTCCTAGTCCCGCAGTCTCCGACAACGAGACGGACTATAACGACGAACAATACCCACCTGCTGCTGACAGATACAAGCAATTGGAGGACCGCTTGAGCGCCATGGAAATTCAGAATGTGCCGGGGCTGGATTTCGGAGATTTGGGGTTATCTTCTGGGGTAGTAATTCCACACAAGTTTAAGGCGCCTGCCTTCGCCAAGTATGATGGGGTCTCCTGCCCAAAGCTGCATCTAAGGTCGTACGTAAGGAAAATCCAACCTTACACGGTGGATAAGAACCTTTGGATTCACTTCTTCCAAGATAGCCTCTCAGGATCACAGCTTGAATGGTTCTACCAATTGGATGGAGCTAGCATCCGACACTGGGAAGATTTGGCAACTGCATTCTATAGACAATACCAATACAATTCTGATCTCGCTCCCACGCGTACCCAACTTCAGGGTATGTCTCTAGGAACGGGTGAAGGGTTCAAAGAGTACGCTCAAAAATGGAGAGATTTGGCTGGCAGGGTGCAGCCTCCATTGACTGATCGAGAGCTGGTTGATATGTTTCTAGGGACATTGTCTGGTCCGTTTTTCAATCATTTGGTTGGTAACTCCTCCGCTGGGTTTACAGATTTGATATTGACGGGAGAAAGAATTGAAGCTGGCATCAGGTCAGGCAAGATACAAAAGGCTGCCTCCACAAGTGCTGAGAAGAGGCCGTTTAAGAAAGAAGCAAGTGCCGTCTATGGTCCTAGAAGACCAGTCAAGCCAAAAAATCGCCAAGCCGTCAATGCTTTGGTCATCTCAAAACCTGTTGCTGCTCCTCAGCAGTACAATCAACAAAGAAGCGAAAGGCCCAAGAGGCAGTATACTCGACTAAGTATGACCCTATCTCAAATTTTACCCCAACTGTTATCCACCAACCTGGTGACCCTCAAAGAAGCTCCTAAGTTCGTCAACACTGCGTCTCCTAAGTATAACCCAAATGCCCGGTGTGCTTATCATTCTGATAGTCCCGGGCACACTACTGATGATTGTTGGGCCTTGAGAAACAAAGTGCAAGATCTGATCGACGCAAAGGAAATTCAGTTTGAAGCGCTGGAGAGACCAAATGTTGTAACTGCTCCTATGCCCCAGCATAGAGTAAATGCAATTGAGGAAGAATTGTATGCTGTTTCGGTAAATGAAGTTGTCACCCCTCTGAAGACCGTTAAGAAGAACCTACTGCGGGCCGGTTTATTTCCGGGTTGCAGTGAAGGTTGCCTGTTCTGTGCTGTTTCCCTGTCTGGTTGCCCTTTGCTGAGGTTAGGCGTCCAAAGCCTAATGGATAGCAAGGAGATTCTGTTTAAGAAGTCTGCTGTTCAGTTGGTTCCGATAAAAGAAATTTCTGTGGTTACCATCTTCAAAAATCTAATCAAGGCTCCCCCGAAGAAGCCTGTTCAAATCATGACTGTTGCACCTGTGATTATTACTGTCCCGGGGCCTCTCCCCTACATGTCTGATAAAGCTGTCCCCTGGCATTATGGGGCAGACGTGTATGTAAATGGAATCAAACAAGAATTCGACACTGGCGCCAGTATCTGCGATATCACTGGTCCGGCCAAGGTCACCCGCAGTGGCAGGCTCTTCTCGCCTGACATTGCACCGCCCGCTATTCGAAAACCCCTCCTTATAACACCTACAAGTTTACCTGTTCCTGCTACTGATCAAGTTGTTTCCCCTGCCGCCGAGTCATCTAATGCTCGGGGCAAAGGGATTGAAGAAGAGCCTGCCCGGATGGAGGCACCAATACCTATAAATGCTGAGGCCTCCCAACAAGAAATGGAGGAGATCCTGAAAATAATAAAGAAAAGTGATTTCAATGTTGTCGAGCAGCTGGGGCATACGCCCTCCAAGATCTCCATGCTCTCCTTATTTCTATGCTCCGAGGCCCATGCTAAAGCCTTGATTTCATTTCTCAAAACGGCCCATGTGCCGCAGGAGACAACTGCAGTCCAGTTCACTGATTGTGTAGCAAATCTGACAGCAGACAATGGCTTGGGTTTTTCAGATGCTGACCTGACTGCGAAGGGGAAAGACCACAACGACGCCCTGCATGTCTCTATCGAATGCAGGGGCACTACTCTGGCGCATGTATTGGTGGATACTGGTTCTTCCTTGAATGTCCTACCGAAAAAGGCTTTAGACCGTTTGGATTATGAAGGCCTAGAATTGAAGCCCAGCAATATCATCGTCAGGGCCTTTGACGGTTCAAAAAGGATGGTTCATGGAGAGGTTAACATCCCTATTCGTGTGGGCTCTCAGGTGTTCGACTCTACGTTTTATGTGATGGATATACGTCCATCGTACTCTTGTCTACTGGGTCGACCTTGGATCCATAAAGCTGGGGCAGTGACCTCCACCTTGCACCAGAAGCTGAAATATCCCGTCAGGGGGAAGATTGTCACTGTGCAAGGAGAAGAGGAGTATATGGTGAGCCATTTGAATTCCTTCAGATACATTGAGATGGACGAGGAGTTTATTGAAACCCCCTTTCAGCATTTCGAGGAGGTACATCCAATTTCAGCAGCTGCAGAAACAACAGTCGAAGAGAATGTCTCCTTGAAGATGGCTTCCCTAAGGGATGCCCGGGCTGTGGTTCAGAAAGGCAATTGTGCAAACTGGGGTCAGCTTCCTGACTTCACTCAGAAGAACGACAAGTTTGGGTTAGGCTTTACTGCAGAGGCTCAGAAGGTTGTGCGCAAAGAGAAGATCAGAAAGGCTCTGGTGTTTATTTCCAGCTCAAGGGTGAATGCTATCGAGGAGGATGTAGAGGAAGCAGAGTTCGACAATTGGATCTACCTGACTACCAGCAACGGACCAAGCAACTGGACGGCAAAGGATTTTACCCCTATCACATTTGTCACACAGTAATTAATTTCTTTTGATTTCCAATTTGTAACAAACAATATGTTAAAACTTTGTTGGCTCGGTGTCCTACCCGGGGCATCGTAGCTCCATTTGTGAGGGCTTTTTGTATGACATTTTCATATATCATCAATCAAAACATTGGACGTTTGTTGCATTTCAAAATCTTGTGCTCTTTTCCTTTCTGTGTTATATATATTGCAAAACAGCTATATTTACACACACTCACTTATACAGGTTTCAATCCACTCTGGATCTCACTGGTAACAGCTCTGCTACCGCCAGTTATGACTTCGAAAATCCGATCAACTTGGCCGAAGACGAAGGTGAAGATGATTGTGAAGTGCCTGGTGAACTCGCAAGACTGCTACTCCAGGAAGAGAGGGCTATTCAGCCACATGAAGAGCCTGTGGAAACAATTAACCTGGGTACTGAGACGGACAGGAAAGAGGTCAAGATTGGTGCCAATCTAGAGCTCAGCGTGAAGCAACGATTGATCCAGATGCTACAAGATTACATGGAAATTTTTGCTTGGTCCTATGAAGATATGCCTGGTTTGGATGCCGACATTGTAGTTCACCACCTGCCAACCAAGGAAGATTGCCCTCCGGTAAAGCAAAAAGTCCGACGGATGCGTCCAGAGATGTCTGAAAAGATCAAGGCCGAGGTTATGAAACAGTTTGATGCCGGGTTCCTTGCAGTGACTTCTTACCCTCAGTGGGTTGCCAATGTGGTGCCAGTGCCGAAGAAGGACGGTAAAGTCAGAATGTGTGTTGACTACAGGGATCTGAACAGAGCCTGCCCCAAAGATGACTTCCCCCTACCTCACATTGATGTCCTTGTTGATAATACAGCTCAACACAAGGTGTTCTCCTTCATGGATGGTTTTTCAGGGTATAATCAGATCAAGATGGCTCCAGAAGATATGGAGAAGACTACCTTTGTGACTCAGTGGGGGCACCTTCTGTTATAAGGTTATGCCATTCGGATTGAAAAATGCTGGGGAAACCTATCAACGTGCCATGGTTGCTTTATTTCATGATATGATCCATCATGAGATTGAGGTATACGTTGATGACATGATTGCAAGGTCTCAAAATGAGGAGGAGCACCTTGACCATCTGAGGAAGTTATTTGACCGACTCAAGTTGTACAAGCTGAGATTGAATCCCAACAAATGCACCTTTGGGGTAAGATCCGGAAAATTGCTAGGTTTCATTGTAAGTGATAAGGGTATTCAGGTGGACCCTGCCAAGGTAAAAGCCATACAAGAGATGCCGACTCCAAGGACAGAGAAGGAAGTCAGAGGCTTCCTGGGACGACTGAATTACATTGCCCGATTCATCTCACATATGACTGCTACTTGTGAGCCAATCTTCAAATTGCTGAAGAAAGATCAAGTAGTACGCTGGAATGATGAATGTCAGGCCGCCTTTGAAAGGATAAAGGAATATCTCCAAGAGCCACCCATTCTTATGCCACCGGTGGAAGGAAGACCTCTGATACTATACTTAACAGTACTTGACAATTCAATGGGGTGTGTGCTGGGGCAGCATGACGAGTCTGGCCGAAAAGAGCACGCTATTTATTACTTGAGCAAAAAGTTTACCGGCTGTGAGTCTCGTTACTCACCGCTTGAGAAAACTTGCTGCGCTCTTGTATGGGCTGCTCGCCGGCTGAGACAGTATATGCTGACTCACACTACTTTATTGATTTCAAAGATGGATCCCATCAAGTACATATTTGAAAAGCCCGCTCTGTCTGGAAGAATAGCAAGATGGCAAATGATCTTAACAGAATATGATATCCAGTATACAACTCAGAAAGCAATTAAAGGAAGTGTACTGGCCGATCATTTGGCACACCAACCTGTGGACGATTACCAATCATTGAACTTTGATTTTCCGGACGAAGATATCATGGTGGTAATTGACTGTGAAGTACCTGGACCGGATGAAGGACCTGAGGAAGGATCCCGATGGTCTATGCATTTTGATGGAGCCTCCAATGCTTTGGGTAACGGCGTCGGCGCTGTAATCATATCTCCCAAAGGAACTCATACTCCCCTCACCGCCCGATTATGTTTCAGCTGCACCAACAACATGGCAGAATATGAGGCATGTATCATGGGTTTACAAGCTGCAATCGACTTAAGGATCAAATTTCTAAGTGTCTTCGGAGATTCCGCCCTCGTGATCAATCAGATCAAAGGCGAGTGGGATACGAGACACACGAATCTTATTCCTTACAAGGAGTATGTGTCGACCTTGCTTCCCCACTTTGAAGAGATAACTTTTGAGCACTTCCCTAGAGAAGAGAATCAGCTAGCGGACGCCCTAGCTACGATGTCTTCAATGTTCAAAGTTAAATGGGACAATGAGGCTCCCCGAATCATTATCTGGAAGTTGGATGAACCAGCGTACTGCTGTGAGCTGGAGGCTGAGAAGGTGATTGAAAAACCCTGGTATCATGAGGTGAAAAGGTACTTGGAAGCTCAGGAATACCCTGAAGGTGCATCTGTCAATGATAAGAAGTTCATGAGGAGGTTTGCTGCAAAATTCTTCCTCAGCAACGACATTCTCTACAAACGGAATCATGATTCAACTCTGCTACGCTGTATGGATAAAGCTGAAGCAGAGAAAATTATGATAGAACTGCATGAAGGTACATTTGGAACACATTCCAGTGGACACACCATGGCTAAGAAAATCCTTCGGGCAGGATATTTCTGGTCCACAATGGAAGCCGATTGTTACCAACACTCCCGAACTTGTCATAAATGCCAGATCTATGCTGACAAGGTGCATATCCCTCCGGTTCCTTTAAATGTTCTGACTGCGCCTTGGCCGTTTGCAATGTGGGGCATCGATATGATCGGTGAGATCTGACCGACGGCATCCAATGGGCATCGCTTCATCTTGGTGGCGATCGATTACTTCACAAAGTGGGTTGAGGCAGCCTCCTACGCCACAGTAACCAAGAGCGTCGTGGCACGTTTCATCCGGCATAATCTGATCTGTCGGTACGGCGTCCCGGAAAGAATCATTACAGACAATGGTACCAATCTCAATAACAAAATGATCACTGAACTCTGTGAACAATTCAAGATACAGCACCATAATTCTTCTCCCTACCGGCCGAAGATGAATGGGGCTGTAGAGGCAGCCAATAAGAATATCAAGAAAATTGTGCAGAAGATGACAGTGACCTATAAAGATTGGCACGAGATGTTACCGTTCGCTCTCCATGGGTACCGCACCTCAGCAAGGACGTCAACCGGGGCAACTCCCTTCTCCTTGGTCTATGGCATGGAGGCAGTCTTGCCAATTGAAATCCAGATACCCTCTCTCCGGATAATGAAGGATGCAGACTTGGATGAAGATGATTGGATCCAGACTCGACTTGATCAATTAAATATGATTGACGAAAAGAGGCTCACTGCTATCTGTCATGGTCAAACGTATCAGAAACGGATGATCAAGGCATTTAACAAGAAAGTCAGACCGCAAGAGTATCGAGTTGGGGACCTGGTAATCAAACGCATCATCCTTCCTCAAAGTGATCCCCGGGGCAAATGGACCCCTACTTACGAAGGGCCATTTGTGGTTAAACGTGTGTTCTCAGGAGGAGCCATGATCCTAACCACCATGGATGGTGAAGACCTCCCTCACCCCGCCAATGCAGACATAGTGAAAAAATACTACGCATAAATAAAAGACCCGCTAGGTTGACATACCTAGGCAAAAATAAGGGCTTCCCGGCGAACCAAAAGGGTTCGGGCAAAAATAAGGGATGAAATGAATAAAAATATGTACACCCGGCAAGTCGAAAACCTGAAAGGGCGGCTTGGGCAAAAATGGGTATCCCGGTGGACTGAAAACCCGAAAGGGCGGTCCAGGCAAAAGTTAGGGATGAAAGCGTAACACTATGTCTCATTGGATCACTTCGCATCCGGAATTCGGCATCAACTATCTGGCTCCAGGTTTTGGCATCGACCAATCAGCTTCATCTTCAACTAAGCAGCAAGGCGATGAGATGTTCGAAGACATAAAGGCGATAGCAGAGTTGGAACCCAGTGGGATTGTTCACATAGCTGTTTTGTTTCTTTCCTCAAATTGTAAACTCTCTGTTATTTGGCGGCGTCCTCTTACTAGGATGTCAGCCTCTTGTACAAAAACGCCTATTCACAGGCAAAGTTTAAATCAATACAAATTCACTTGTCCATACAAATTACCATTGTTTTTCTTTTTCTGTTTTGTCTTGCGAAGAACGTCCAATGTTCATTTTTGATATATGCATTTGACATTAAATTGCTGATTCATAAATATTTACATATGAAACAAGAGATTGATTACAGGTGACATCAGAGACAGGGGCTATGAGAAGTTGTCTAATGCAGTCTGGCTGTTTTGTCCGCCAAGGTACCGAGTTAGATTCAACTGAAGAATGTGACCAAATCATCTCAACTCCCCGCAGAGTAAAACAAGATTCAGCAATACTTTCCCCAAGCGGAGTTGATTCCCCGTCGATCCTGAAAAAGCACAGCATTCCCCGGCAGGTCTTAAAACTCATCCCCAGTAGATTCTGGAAGCTTATCCCCTGCAGAGTACGGACGTCTCTCCCGAGTTTTATTTAGAGTTATTTCCTCACAAGGACTTATAACTGGGTTATCCTCAGCCAAAAGCAACGGAAAGAGCATCCTCGACGAAGTCTTCTTATCCCCAGCGGAGTTTATCATCATTATCCCCGGCGGAGTTTATCTTTGGTGATCCCCAGCGGAGTTTATTGTCATTATCCCCAGCGGAATCCATCATTAAGAGTCCTCAACAGGCCTCGCATCAAAACTTCGGCCAAATATCTCTTCCACAGAGCAATTCCCCGGCCGGTCGTCAAGGATTTATTTTCCTAAGACGAAATTACATTCATAAACATTTTACACTTTCATACATCTTGCTTACATACATGATAAAGTGCATACAACACTATCTCATGATTGAACATCATAACACCATGCATATCATACATCATGACATTGCATACAACTTACGTTTTTGCCTTTTCAGGAAAAAGACAATCCCAAAAACAATTACCTTCAACTGTCACAATTCCAGATCCGATACCTGTATCTAGCCAGGGCACATATCTGTTGATCAGTTTCCAGACTCGATTCCTGTGTCTAGCCAGGGCACGTCTGAAGAGTCTGAAGATTCGATTCCTGTATCCAGCCAGGGCACATCTATCAACTACAACATCTCCAGATTCGATTCCTGCATCCAGCCAGGGCATATCTGTTGGCCACGTTTCCAGGCTCGATTCCTGTATCTAGCCAGGGCACGTCTGAAGAGTTCGAAGATTCGATTCCTGTATCCAGCCAGGGCACATCTATTAACGACTATTTCCAGATTCGACTCCTGTATCCAGCCAGGGCAGATCTGTGAGCAACCAGTTGTAGACTCGATTCCTGTATCTAGCCAGGGCATGTCTGCATAAGGATACTGAAGATCAAACACCTGTAACAAGCCAGGAAAACATCCGTCTTTCTCAAATACACAAGTTCTCGCTAAGGAATCTCTTATGCGATCGACACTTCCAAATGGCATCTATAAGCCCATTCCCGACAAGGTTCCGTCACATCTCCAGATGGCATCTATAAGCCCATCTCCCTATCCACCATCTCTCCAAATGGCATCTATAAGCCCATTCCCGACACCATATTGTTGACCCTTCAACATGCGAGTGCAAATTTCCGGGCACTCTAGTGTCCAATCTTCTTTTACCCTCGAGTCGCGAAAGGCAAACTTGCCAATCTAACTCTTCAGGTTCAAGAAGATTGAACAGGGGCAACTGTTGTACCCCAAAATTTGCCCTCCCATTTCCTCAACATTTTCTCATCACAAGACCTTTGAAGATCAAGATCCAGTTAGGGTTTCCTTTGCCCAAGACTTCTCCTTGCACTGTGGACTCAAATTAGGGTTTGTGATTGCCCAAGGATGTTTTGACCTAAAATGTTTAAGATGACTTTCATGCTTCATGTTGGACTCCCAAGTTTATCCTCACCAAGTTTCAAGTCTTGATTCCAAGTTTTGCCCAGTCAATTAGACAGTTGACCTAGAAATCAGCTGTATTGGGGAAAAAGTCAACTGTGGCCAATTGACAGTCAAATCTCATGAAATTTGATCCACATCAACATTATGGACTCATATGGACCATTTGGTCAAGTTTGGATCACAATTCCACAAGAAATTTGATCAGATCACCAAAAGGGCAAAATGGTCATTTTTAGGGTTTTGACTGCACAAAGGAAATTTTTGACTGTTTGACCTAGCCAATGGCAAATCAAGCTCACATATAGCCTCAAGGACCCCATGGAATTATCTTGACATGCTCAACAAGCTCAAAAGATCCCAAGTACACAAGATTGACAGTTGAATTTCCCAGTCAATTGATCAATTTTGACTGTATACTGAAAAGTCAAACTTTGACTTTTTGGTCAAAATCAAGAGTCAAGATTCATTTTTCATCAAAACATGCTAAATCATGAAACTTGTTCACCAAGAAATCACAAAATGCAAATTAGGGTTAGAAAATGGAATTTTTCATAACTTAGAATTTTTCTAAGTTATGAAAAACCCTAATTTTTTCCCAACTTTGCCCCATCTTTTCACCAAGATCCATTTGGATTCAAACAAAAGTCAAAACATGAAAGTTGTAGCTTGTTGCATAATCTACAACTTTGATTCACAAAGTTTTCTCATTTAAAGCTTGTATCTCAAGTTACAATTTTTTGAATAAGGGCACTAAACCATTTTTAACTTAGTGAAATTTTAACCTATTTTGACAAGGTTTTCTACCCCACTTCAAGGCCACTTTTCATACCCTTCCACTTGGAATTTTAATTTTCATTTCAAAGATGTATTGTAGTACACATTCCAAGCTTTCCAAAATGTCCAAGAACTCATCAAACAACCTCATAACTTGAGAGATTCGAATTTCACAAGTTGGCAAAAATTCACTTTTGTTCTTCATCAAAACATGTTCATAACTTTGCAAATTTGAACTCAGCTTGCTTTATGCTTGATTACAGGTCCTTGAACCATTCCATACTCAATAATTTAATGCATATTCATTGTGTTAAGGTGTTGTTCTATGAGTTTGAGCATTGTATGCAAGATTAATCCTAAACTAGATAAAGTGAACTTTCCATTTTTGAAAAGATTAACTTTAATTGCAAATCAAGAAAGTACATGGAAAATCTGCTTGGCACAAGATTATGTGCATAACACACTGATCAAGAGAGGATTATGCAGCACATTAGGGGGTCCTCTACTGACCTAGAAAGCCAACTTGCTTTTGTTTGCTTCAAGTTCAAGAAAAGTCCATAACTTGTACCCTCTCTCATCTCAGCTTAAGCACACAAGAAAGAAGTTATCAAACACCTTACACATAACATATCCAAGCTTTGGCACGAGTCCTGAACCTCTCAAGCACCCTCCATCTCAGAATCACCTTGAAACTGCTCAAACAGGGCAACCCTTGCAGATTGAGTGCTATCTCTCAATCCCTTCGAGCATTCTTGTCCAAACCTGTTCCTCTACCTTCCTTACAACATATGCAAGCTAACCATGGCCTAAAACCTGACCTGTAATCACCCTAACAGTTTCCACCATTTTCATTTTTTCCTTTTGCAGTTGAAGTTCCATAGCTTGATTCAGAAGCTCTCAAGACAAAGTAAGCATTGAAACAGCATCCCTGGACCTCAAGGAAGCTTTTCCAATCATTACATTGCACTGAAAGTTCCTCATTCTCCAGATAGAAGTTCAACTGCACAGGTAAAACTTTGAACTCGTATCTCTCTTATCATGCATCTTTAGTCTTAAATTTGTGAAGAAACAAGGTTCTACTCATAGCCCTGAACATGTACATATCTTTACATTTCATTTCTTTTGCCTGAGTAGGGAGAATTTGTAGTTTAAAAATGGCAGAAAAATTAGGTTAGGATTTGGGGGAGGAGAAATTCTCCCTCATCTTAGAGAGTTAGGTCAAGTTCTTTACATGGTTGAAATCGTCTTTTAATGCTCTACACTTTTCATGTTATGAGTTTTGCTTGAAAGTCCAGGAATCCAGAGATAAAAAACGCGTGTTTGCTTGAAGGATATTGTTCAGAGGTTGAAGAAGACAGGTCTTCTGGGCTGGGCCTGGAAATTTTTCTTATTTGCACCACTTCATTACTCATGAACCCCCTTAGCCCATTTGCTTCATTTTTGACTCTTTTTGACTTTTTCTTTTTTTGTTTGACTTGTTTATTTTTTCTCAGCTTATTAAAATTTTGAAAATATTTTTTCCATCATTTTCTGTATTTATTGCATATTTATTTGTTTATTTCCTTTGGTTATACATAAATATTATATATATATATACTATTATTAGAATAAATAGAAAAATAGTGTAAATACATTTTTTTTATTTTTTTTTATTTACCCTCTGAAAATATCCCACATAAAAAATACCTTTATTTATTTATTTATTAAATATTAAATATTTTGCACATAATGCATATTCAAGAAATTAATATATATATATATATATATATATATATATATATATATATATATATATATATATATATATATATATATATATATATATATATATATATATATATATATATATATATATATATCTATATATATATATATATATATATATATATATATATATATATATATATATATATATATATATATATATATATATATATATATATATATATATATAATATATATATATATATATATATATATATATATATATATATATATTATATATATATATATATATATATATATATATATATATATATATATATATATTATATATATATATATATATATATGTTTATTAATATATTTAAGCTAAAATATAAAAATACTTGAATTTCTCATTTTTATTAATATTTGATACAAAAATACTTTTTTTCATAATATACTTCATTTTATTTTATTTTTATAAATAATAAATAAATATTTGTATTAAATTAGATAATAATACATTTTCTTTTAAAAATTAGGGTTTTTGCCCTAAATTCAAAATACTCCAAAAAAAATAATATATTTTTATTTTCTTTTCTCTTTTACATAAATAATATTTTTTCATATATATACAAAACATTTCTTTTGCATCTTGCATTCTTATTTTATTTTTTTACATTGATTAATTTGCAAATATTCAAAATGATGTAATAATGTAGATTTAAATTCTTGTCAATATCCCCATTTGAACATTTGTACCCCCCTTCCCATATTTGGTTTTGTAATAGCTTAGTAAATTTAATTTCGCATTTTATTGCTTTCTAATGATAACATGTTAGAATTAGGGTTTGTATGCGACAAAACGATAAAAAATAGTTATGACCTAATCTCAAGACAAATAAGCATGAAAATGGAAACACAAATCACACTTGCACCCCTAGGGTATTCCACTTGTTGCCTTCAAATAAATGGGCCATATTGTATGTTGAACTTCTTTGGGCAAAGCAAACAATTTGAATGATCATAGTCCCTCGACAAAACTTTTCAAAACAAACAAAAACAAATGATCAAGTCCCTTAAAGAAATTGCCCAAAGACATTTAACGCCGTTGCAATTATGGTCTGAACGATGATCCACGCCTGTCCCTTTCACATCCTAACATAAGATTGCCCACCAAATACAATGGTGGAACAAACTTATTAAAAGGGTTAAAACATAGCAATAATGTTTTGAGAAATTTAGGAGTAGATAATCTCTTAGTTACTTGAATCAAACTTGCAAAACAAAACACTTGCCTAATTTCAAAACCACACAACACTACACTTTCAAAACTACTTTCAAAAACAAATGAAAACCTTTTCAAAAGACATACATCTTTGTATACATCCCCACATGGATCATTATAAAGATTGCCACCACATTGGCCTCTTTTCAAAATATTTTCAAACCCACACACTCAAGCACCATTTAAAACAATTGAAAACAAAAGGCAAGTGATCTAAGCAAGAAACTAAGAGCCCATGGATAACCATGGATAGAAAGGGTGCTAATACCTTCCCTTTCTATAATCTACTCCCCGAACCCAAGAAAACATCTCAAAAGGTTTTTTGATGTGCTTTTTAACCTCTCCTTAGGATAAAATAAAAAGTCGGTGGCGACTCTTGCTCAACCGAAACATTTGCGAATACAAACGCAAAACCTCAAGTCAGTTCTCCCACCATATCACAACTGTTTTATTTATACTGTATAGTAATTAGGCGTGCATGACAAGACTTAAAATCAATCGCTAGATAACCTAAATTCAAAAGACAAAATAACTTGAATCAAACACACTTTTTCACACGCGCACATCTAGGGTAACCTCGCTCGTTGCCTCGGAAACACAATCGTGTCCCTTGAATATGTGACGCTTTAGCAATGTCCCCTCGATAAAATATCGTAGTCCCTCGATGTCCCTCGATGTTGCCTTCGATAAAAAGATCTAGTCCCTTACGAAAATTGCTAAAGCGTCTCATAAGTTGCTTTCGATGATTGTATGATTGACCCGCGCCTGTCCCTTCACATCCAACGATGGGGCTTCTTACCAAATCAATGGTAAGATAACAACATCTAATGGAAGAAGAAAAGAACATTTAAGACCTTTCGAGTGGGTAGATTCGCTCCTAGTTACTCGTTTACTCACGACAAAAAACCTTTTTTACACCGACACTTTCATCTCAAAAACATTTTCAAAAATACAAAACATTTTGTATACGTTCTTATAGAGACGAGAACCATTGCAAAACATCTTTCCAAAAACCACTTTCAAAAACACATTCCACGAACACATCTTTGAACTATCTTTCGAAACAAATCTTTGTACGCGTTCTTATAGAAATGGGAACCATTACAAAGATATTTTCAAAATACTTTCAAAGCCCACACCACAAGCACATTGTCAAAGTAAAAGTAAGTGATATAGAGAGTAACTAAGAGCCCGTAGATAACTACGGATGAAAAGGATGCTAATACCTCCCCTCTTCATAATCTACCCCCCAAACCCGATAAATAATCTCGAAAGTTCTTTCCTGTGCTTTTTTTACCTTTCCTTTTGGATAAAAGAAAAGTCGGTGGCGACTCTTGCTATCCGCACAATTGCGATCAAAACGCAAAAACATCAAGTCAGTTCTCCCACCATACAACAGAACTGGCGACTCTGCTGGGGACATATAAACTAAAAGCGGGGTTACCTTAGAGTTAGATCACCTTTAATTGTTTCTTTGCATGCTTTATATTTTGTTCTTTTGTATTGGGCTTGCTTTGATCCTCCACCCATATCTGGGACACCTTTTTAGGTAAGTAGCAATAGAATGTGGAAACTGTACGACATAGACCGATATGGTTGAAGCAATGGCTATGTTAGTGTGACGCATTTGTGGGTACCGGTATCCCTCGTGGTGAATCGAGGAGAATACGGGGCCGCTGAGTGGCGTCATAAAGCACTAATTGACTTTAGAACCCTAATTGAACAAACTTGGCCATTAGGACGTAGTGAGATAATCCGTTTCGGTGTAGAGCTGAAAATTGGTTGATACTCGATACTATACTAATTGAGGCTAGACTTTTGGAATATCTCGGCCGCAAGAAAAGATTGATTGTGCTGAGATAATGCCTAAGAGAAAGGTCGGTGATATTGAGATCTTTTGTACCCCAAAATTTTCCCTCTCATTTATCAAGACTTTTCTCACAAGATCCTTTGACTCAAGATTGGACTAGGGTTTGATCAGCTCAAGACATCTCATCCTGCACTGATAACCCAAAATTAGGGTTTGGGATTGCACAAAGATTTTTGGACTATTAATGCTTCATATGACTTTCAAGTATCATCATAGACCCCTAATATTACTCATGTCAAGTTTCAAGCATTGAATCACATTTTTTATCAGTCAATTGGACAGTTGACCTAAAAATCAACTGTATTGGGGAAAAAGTCAACCATGGCCAATTTACAGTCAAACTTCATAATTATTGATCCACATCAACATTTTAGACTCATATGTATCACTTTATCAAGTTTGGACCATAATTCCTCAAGAAATTTGATTAAATCATCAAAAGGGCAAAATGGTTAAAATTAGGGTTTTGACTAAGAAAGGGGAATTTTTTATTTTTGACCTAGAAAATGACCAATTGATTTGAAGCATGGTTTCAAGAGTTCAATTGCATCATATTGACCTAATGACATGGTTCAAAACATTGCAATTCCATTGGATTGACAGATGAATTTTGCAGTCAACTGATTAAAAGTCAACTGTATACTGAAAAGTCAAACTTTGACTTTTTGGTCAAATTCAAGTGCTAAGGACCACAATTCATCAAAACATGTCAAAATATGAAAATTGTTCATCAATAAATCAAAGATTGAAGATTTTGTTTTGAAATTTGAAATTTTCTTAACTTAGAAATTTTTCTAAGTATAGAAAATTTCTTATTTTTTCCCTCAACTTTAAGCCAATTTCTCACCATGATACAAAATGATTCAAAGAAAGTTCCCAACATGAAAGTTGTATATCTCCATGAAATCTACAACTTTTCTTCACACATTTTTCCCTAAAGATGCTTGGATCTCAAGATATAATTTTGTGAATACATGCTCATGAACTAAAATAACTTAGTGAAATTTTGCCCTAATTTAGGCAGGTTTTTGACCTAACTTCATGGACACTTTTCACCTAGTTCCAAGAGGAATCTTGAAAATAATTTCAAATATTAATTATAGAGAACATTGAAAGCTTTCCAAAATGTCCAAGAACTCCTTGACATCATCCTTGAGTAGAGAGAATCGAAGATATGAAGTAGGCAATTTCTCACTTTGATTTCAAGCCATTTCATGAAGAACAAAATTCAAATCCTCAAGCATGTTGTACAATCTTCACTTTTCAGGCCTAAAACTCATTTGTCACTCCACCATTAGTGAATTGCACAAGGTTTCATGCCCTAAAGCCCAACATTCAATGCTTTGTACATGAACATTTCCATTTTTGGCACAAAGGTGATATTTCCATTTTGATAAAGCATAACTTTTGCAACTTTTCACTCCTTGAGCCTTGCATTTGTTTTTATGCAAACACAAGTCCTATAAAACAAAAGCAAAGTGTCTAAGACTTGTACCAACTCAAACCAGGCTTGTACAAGCATGTAGAGAGTTATTTCCTCACCTTTCTTAAAAGGCAAGCAATAGAGCAAAAAGCCTATAACTCGGAAATCTGTTGAGGAATTGATTTGAAACCTTCTCTATACTTATACACAAACACATTACAACCTAACACATGATTTCTAAGATCCAGAAACTCTCTCAAACTCTCTATCACCAAAAACCTGCAATAACTTGCAGTTTTCTACCAAGCATAGCAATCCAAAAATCCAATCGTGCGTTTCAAGTTCTAATCACCTAAACACTTAACCTACGTCATATCTAAGTGTTCCAGACCATCATCCCTTCACTGTAACTCCTCCTTCTCCATCTGCCATTTTTGCATTTCAAGCTTGCAGGTTGACTTGGATAGAGAGATTCAGGCACTTTCAAGACAAGGTAAAGATTGGAATATATTCAGGGAGGTCCAGGCAAGCTAAAAGTATCTTCAGGCCTTCATAAAACTCACTCAAACTCCATTCACGGTCTCAGCTGAAAGAGGTATGAACTCTAACTTCTATCTCTTCATACATGCATCTATTGGTCTCGATTTGTGAAGATAAAATATAGATATCTTTGTGCTAAAACCAACCATGTTCATAGATTTCATTTATATTCATTGTGCATTGAGAATTTTAGATTTCAAATTTCTGTAAAAATTAGGGTTGAAATTAGGGCCATTGAAATTAGTTGTGATCTTTGACTGTTGGTTTACATGAGTTACATGGTTGAAATCGTGGGAAAGAGTACTACCATTTTCATGTTTGAAGTTTCCATTTTCATGGAAAAATGAGAAAGATACAGAGGTTCAGGCTAGCTTGAGGAAGAAGATGAAGTACAGGGCAAGGAAGCATTTTATGTTATCTATTTTTAGTTTCATATGAACTAACGGATGTACAGCCACCCCAGTGGCAAGGTAGCGCGCTGAAAATGCATAGGTCATGGGTTCGAACCTTGGCGCTACCTTTTGCATTTTTCATATTTTTCAGCTTCATTTTTGTCATTTTTGCAACGTGGGCTCAGCAACTGGGCTTCTCATTTTTTTTTAACACACTACCTCCTGATTACTCAGGACACCCCTGGCCCAATTTATTTTCATTCGTTTATTTTATTTTTGTTTATTTCATTAAATATTTTTCTTTAGCATAAAAAATTATAAAAAATATAAAACATGATAAATATTGAATTTTGTCTATTTTATTTTATTTTTACATAAAAAACATTTTTATTAAATTATACATTAACTATTTTTTCTCAAATAAACTTGTAAAATAAAATAGACTTAGATTAATTTTTATTTCTTTTACTTCATACTTGTAAATATTTATTTTGACATATAAAAAGACTAAATATTTTTCATAAATATTATTTATTATTTTAAGACAAAAATACATAAAAATAATACTTAAAGAACTTTATTCTCTTTTAACAAATTAGAAATTAGGGTTAACCAATTTCTAAAAAATAATTTCCTTTTCTTAAATTATTAGGTTTTAGGTCAAAACTCTTTTCCATATAAAAAATATAACAAAAATCTTTTTCTTGCATATACATAACATTGCATATTTAATTTATATTGTATATTATTTATTCAAATATTCGTACGAATTCGATTTGATTGTAATAGATTAAATTAAGTTTACATTATTGCAAATCCCCATTCATAATTTGTATACCCCCTCCCATAAAATGTTGTAATAGCATAGTAATCTTTAAATTACACAATTTACCACTTTTATATACCATGCTAGTAATTAGGGTTTGTATGGCAAGATAAAAACAAATCAAATAGAAAACCCTAATCTAAGACAGGCATGAAAATAACACACTTGCACACAAGCACCCTTAGGGTTACTCCACTTGGTTTCCTTACACAAAAAATGTCCATATTACGCATGTTAAGTGTCTTAGCAAAAACAAATAAATACAAGATCATAGTCCCTCGATGACGCTATCCAAAGTTGCCTTACAAAAATGATCTTAGTCCCTCAAAAATGCTAAGATACTTTGCAACATTGCTAATCATGGCTATACGATGACCCGCGCCCGTCCCGTCTATATCCAAAGATAGGGTTGCTTACCAAATTAGTGGTAAGACAACAATGTCAAAGGAAAAGAAAATGAACAAGAAAGACAATTTGAGTAGGTAGATTACTTCTAGTTACTTGCTCCATTTCAAACAACTATCCTTGCTATTTAAAAAAAACACACACACATTTCCAAACATCTTACAAACATTGGAAACATTTTGAAAAAGACAAACATCTTTGTATACATTCTTACGAATGAGAATCATTACAAAGATTTCCTAAACAAATGGCCTCTTTTACAAAATACTTTCAAAAACCACACAAAGCACAATTTCAAAACAAAAAGCAAGTGATCTAGCAAGTAACTAAGAGCCCATGGATAACCATGGATGAAAAGGTTGCTAATACCTTCCCTTTTCATAATATACCCCCCGAACTCAAGAAACAATCTCAAAGGTCTTTCCTGTGCTATTTCACCTTTCCCTTTGGATAAAAGAAAAGTCGGTGGCGACTCTTGCTAACCGCAACATTTGCAAACACAACACGCAAAACCCTCAAGTCAGTTCTCCCACCGTATCACAGAACTGGCGACTCTGCTGGGGACTTTTTTTAACGTGGGGTTACCTTAGGGCTAGATCATATTTATTTGCTTACATTGTGTGACTTGTATGCTTTACATTATGGTTCTTTATTTGGGTTTGAAATCCTCTACCCGTATTGGGGATACATTATAGGTAAATTGCAATATGTTGTGGAAATTGTGCGGGGTATACCGACATGGTCTAAGCAATAGTTATGTTAGTGTGACATATTTGTGGGTACCGGTAGCCTTTGAGTTAATCAAGGAGAATACGGGGCCGCTGAGTGATGTAATGAAGCACTAATGAACTTCTAGAACCCTTTACTTGGCCAACTTGGCCTTTTAGGATGTAGTGAGATGATCGACTTTGGTGCAGTCCAAAGTTGGTAGATACTCGATACTACACTCATTGAGGTTTGGTTTCTTGGGATATTTCGGTCGCAATTAAGGAGGCTTGAGCTGAAACAATGACCAAGGAAACAATCCCGTGATATTGAGCTCCTTAGAACCCGGTTACTATTGTTAGGACAGGTTTAAGCCAACTAACTTCAAGAGGGTATTTACCTATAAAACTCTATGCAAGCCAAAACTAAGAACTTGATTTCTTTGCTTGTATATGCATACTTGTACATAACATCATGGACATCATGAACATCATATACATCTAACCATTTCAAGGATTTTAGAGATTCATCTTTGTTCTTGTTTTGTAGGATATGGATTCACTTCGCAGGAAAACTATCCAAGTCAACCTTGTAAGAATTCCTCCACAACTTAAGGAACTAGCTTCAAGGATCCCTGAGAAATCTCCATTCACCGAGAGACATGGTCGTCTACTCAACTTGGTCACCTCCAACACGGATGAGGATATGATGAAGGTGCTCTTTCAGTTCTTTGATCCTTTGCACCATTGCTTCACATTTCCCGACTATCAGCTTGTGCCTACTTTGGAAGAATTATATCAACTCTTGAGGATTCCCATTCTCAATCAGCTACCTTTCAATGGTACGGAAAGAGACCCAAAGCCAAAAGAGATTGCCCAATCTCTACACTTACACTCATCTGATGTCACAACTCATTGGGAAACTAGAAGTGGTGTCAAAGGCTTCTTAGCAAAGTTCCTGTTTGAGAAAGCCCAAAGCTGTTGGAATTCCTTAGACTTGCTAGCCTTTGAGGAAATTGTGGCTCTTCTTATCTATGGGATGGTCTTATTTCCAAATCCTGACCAACTCATAGATGTGAGCGCTGTCAAAATCTTCATGTCATGCAACCCGGTGCCTACATTGCTAGGGGATATCCTACACTCTTTTCACACTCGCACAATGAGGAAAAGAGGTGTCCTTATGTGTTACACTCCTCTCCTGGTAAGATGGTTTATTTCTCATCTTCCCCGATCAGTCTTAAAGAATGAGCAAGGTTCAAGGTGGTCACAAAGGTTAATGACGCTCAAACATTCAGATATTCATTGGTGCTCCCGGTCCAAAGAGAATGTTATCATTGTTGACCATTGTGGGGAATTCCCTAATGTCCCTCTACTTGGCATTAGGGGAGGCATCACCTATAACCCATGTTTAGCTCTAAGACAGTTTGGTTACACCCTAAGGGATGGCCCGCACGAGATGCTGATTCTAGGTTTGGTATTCGACTACGACAATGACGATCAAGGTCTTCGCCAGAGATTCATCCGAGCTTGGAGGATGCTAAACAAGGTGGATAGCAAGACTTTGGGGAACAAGAATTCCATCCCTCTTGAGCCTTATCTCAAATGGGTATGAACCCGCGCTCAAAGTTTTATGATGCCTTATCCTTCCATTCTTCCGGTAATTATTGAGCCTGTTAAGGAGGGAGATGCTCCATACACTATCCTACATCATGACATGCCTACATCTCTTGAAAACCTACAAAGGGACTGGATACAACTCAAAGGAGAGCGAGATACTTTTGAATCCCAATTCTACGCAAGCGAGAAGAAGGTTTTGGGACTCACTAGGCTACTTCATGAGGAGCAGACTCTAAATGCCTACATAGCACCAAAGAGGATGCGCACTACTTTTTTATCTTAGAGTTTTGTATTATTTTGCCCAAGGGGAATTGATGTATTCAAACTTTATCTTATTAATATAACGTGTGTTTCTTTTTGTCTAAAAACAAATTTGAATCTTTGAAATCCTTGAAAACATTGCATATGCACATATCATTCATCATAACATGAACAGGTCTTTTGCAACAAGTTTCCTCATCTCTCTACTGTTTATTTCAGTAAGATGGATCTCGAACAAACAGTCAAAGATCTCCAAGCTCAAAACACGTTGTTTCAACAGTTGCTCATGACCCTAGCCAAGGGGAAAGAAGAGTTGAAGACTTTGCTGGCTGAAGAGTGGAAAAAGAAAACAAAAAAGGTCACCGAGGTCTTAAACATGGGGAGAAGATTTCAGGGGCAGACTAGAAGAACCTTGAACTTTGCAACAGCATTCGGTGAAGGAGAGGGGAAAGGAAAAGAAACAGCGGTCCCGTCAGAATCTGAAGAGGAGGAAGAAGAGGAAGACTACTTTGAGGAACAATATCCTCCAACTGATGATAAATACAGACATCTCGAAGAGCGTTTGAGCGCTATAGAAATATAAAAGGTGCTAGGCCTAGACTTTGAAGAAATGGGACTAGTGTCGGGGATTGTGATTCCTCCGAAATTCAAAGTGCCTTTGTTCGCAAAATATGATGGGGTGTCATGTCCTAAGATGCACCTCCGATTATATGTGAGGAAAATCCAACCACACTCCGCTGATAAAGACTTGTGGGTGCATTTTTTCCAAGATAGTCTATTTGGAACACAATTCGACTGGTTTTACCAACTGGAAAGAGCCAACGTCCACAATTGGGAAGATCTTGCCGCAGCTTTCTACAAGCAATATCAATATAATGCTGATTTGGCGCCTACCCGTACTCAACTTTAGAGTATGGCTTCCAATGAAGGTTTCAAGGATTACGCATAGAAATGGAGAGATCTGGTTGGAAGAGTTCAACCCCCTCTGTCTGAAAGGGAATTGGTGGACATGTTCTTAGGCACTTTATCGGGCCCTTTCTTCAAACATTTAATTGGAAGCTCATCTTCAGAGTTCACCAAGCTAATACTGACCGGAGAGGGGGTGGAAGCTGGCATAAAAAGTGGAAATATTCAGAAGGATTCATCTTCTTCTACAGCTGTGAGGAAGACTTTTATTGGGAAGAAAGAGGTAGCTGCTGTATATCCATGAAGAAACCAAGAGAGAGCCAAACGCCGACCAATGGTGGGGGCTGTTATGATTCCGAAACCTACGTCTGATCAACAAAGAAGTAATAAACCAAGGGTGGAAAGGCCATTCAGGAAATTCACCAGAATCAATATGACTTTGTCTCAAGTATTACCGCATCTTCTGAAATCCAACTTGGCAACTTTGAAAGAAGCTCAAAAAACCCCCAGCACAGCGTCCCCTCATTATCACCCCAATGCCCGTTGCGCATATCACTCCGAAAGTCCGGGCCACGATACTAACGACTGTCAGGCCTTGAAAAACAAAATTCAAGACCTTATTGAAGCAAACGAAATTGAGTTTGATGCACCCGAGAAGCCAAATATCATTTCTGCTCCTATGCCCAGACATGGTCACAACACCAATGCTATTGAAGAAGATTTTTTTGTTACCACAGTTGATGAAATCTTGACTCCACTCCCAATCACTAAGATAAACTTGTTGAAAGCCGGTGTATTTCCGGGTTGTAATAAAGACTGCCACCTCTGCTTATCCTCACCAACTGATTGCCCTTTGTTGAAAAGAGGCATTCAACGCTTGATAGACAACAAAGAGATCCTGTTTGAAAGTACTCCTGTTTCAACTGTTCCTGTTGAAGATGTTTCAATCATTACCATCTCCGCCAATTCTTCCAGGGTCCCTAAAAGACCCGTTAGAATTACATCTGTTCCGAAAACTACTCCTCTAATAATCACAATGCCTGGGCTAGTCCCATATGAATCAGACAAAACTGTGCTGTGAAATTATGGTGGGGACATTTACTACCATGGCATCAAACAAGATGGGCCGGCCGTCGAAGAGATAAGCTCCGAAGAAGAAGATTATGAAATTAGCAATATTTATGGAACTAGTAAAATTACCCGAAGTGGTAGGATCTTTTCTCCAGAAATTTCCCCCCCAAAGGCAGTTTTTGGACCCGTGGCTGCTCCAAAGGTTACTTCCGTACCAATAATCATCTCTGCAAGTGCTCCTATTAACGAAGCCGTTACAATCCTTGCTGTCATTCCTACCAACACTCCTGCTGCTGAAACTCGAGGAAAAAGTATTCAAGTGGAGCTTGTCCGGACGAAGGCTCAATCACTGACTATCCCCGAGACCTCCAAGAAAGAAATGGAGGAGATCCTAAGAATCACAAAGAGGAGCGACTACGATGTAGTTGAATAGTTGGGGAAAACTCCCTCCAAAATCTCCATGCTGGCGTTACTACTGTGTTCCGAGGCACATGCGAAAGCCTTGGTGAAGTTCCTAAAGATAGCCCATGTGCCTCAAGAGACGTCTGCTGATCAATTTCATGACTGCGTGGCCAGCTTAACAGTGGATAACGACCTAGGCTTCTTAGATGTTGATCTGACACCAAGGGGAAGAAAGCACAACGAGGCATTGCATGTCTCTGTGGAATGTAGGGGCACAACTCTGACCCATGTCTTGGTGGACACTGGCTCATCTTTAAACGTTTTACTGAAAAAAGCTCTTGATAGACTTGACTGCGAAGGACTAACGTTAAAGCCAAGTAACATAGTGGTAAGGGCATTTGATGGCTCGAAGAGGATGGTACACGGGGAGGTGGACATCCCCATAAAGGTTGGGACTCAAACTTTCAATTTAACCTTTTATGTAATGGACATCCGCCCTTCGTACTCTTGTCTGCTAGGACAACCATGGATCCATAACGCTGGCGCTGTCACCTCTACATTGCACCAGATGCTGAAGTATCCGGTCCAAGGAAATATTATCACTGTCCACGGAGAGGAGGAATATATGATTAGCCATCTCAATTCCTTCAAGTATGTGGAATTGGATGGCGAGTTCATTGAAACCCCTTTTCAACACTTCGAAGAGGCCCCCCAGAAGGTAGCAGCGACCAAAGTTGTGTCCCAGATTCTCAAGATTACAAGACCTCCACTCTGGATGTCATCTCTGAAGGATGCCAAAGCGGTAGTAGAGGAGGGTGGATGCACCATCTAGGGGCAACTTCTGAATATCCCGTATAAGTCTGACAAATTTGGCTTAGGCTTCACTTCAAGTGCCAAAAGGTTGTACGCCGTGCCCGTGCTAGAGGGCCACCCTTGAAGATTAGCAACCAAGATGTCAACGCGGTAGAAGATCGTGAAGAGGATTGCAACTTGGAGGATTGGATATTTCCAACTGTCAACGGAGGACTCAAAAATTGGGAGGCCAGAGACTTTGTCCCAATGACTTTCATCCCTCAGTAATTTATCTTTTACATTTTTGTTGGACCTGTAATATTGAAAAAAAGAATTCGCACTCTTAAAACCTTGTGTCTTGCCCGAGGCACAATGGTCCATTTGTAAGGGTTATTATTTCATCTTCATATGACATTAAATGAATCATGGACGTTTTTCGCATACAAACTTTTGCGCTCCTTGTTTTTATTTTACATTTTATTTTCTTTTAAAGATAGCTATACCCTTACACACCCACACTCACAAATGCAGGTACCCATCCATTCTGGATCCCATGGGTAACGATACTGCTATGGCCTTTTGTGACTCTGAGGATCTAATCTACCAAGCCAAAGACAAAGGTGAGGAAGATTGTGAAGTACCAGGGGAACTTGCCAGACTACTACAACAAGAGGAAAGAACTATTTAGCCTCACGAGGAACCTGTGGATACAATCAACCTGGGTACCAAAGAGGATAAAAAAGAAGTCAAGGTGGGTGCCAATCTGGAACCCAGTGTCAAGGAGCGTCTGATTCAGCTGTTGCATGATTATGTTGAGATCTTTGCATGGTCATATGAAGACATGCTGGGACTTGATACAGACATCGTGGTACATCGTCTGCCTACAAGAGGAGATTGTCCGCCAATAAAACAAAAGGTTCGACGCATGAGACCTGATATGTCGGAAAATATTAAAGCGGAGGTCATGAAGCAATTCAATGCTGGATTCTTGGCTGTCACTTCGTACCCTCAATGGGTTGCCAACATTGATCCCGTACCTAAAAAAGATGGCAAAGTACGAATGTGTGTGGATTACAGAGATTTGAATAAGGAAAACCCTAAAGATGATTTTCCACTTCCCCACATTGATATCCTGGTTGACAATACGGCCCAACACAAAGTGTTTTCCTTCATGGACGGATTCTTAGGTTACAACCAAATCAAAATGGCACCTGAGGACATGGAGAAAAATACATTTGTCACACAGTGGGGCACATTCTACTACAAGGTGATGCCATTCAGACTGAAGAATGCTGGGGCGACCTATCAACACGCCATGCTAGCTTTATTTCACGACATGATACATCATGAAATAGAGGTCTACGTAGACGATATGATAGCCAGATCACAAACAGAAGAAGATCACCTTGATCGCTTACAAAATATGTTTGAGAGACTGAAGAAGTACAAGCTGAGGTTGAATCTAAACAAGTGCACATTCAGAGTACGGCCCGGTAAACTCTTAGGTTTTTTCGTCAGTAACAAAGGTATTGAGGTTGATACTACCAAAGTTAAAGAAATACAAGAGATGCCTGCTCCTCGTACTGAGAAGGAAGTCAGAGGATTCTTGGGACGCTTGAACTATATTGCTAGATTCATTTCTCATCTGACAGCTACTTGTGAGCCAATCTTCAAACTATTGAAGAAAGATCAAGTAGTCAAATGGAATGATGAATGCTAATTTGCTTTTGACAAAATCAAAGAGTAATTACAAGAGCCTCCTGTGTTGATGCCACCAGTCGAGGGAAGACCATTAATCATGTATCTGACCGTTTTAGAAAACTCAATGGGGTGTGTATTGGGGCAGCATGACGAGTCTGTCCGAAAAGAGCACGCTATTTATTACCTGAGAAAAAAGTTTACCGACTGTGAAACCAGATATTCACTGCTCGAGAAAACTTGCTGCGCTCTGGCATGGGCTGCTCGCCGGCTAAGACAGTATATGCTGATTCATACTACCTTGTTGATATCTAAGATGGATCTGATAAAGTACATCTTCGAAAAGCCTGCTCTTTCTGGAAGAATAGAGAGATGACAGATGATCCTAAGGGAGTATGACATACAATATACTACCTAGAAAGCTATAAAGGGCAGTGTGCTAGTCGATCACCTTGCTCACCAAGATGTAGAAGACTATCAGTCAATGAAGTTTGAATTCCCGGACGACGACATCATGATATTAGACAACTGTGAAGAAATCAGGCCATATGACGGACCTGAACAAGGATCCCGATGGACCCTATTCTTTGATGGATCATCCAATGCACTTGGTAATGGCATCAGTGTTATACTCATATCTCCAGAAGGGTGTCATACTCCCTTTACTGCCAGACTTTGCTTCAACTGTACAAACAACATGGCAGAATACGAAGCGTGCATCTTCGGTCTCAGGCTGCAATAGACTTGGGATCAGATCTTTAGATGTATTCGGAGACTCAGCTTTGGTCATCAGTCAGATCACAGGGGAATGTGACACTAATCACCCAAACCTTATCCCTTACAAAGAGCATGTTTTGACATTGCTACCACATTTTGAGAAGATTACCTTCGAGCATTTCCCGCGAGAAGAAAATCAGCTAGCAGATGCTCTAGCCACAATGTCATCTATGTTTAAACTTAATTGGGATAACGAGGCTCCCCAAATCACCATTTAACGAATGGATGAACCAACGCCCTGTCACGAGATTAATACTTAAGAAGTAGTGGACCAGCCTTGGTTTCATGAAGTCAAGAGGTATCTCGAGGCTCAAGAATATCCAGAAGGAGCTTCAATCAATGATAAGAAGTTCTTAAGGAGATTCTCTGCTAAATTCTTCCTTAGTAATGGTATCCTGTACAAACGCAATCATGACTCCATTTTGCTTCGGTGTGTGGATAAAGTTGAAGCTGAAAAGATCATGGCTGAATTACATGAAGGAACTTTTGGCACCCACTCCAGTGGGCATACGATGGCGAAGAAAATCCTACGGGTAGGCTATTATTGTTCTACCATGGAAGCAGATTGCTATCAACATTCTCGAACTTGTCATAAGTGTCAAATTTATGCTGAAGAGGTGCACGTACCTCCGGTTCCTCTGAATGTCTTGACGGCTCCTTGGCCCTTTGCCATGTGGGGAATTGATATGATTGGAGAGATCAAGCCTACAGCCTCCAATGGACACCGCTTTATCCTAGTGGCCATTGATTATTTTACAAAGTGGGTGGAAGCAGCCACCTTCGCCTTTGTTACCAAGAATGTTGTGGCCCGCTTCATCAAGCAAAACCTTATTTGCCGGTACGGTATCCTGGAAAGGATCATCACTGACAATGGTACAAATATCAATAACACTATGATCACCACTTTATGCGAGCAATTCAAGATCCAACATCACAATTCTTCTCCCTATCGGCCCAAGATGAATGGTGTTTTCGAAGCTGCAAATAAAAACATTAAGAAGATCATACAAAAAATGACAGTCACATACAAATACTGGCATGAGATGTTACCATTTTCTCTCCATGGTTATCGTACCACGGCTCGCACGTCAACCGGAGCAACACCTTATTCTTTGGTTTACGGCATGGAGGTTGTCCTACCTATTGAGGTTCAGATCCCCTCTCTGAGAATTATGAAGGATGCAGGCTTGAGTGAAGACGATTGGATCCAGACTCGACTTGATCAACTAAATTTAATTAATGAAAAGAGACTTACTACTGTTTGCCATGGTCAAATGTATCAAAAACGGATGATCAAGGCTTTCAACAAAAAAGTCAGGCGCCAAGTATATCAAGTTGGGGATCTAGCGATCAAACGTATCATCTTGCCACAAAGTGATCCCAGGGGAAAATAGACTCCTACCTATGAAGGACCTTTTGTAATCAAAAGCATATTCTCCAGTGGGGCAATGATCTTGACTACTATGGATGGTGATGACCTGCCACACCCTGCGAACGCGGACATAGTCAAAAGATACTACGCATAAGAGACCCGCTAGGTTGACACACCTAGGAAAAACAAGGGGCATCCCGGCGAACCAAAAGGTTCGGGCAAAAATTAGGGATAAAATAAAAAAAATCTATACACATGGCAAGTTGAAAACCCGAAAGGGAGACTTGGGCAAAAAAGTGTTTCTTGGTGGACTGAAACCCGAAAGGGCGGTCCATGCAAAAGTTAGGGAGTTAAAGCGTATGACTATGTCCCGTCGGATCAATTAACGGACAACCTTTGGCTTCCACTGATAAGCTCAGATTTTCTGATTAATTCAATCATCTTCGGACAGGGAAAATAGACAAGATACTCAGAGATATGAAGGCTATAGCAGAATGAGAACCCCATGGGATTATTACACATAGCTATCTTTCTTTGTATCAAAATTTTCTTGTTTTACGACAGCATTCTCTTACTAGAATGTTTGTTCCCTTTGTACAAAAAAATTTATTCAAATTCAATACAAAGATACCCCTTGAAAGTGCAAAAACTATTTTTCGTTTTCTTTACACTTCTGTTTTGTTTACAAAAACGTCCAATGATTCATTGTTGAACATATGCATTTGAACATGATTATTGTTTACAAACAAACAAAATAAGGAAGACAATTACTGATAGGTTGAAAAAATAGGAAAATGTCTCTAGGCTATTCCATAAGTGATTCCCTATAATACGTCATTTAAATCCCCAGCGGAATAAAATTTCAAATTATTAATCCCCAGTAGAAGTCGTCAAATTTCTCAGGATTCCCCAAGCAGATCTTACAAGCAGTACATGGCATTGCCCTCACAATAGAACTTATTTCTCTCAACAAAAATTCATCAACACTTAGACTTCACAACATGAAGACTTATACTTACATATCCTCAACAACATTCGGGGATTTATTTTACTCAAACAGACAACAATGCAACAAATCAGCTCATATACGCATACATTGCATCCATATATCATAAACATCGATAACACGAATGCATTATACTATGCATTTCATACAACATAAACATTATGTTTTAGATAACATTTTACCCTTTTCAGGATAAGATTAACAACTACCATTAAAAATATTCAATCTTGATACAGTTCGGATACGCTCCAGACACGGATGCCATTCTGATACTCATTCAGATTCAACTTACAGATACAGTTCATATATGCTCCAGACACGGACGCCATTCTGATACTCATTCAGATTCAACTTACAAATACAGTTCAGATACACTCCTGACACGGATGCCATTCTGATACTCATTCAGATTCAACTTACAAATATAGTTCATATATGCTCCAGACATGGATGCCATTCTGATACTCATTTAGATTCAACTTATAGATACAGTTCAGATACGCTCCTGACACAGATGCCATTCTGATACTCATTCAGATTCAACTTACAGATACAGTTCAGATACGCTCCAGACACGGATGCCATTCTAATACTCATTCAGATTCAACTTACAGATACAGTTCAGATACGCTCCAGACACGGATTCCATTCTAATACTCATTCAGATTCAACTTACAGATACAGTTCAAATACACTCCAAACATGGATGCCATTTTGATACTCATTCAGATTCAACTTACAGATACAGTTCAGATACGCTCCAGACACGGATGCCATTCTGATACTCATTCAGATTCAACTTACAGATACAGTTCAGATACGCTCCAGACACGGACACCATTCTGACACTCATTCAAATACGACTTACAGATACAGTTCAGATACGCTCCAGACACAGACACCATTCTGATACTTATTCTTTCAGCTTACAACTTACAATTCAACAAACATTCTTGGATGGCATCTACAAGCCCATCTCCAACAAGATTCTATCACCTCTCCAAATGGCATCTTTAAGCCCATTCCTTCAACTAGACATCGTCGAGTGAAAATTTCTGGGCACTCTAGTGTCCAATCATCTTTCACCTTTGAGTCACGAATGGAAAAACTCGCCAATCTAACTCTTCAGGTTTAAGAAGATTGAACAGGGGAATCTGTTGTACCCCAAAATTTTCCCTCTCATTTATCAAGACTTTTCTCACAAGATCTCTTTGACTCAAGATTGGACTAGGGTTTGATCAGCTCAAGACATCTCATCCTGCACTAATAACCCAAAATTATGGTTTGGGATTGCACAAAGATTTTTGGACTATAATGCTTCACATGACTTTCAAGTATCATCATAGACCCCTAATATTACTCATGTCAAGTTTCAAGCTTTGAATCACATTTTTGATCAGTCAATTGGACAGTTGACCTAAAAATCAACTGTATTGGGGAAAAAGTCAACCATGGCCAATTTACAGTCAAACTTCATAATTTTTTATCCACATCAACATTTTAGAATCATATGTATCATTTGATCAAGTTTGGACCACAATTCTCAAGAGATTTGATCAAATCATCAAAAGGGCAAAATGGTCAAAATTAGGGTTTTGACTGAGAAAGGGGAATTTTTGATTTTTGACCTAGAAAATGACCAATTGATTTGAAGCATGATTTCAAGAGTTCAATTGCATCATCTTGACTTAATGACATGGTTCAAAACATTGCAATTCCATTGGATTGACAGATGAATTTTGCAGTCAACTGATCAAAAGTCAACTGTATACTGAAAAGTCAAACTTTGACTTTTTGGTCAAATTCAAGTGCCAAGGACCATAATTCATCAAAACATGTCAAAATATGAAACTTGTTCATAAATAAATCAAAGATTGAAGATTTTGTTTTGAAATTTGAAATTTTCTTAACTTAGAAAATTTTCTAAGTATAGAAAATTTCTTATTTTTTTCTCAACTTTAAGCCAATTTCTCACCATGATACAAAATGATTCAAAGAAAGTTCCCAACATGAAAGTTGTAGATCTCCATGAAATATACAACTTTTATGCACACATTTTTCCCTAAAGATGCTTGGATATCAAGATATAATTTTGTGAATACATGCTCATGAACTAAAATAACTTAGTGAAATTTTGCCCTAATTTAGGCAAGTTTTTGACCTAACTTCATGGCAACTTTTCACCTAGTTCCAAGAGGAATCTTGAAAAGCATTTCAAATAGGAATTATAGAGCACATTGCAAGATTTCCAAAATGTCCAAGAACTCCTTGACATCATCCTTGAGTAGAGAGAATCGAAGAGATGAAGTTGGCAATTTCTCACTTTGATTTCAAGCCATTTCATGAAGAACAAAATTCAAATCCTCAAGCATGTTGTACAATATTCACTTTTCAGGCCTCAAACTCATTTGTCACTCCACCATTAATGAATTGCAAAGGGTTTCGTGCCCTAAAGCCCAACATTCAATGCTTTGTACATGAACATTTCCATTTTTGGCACAATGGTGCCATTTCCATTTTGATAAAGCATAACTTTTGCAACTTTTCACTCCTTGAGCCTTGCATTTGTTTTTCTGCAAACACAAGTCCTATAAACCAAAAGCAAAGTGTCTAAGACTTATACCAACTCAAACCAGGCTTGTACAAGCATGTAGAGAGTTGTCTCCTCACCTTTCTTAAAAGGCAAGCAATAGAGCAAAAAGCCTATAACTCAGAAATCTGTTGAGGAATTGATTTGAAACCTTCTCTATACTTATACACAACACATTACAACCTAACACATGATTTCTAAGATCCATAAACTCTCTCAAACTCTCTATCACCAAAAACCTGCCATAACTTGCAATTTTCTACCAAGCATAGCAATCCAAAAATCCACTCGTGCGTTTCAAGTTCTAGTCACCTAAACACTTAACCTACGTCATATCTAAGTGTTCCAGACCATCATCCCTTCATTGTAACTCCTCCTTATCCATCTGCCATTTTTGCATTTCAAGCTTGCAGGTTGACTTGGATAGAGAGATTCAGGCACTTTCAAGACAAGGTAAAGTTTGGAATATATTCAGGGAGGTCCAGGCAAGCTAAAGGGATCTTCAGGCCTTCATAAAAATCACTCAAACTCTATTCACGTTCTCAGCTGAAAGAGGTAAGAACTCTAACTTCTATCTCTTCATACATGCATCTATTGGTCTCGATTTGTAAAGATAAAATATAGATATCTTTATGCTAAAACCAACCATGTTCATAGATATCATTTATATTCATTGTGCATTGAGAATTTTAGATTTCAAATTTCTGTAAAAATTAGGGTTGAAATTAGGGCCATTGAAATTAATTGTGATCTTTGACTGTTAGTTTACATGAGTTACATGGTTGAAATTGTGGGAAAGAGTACTACCATTTTCATGTTTGAAGTTTCCATTTTCATGGAAAAATGAGAAAGATACAGAGGTTTAGGCTAGCTTGAGGAAGAAGATGAAGTACAGGGCAAGGAAGCATTTTGTGTTATCTATTTTTAGTTTCATATGAACTAACGGATGTATAGCCACCCCAGTGGCAAGGTAGCGCGCTGAAAATGCATAGGTCATGGGTTCGAACCTTGGCGCTACCTTTTGCATTTTTCATATTTTTCAACTTCATTTTTGTCATTTTTGCAACGTGGGCTCAGCAACTGGGCTTCTCATATTTTTTTTAACACACTACCTCCTGATTACTCAGGACACCCCTGGCCCAATTTATTTTCATTCATTTATTTTATTTTTGTTTATTTCATTAAATATTTTTCTTTAGCATAAAAAATTATAAAAAATATAAAACATGATAAATATTGAATTTTGTCTATTTTATTTTATTTTTACATAAAAAACATTTTTATTAAATTATGCATTAACTATTTTTTCTCAAATTTACTTGTAAAATAAAATAGACTTAGATTAATTTTTATTTCTTTTACTTCATACTTGTAAATATTTATTTTGACATATAAAAAGACTAAATATTTTTCATAAATATTATTTACTATTTTAAGACAAAAATACACAAAAATAATACTTAAAGAACTTTATTCTCTTTTAACAAATTAGAAATTAGGGTTAACCAATTTCTAAAAAATAATTTCCTTTTCTTAAATTATTAGGTTTTAGGTCAAAACTCTTTTCCATATAAAAAATAAAACAAAAATCTTTTTTTTGCATATACATAACATTGCATATTTAATTTATATTGTATATTATTTATTCAAATATTCGTACGAAATCGATTTGGTTGTAATAGATTAAATTAAGTTTACATTATTGAAAATCCCCCTCCCATAAAATGTTGTAATAGCATAGTAATCTTTAAATTACACAATTTACCACTTTTATATACCATGCTAGTAATTAGGGTTTGTATGGCAAGATAAAAACAAATCAAATAGAAAACCTTAATATAAGACAAGCATGAAAATAACACACTTGCACACAAGCACCCTTAGGGTTACTCCACTTGGTTTCCTTATACAAAAAATGGCCATATTACGCATGTAAAGTGTCTTAGCAAAAACAAATAAATACAAGATCATAGTCCCTCGATGACGCTATCCAAAGTTGCCTTACAAAAATGATCTTAGTCCCTCAAAAATGCTAAGATACTTTGCAACATTGCTAATCATGGCTATACGATGACCCGCGCCCGTCCCGTCTATATCCAAAGATAGGGTTGCTTACCAAATCAATGGAAAGACAACAATGTCAAAGGAAAAGAAAATGAACAAGAAAGACAATTTGAGTAGGTAGATTACTTCTAGTTACTTGCTCCATTTCAAACAACTATCCTTGCTATTTAAAAAAAACACACACACATTTCCAAACATCTTACAAACATTGGAAACATTTTCAAAAAGACAAACATCTTTGTATACATTCTTACGAACGAGAATCATTACAAAGATTTCCTAAACAAATGGCCTCTTTTACAAAATACTTTCAAAAACCACACAAAGCACAATTTCAAAACAAAAAGCAAGTGATCTAGCAAGTAACTAAGAGCCCATGGATAACCATGGATGAAAAGGGTGCTAATACCTTCCCTTTTCATAATATACCCCCCGAACTCAAGAAACAATCTCAAAGTTCTTTCCTGTGCTATTTCACCTTTCCCTTTGTATAAAAGAAAAGTCGGTGACGACTCTTGCTAACCGCAACATTTGCAAACACAAAACGCAAAACCCTTAAGTCAGTTCTCCCACCTTTCCCTTTGTATTTTGTTCCTTTCATTGTAAGCTCAAAGAGGCATGATGTAATCAAACTTGGATTTATTAATATAACGTGTGTTCTTTTTTGGTTTGAACAAATTTAAATCTCTAATTTCCTTGAAATCATTTGCATATTGCATCTTCATTCATCATAACATCATACAGGTTTCTTACAACAGGTCTCCTTATCCTTCAACTATTTATTTCAGTGAGATGGATATTGAACAGACAGTGAAAGATCTTCAGGCGCAGAACATTCAATTTCAACAAATGCTCTTGACTCTGACAAAAGGACAAGAGGAGTTGAAGACTCTACTGGCCAAAGAGAAGAAGAAGAAGAAAGCGAAGAAACTACCCAGTATTGTGATCATAGGAAGAAGGTTCCAAGGACAAGCCAGAAGGACTTTAGACTTCGCAACATCATCGGGTGAAGGAGATAATCAAGAAGACAGGACCAAGGAAGTGAACAACAACCCAGCATCCGAAGAAGAGGAAGAACCTGACTACTCTGAGGAACAGTATCCTCCTGCTGATAATAAATACAAATAGCTAGAGGATCGTTTGAATGCTATGGAGGTCCAGAGGGTACCCGAATTGGATTTTGAAGAGTTAGGACTTGTCTCAGGGGTTGTCATCCCACAAAAATTCAAGGTCCCCACTTTCGCTAAATATGATGGTGTCTCTTGCCCGAAACTGTATTTAAGGTCATACGTCAGAAAGATTCAACCCCATACGTCTGATAAGAATCCATGGGTGCATTTCTTCCAAGAAAGCTTGTCAGGAATGCAGTTGGACTTATTCTATCAGCTAGAAGGAACTAATATTTGCAATTGGGAAGATCTGGTTGCTGCCTTTTACAAACAATACCAGTATAATGCTGACTTAGCTCTAACTCGGACACAATTGCAAGGCATGTCTATGGGTGCAGGTGAAGGTTTCAAAACCTATGCTCAAAAATGGAGGGATCTCGCAGGCAGAGTCCATCCCCCCTATCTGACAGAGAATTGGTGGATATGTTCTTAGGCATGTTATCAGGTCCATTCTTCAACCATTTGATCGAAAGTTCCTCGGCTGGATTTACTGAACTAATCATGACTGGTGAACGAGTAGAAGCCGATATAAAAAGTGGAAAAATTTAAAGATATGCATCCTCGAGCATGATGAAGAAACCTGTTGTACCCCAAAATTTTCCCTCTCATTTTATCAAGATTCTCCCCACAAGACTTCTTGGATTCAAGATCAGATTAGGGTTTGCTCAGCTCAAGACACCTCCTTGCACTGATGACCTAAAATTAGGGTTTGAGTTTGCACATGGATTTTTGGACTTTCAATGCCTCATGTGACTTTCATACTTCATGTTGGACCTCTAATATTTCTCATACCAAGTTTCAAGCCTCGAATCAAATTTTTGCCCAGTCAATTGGACAGTTGACCTAAAAATCAACTGTATTGGGGAAAAAGTCAATTGTGGCCAATTTACAGTCAAACCTCATAATTTTTTATCCACATCAACATTATAAACTCATATGAACCATTTGATTAAGTTTGGACCACAACTCCTCAAGAAATTTGATCAGATCATCAAAAGGGCAAAATGGTCAAAATTAGGGTTTTTGACTGTAGAAGGGTAATTTCTGATTTTTTAACTAGCCAATGGTAAATTGGGTTCAAGAATGGTTTAAAGGACTCAATGTCACCATCTTGACCTAATCACCAGGTTCAAAAGATCTCAAATGCATTGGATTGACAGATGAATTTTCCAGTCAACTGATCAAAAATCAACTGTACACTGAAAAGTCAAACTTTGACTTTTTGGTCAAAATCAAGTGCCAAGGGTCATTTTTCATCTGGATGTGTCAAAACACGAAACTTGTTCACCAAGAAACCTAATTTTTAAAATTAGGGTTTAAGTTTGAAAAATTTCATAACTTAGAATTTTTCTAAGTTATGAAAATTTCTTATTTTTTCCCAACTTTTCCCAACTTTTTTACCATGATGCAATTGGACTTAAAGAAAACTTCCAACATGAAAGTTGTAGTCCTCCACAAAATCTACAACTTTAATTCACAAAGTTTTCTCAAAAGATGCTTGGATCTCAAGTTATGATTTTGTGAATAAGGGTCCATGAAACTTTTAACTTAGTAAAATTTTGCCCTAGTTTAGGCAGGATTTTGACCTATCTTCATGGCAATTTTTCATATAGTTCCATGTGGAATATCAAAATTCATTTCAAAGATGGATTGTATAGAATGTTACAAGCTTTCCAAAATGTCCAAGAACTCTCCAAGATCATTCATGGTTAGGGAGAATCGAAGGAATGAAAATGGCCATTTCTCACTTTTGTCCATGGCATTTTGCATATTGCTACAAGTTGCAAATATGTCCTAAGCATGCTTGTACTTGTTTTACAGGTCTTAAACCTTTCCACACTCCTTAATTAAATGCAAATATATTAGAAAAAGGCATTGTTTTAATCTTTGAAACTTTGTACAAGGGTTTAATCCAAAAATGGCAAAAAGGTAACAATACCATTTCCATAAAGCACACTTTATGCAATTTTGTTTTCCTTGAGCCTTGAACCTGATCTCTTGATAGAAACAACATCCACAAACTTCAGGAAAGGCTCACCAACTCTCCTCAGGCCTTGAGCTAGCCTGTACAGGCTGTGGCTTTGTCAACTAAACTTTTGCTTCAAAAGCAAGTAAGCTTACAAAAAGTCCATAACTTGTGCATCTGATAAAACCAAGCTTTGTAACATTTTCAAACAATCTCAACATATTGTAACAAAGCCAAAAAATGATTTGCTAAGCTCTCAAACACCCAAATACACCAAAAACTCCATTTCTGCCCAAAACAGGGCAAGCTCTGCAAAACTCAAGCCAAAACCAAATTGGCTCGTGCGTTTTATCTTGAACCACTTCAGACACACTCCATACATCACACCTAAGTTGTCCAGACCTTTCTCAAGCAACTGTAACCTTGTTTTCACACTTCACCATTTTCACTTTGAAGCTTTGCAGGTTGAGTTCTACAAGGAGATTCAGACCATTTCAAAGCAAGCAAAGCATTGGGAAAGTTTGAGACAACTTCAGGCAAGCTCAAAAGACCTTCAGGCCTCATTCAAAGCTGCTACATTGCCATAGCCAACTTCAACTGAAACAGGTATTTGTCAAGATTCTAACTCCTTATTTAGGCATCATTAAGCTTAGGTTTGTGAAGCAAAAATGTAGTCCCTAATGTGCTTGAGTTGTACATATGCATAACTTGTATTTATATTAACTGAGCTAGGAGAATTTAGATGTTGAACATGCTGAAAAAGTTAGGTTAGAATTTAGGGCCACTGAAATTTTCTCTGGTCTTTGAGAGTTAGATCAAGTTATTTATATCATTAGAATCGTGTGATGATGAGCTATATTTTTCATGTTATACATTTTTGATTTTATGCAAAGAATAACAAGAACAAGATTCAAGCATAGGGCACGCGCAGGAAGTGTCTCAAGGTCAGGGATGACATGGTTCTGGGCCAAGGCGCTTGGGCCTGCTTTCTTTTGACACCCCCATTCTGTTATTTGCACCCCCTTGGCCCATTTCTTTTATTTTTCATATTTTCTTGCATATCTCACATTTCTGACTTTTATTTATTTTTTCTAAACATTAAAAATCATAAAAATATTTTCTTTATTTTTTTGCATTTTTTTCATATTTTTTATTTTATTTTTTGCATAATGAATAAATTATTAGGTTAACATACTTTTATTTTCTTAAATAAACTTGTAATTAATACAAAAATATTCTATATTTTTATTTTTATTATTTATACATATAAAATAATATTTTCTCAATATTTAATTTTTTAACATTTTTGTATATATTATTTTTATTATTTCTTAGTACATAAATGAAATAAATAATATAAAGCATTATTTTCTTAAAATAAAAATTAGGGTTTTCACCCTTTTCAAAAAATTTCATTTTTAAGACTTAAATAAATTTATTTTACATACATAAAATAAATACAAAAACATTTTGAATATTTACATTTATTTGCATATTTAAATATTTGCCTATTTATTTATTTGTACAATAAATTCAATATGGTTGTAATAGTAAATTAGGGTCTTTATTTTTGTGCAAATACCCCCTATTTAAACTTGTACCCCCTCCCCATAATAATGTTGTAATAGTCTAGATTTACTTTACGCATTTTATTACTTCATATACCATGATAGTAAAAACTAGGGTTTTGTATGCAAAGACCAAAATCAAAACAAATAGCATGACTAAACACAAGACAAAAATGCATGAAAAAAGACAACACATTGCACACAAGCACCCCTAGGGTTTCATCCACTTTGTTGCCTTAAAATGGCCATGGTATGCATGCTAGGTATCTTGGCAAAACAAAGCAAAAACAAAAAGATCATAGTCCCTCGATGACGCTATCAATATGTTGCCTAAAAACAAATGATCGTAGTCCCTAAAACTTGCTAAGATACTTGGCACCATTGCTATCATGGTCATACGATGACCCATGCCCGTCCCGTTTAAAATCCAAAGATATGGTTGTTTACCAAATGCAATGGTAAAACAACATTATCAAAGGAATTAAAAAGTATAGGAAAGACTTTTGATTAGGGTAGACAACCCCTAGTTACTTGATCTCTTGCAAACCATCCTTGCTATTTTCAAACACACACACATTTCAAAACATTTTCCCAACAAACCTTCAAACATTGAAACATTTTTCAAAAGAAAATACACCTTTGTATACATTCAAACAAGAATCATTACAAAGGTTGCCTAAACAAAGGCCTCTTTTCAAAATACTTTCAAAACCACACACAAAAGCACCATTTCAAACAATTGAAAAGCAAAAGCAAGTGATCTAAAACAAGTAACTAAGAGCCCATGGAAAAACATGGATGAAAAGGGTGCTAGCACCTTCCCTTTTTATAATCTACCCCCTGAACCCAAAAACAATCTCAAAGGTCTTTCCTGTGCTTTTTTACCTTTCCTTTTGGATAAAATAAAAGTCGGTGGCGACTCTTGCTAAACCGCAACATTTGCGAACATAAACGCAAAACCTCAAGTCAGTTCTCCCACCGCATCACAAAACCCTTTGTTGGAAAGAAGGAGGTCAGTGCTGCATATGACCATAGGAATCAAAGCAAAATTGAACGTCGCCCGTCGGTAAGGGCTGTTATGATTTCTAATCTCGTGCCAAATCAACAGCGAAAATATCAGCGCAAGCCAGAAGCGCCCATGAGACGATTTACCCGGATCAACATGACCATGTGTTGTACCCCAAAATTTTCCCTCTCATTTTACTCCATACATGTCCATTGAGATCTTCAATTTGCTCAAGGATGCCCAAGAGTGGACCAGACAAACTCTCTCCTAAGGTAGTGTACCTCAAGTTAGGGTTTCCATTTTCATCAAGATAGGTGGACTCCAAGGACCTAAAATACTACCCATGGTATTAATATGTTCTCAAGACCCTACATGTCAAGTTTCATTCCTTGCACAAGAAGTTTGCTCAGTCAACTGCTCAGATGCTTGAGAATCGACTGTATTAGGTCAAAGGTCAACTGTGACCCACATACTGTCAAACTTCAAGATTTTTGATCAAAATTAACATTTTGAAGTGACTTTAATCATTTTATCAAGGGTTGATCATGATTCCACAAGGAATGCTCCAAATTCATCAAAACCCAAAAGTTGCTAAATTAGGGTTTCTCAATAAAGGTCAACCAAACTTTGACCAAGCATAACTTCCTCATACTTTATTAGAATTTTTCCATCCAAAGCTCATTTTTAAGAGGATTCAATTACCTACAATTCATCTTCAGCTCACAAGTTTAAAATGTGCACTCATAAAAAGATATGAATTTCTACATTATGGGTCCTTTTGAAAAGTCAACAAAAACACCTTTTGGGTCAAAGCTTCTTACATGAACATGGAAGACTCAATTGAGATGATACCAAAAGGGTTGCTTAGGGGACATCCTAAGCTTTCTAAAAAGTCTAAGAACACCTCTCTAGAGTTAAAATTGGAAGAGATATGGCTTGTCAAAGTTGACCTTTTTTGCAAAATTGCCAAAAGTCAAATGTGCTAAAAAATGCATATTTTGCTAAATGGGCCTAACTTTTTATGCTTGCACCTCACTTATAATGTGGTCCATGACTCAAATATTCACCCACACATTATTTGCTTCATTTTTCAATTTATTTTGATTTTTTACTAATTCAAAATTGAATTAAATCAAATAATTGATGAATAATAGCAAAGATATGATTTGATTTGGTTTTTAGACAGGCTGGCAATCAAAATATGCTGAATCATCAAGGCCAAAATGAATCAAGCATAATTGGTACAAGAAAGGGAAGATTTGGCTCAAAATAGCAAGTTTGCATATGGCTAAAGAATCAAATCAAATCTCATCAAATTACAAGATTCAATCTAAGTTTGTAACCCTAGATCATCCCTAGGTATATATTGGACAAGAACAAAGCAAAAAATAGAGGCTAGCAGGCGTGAACAAGGAGAACAAAACTTCAAAGTTTGACAAAAAGTTGTGACTCGGTTTCAAGCATGGAGGCCAATTCAAGCCCTTCTAGCATTGCCAAACGATTCCCGGACCTTCCCAGAAGCTAACCCAATCGGTTGCACGCCTCTACACGTCCAGAATCTCCCCCTAGCACTCTCATGGTTTGCTCACATTTTCAAAATCGATTACTGTATTTCTTGTATCATTATCATGTTTAAGTTATATATTTGTGATCCTCATCGTGTTTCCAAGCTAACTGGATGATTTAATTGCATTTTTGAAGCATGTACATGCCTTTGCCATTGTTAGGGTTTGTATGTGCAGTTTAGGGGTTTTGTCCACAGGTTAAATTGGCCAGCAAAAGGGGTACCATGATGTTCACAAGATCAAAACGAGTTGATCTATATAATTAGATGCCATTTATCTTGCGTGTTGTGGATTTTTGAGTTTCACGGGTTTGTAGCTACAGACCTTTGTCTGTAGGTAAAAGTACCAGAGCCTAAAACGACGGATGAGGAAGGAGAAGATAACGTGTCCAGTCACCATTGGACTATTTGAAAACTGGCGCGCATTTTTTCTTTTCTTCATTAATCCATTTGATTTTATATAATATTATTTGTTTGCATTATACTTACAACAAAGCAAGATAGCTCAGATGGTGAAGCGCATTAGTGGGGAGTATAAGGACCTGGGTTCGATCCCAGGTCCCAACAAAAGTTTCTTTATTTCAGTTTCTTGTAACAGATCCAACACATCATCCTTCTTGGTGACCACCATACACCCTTGCGTCCAACCGGTCAATCAAGCATGCCATCAGATCCAACGTTCCAGCAATGAGGGACTATGGTACACCCTCAAGTCAACGGTACAAGGAACCAAAGGCTGACTGGGCTTGAAGGGTTTTTGGGCTCAAAGGTTTCAGATTGACACCCCCAGAATTGCTATTCAACACAGGCCCATTCTCTTTTTCTTTATTTATTTCTTTTATTTTATTTATTTATTTTAATTATTTTTCACCAAATTAATTACCTTTTTTTATTAATCATAAAATCAATAAATCACAAAACACCAAAAAAGCATTTTTTTAATAAAATATTTATTTTAATTTAATTAGAAATATAGGTTAAGTTAATTTCTTTTTTATAATTAAAAGTAATTAGAAATTAAGGTTTTTAACTAATGTGCAATTACATTTCTTTTCTCAAATAAAAAAACCAAAAAATACACAAAATCTTTTTGTACAAAATATTTTATTTTCTTGAAATTATTTAATTTGGCTATATTAGGTTAATTTCAACTTCTTTTTCATAATTAAAATAATTAAAATAAGGATTTTATTCGTACATAACTCAATTAATTCTTTTCTCAAAAATAACTTAATTAGATTTTAGGGTTTTCAATTTCTCCTCGTATTTAATTTTCCGCGCATTTAATTATTTCTTTTCCATTATTTTTGTAACTTCCAATGGTTTATAATAGTTAAACTAGGGTTTTATTTACTGCTTTAATCCCTGATTTATTTGGTTATGTAATTAATCCCCATCCCCGAAGCCTTGTAATAGCTAGGTTTATTTTCTCGCATTTTTAATTTCTGCAAATATTTAATTGTCTAGATGTATGCAAATAGGATTGTATGGCAATAATGTCTGAAAAATTAAAACAGTAGATCACCTAATGTGCAAAGATTAAATAACTGAAACAAATCATATGCACATATTTCACTCTTAGGGTTTACCTCACTTCGGTTGCCTTCGGTAAACAATCATTAAGCATAGGAGATTTAGTGGTTGCCCTCTAGTCTAAAGAGATCAAATTGTCCCATTCGAATGTCGCCTCGGAAATATTTCCTCGAAAAGATCTTAAGACTCTAGGGTTACTACTAAAGTTTCCTAACTATTGCTTTAGTGATTGTACTTGTCCCTTTCGAACGTCCCTTACAACTCCAATGATGGTACCTACTCGTTAATAGTAGGATAGCGTTGTCTAAAGGAAACGAGAACAAACAATATTTTTTCGAGTAGGTAGAATCTTAAGTACTTGCTCTATGAAAACTTTTCACACAAACACCTTTCAAAACTAACTTTCAAAACAAACTTCGTCACATCCTTGAGGACTGATACAAGAGTTATCACGAAGTAAAACATTTTCAAGACAAACACACACAAGCAATTTGAAAAATGAGCAAGTACCTAAGAGCCCATGGAAAACCATGGATAGAAAGGGTGCTAACACCTTCCCTTTCTATAATCTACCCCCCGTACTCAGAATATCTCGAAAAAAGGTTTTTTCTGTTCTTTTTCCTTTTCCATGATTGGATGAAATAAAAGTCGGTGGCGACTCTTGCTTACCACGACATTTTGCAAACAAAAAACACAAAACACAAACCAGTAAAAACAGTCGGTTCTGCCACCATATCACAGAATTGACGACTCTGCTGGGGAATAATATGTGGGGTATACCTTAGGATCTAGGTCATTAAATTGCTTCTCTTGATTGTCTTGATTGCTTTACTTTTGAGGGTTTGTTTAGGGTTACTATAGATCCTACACCCGGATCTGGGGGAACTCATTAGGTAAACAACAATAGATCATGGAGACTGTACGACATAGACCGATATGGTTTAAACGATGGCTGTATTGGTGTGGCACTTTGGTTGGTACCGGTATCCTTTGTGGGGAAACGAGGAGAATACGGGGCCGCCGTGTGGTGTCATGAAAGTAGTGATATAGCTGGCCTCGGTGTAGAGCTGAGGATTGGTTCATAATCAATGCTACACTAATTGAGATCAGACTTTCGGGATATTTCGGCCGCAAGAAAAGATTGATTGAGCTGAAATAATGCCCGATAAAGGATGGTCAGTGATATTGAGATCCTCTAGAACCCGATTACTTTTTAAGACAGGTTTGAAACCAACTAAACTTCAAGAGGGTACTACCTTTAACCTCATGCAAGCCTTTAAACCTAAGGACTTGGTGTGATTTGACTGTGTGTGCTATACATGTGTTTGTTATACCTGTGGTTTATCATAACATCATGCATCATAACATGGCATCCATGCTTATTGCACTAACCATTTCAAAGACCAAGGGAATTTATCTTTGTTCTGTTTTGCAGATCATGGCTTCCGTTCGTAGAAACACTATCTGAATCAGCTTTGTGAAGATACCTTCCCAACTCAAAGAGCTAGCATCAAGGGTTTCTGAAACTTCTGCATTCACTAAGAGACATGGTCAACTTCTCAACCTGGTTACTTCAAACTTTGATGAAAATATGATGAGTGTACTCTTTCAGTTCTTTGATCCCAAGCACCACTACTTCACCTTTCCAGACTATCAGTTGGTACCTACCTTGGAAGAATTCTCTCAGCTATTGGATATACCCATTCTGGAATAGTTACCCTTCACAGGTCTAGAAGAAGTTCCTAAGCCAGAAGTCATTGCCTCAGCTTTGCATCTGAAACGGGCCGACGTGGTATCCAATTAGGAAACCAGAAGTGGAGTCAAGGGTTTTCTAGCTAAGTTTCTGATAGACAAGGCCCAACTGTTTTGGGATGATATGGATTTTCAGGCTTTTGAGGAGGTCTTGGCTCTTCTAATCTATGGGTTAGTCCTATTACCTAATCCAGACTCATTCGTAGATGTGAATGCTATCAAGATTTTCCTCTCTCGCAACCCTGTGCCTATCCTGCTCGGAGATATTTTGCACACTCTCCATACTCGTACCATGAAGACAAGAGGGATTCTTATGTGCTGCATGCCATTGCTGTCGAGGTGTTTTATTTCTCACCTCCCTAAGTCCATACTGAAGAATGAAGAAGGTTTGGTTTGGTCGCAAAGGATAATGTCGCTCGCTCATACGAATATTATTTGGTGTTCTCGAGCTATGGAAAACACTGCTATTATTGACCGCTGCAGGGAGTACCCTAATGTCCCATTGCTTGGTATTAGAGGGGGTATAACCTACAATCCTTGTTTAGCTCTGCGACAATTTGGTCACGCTCGAAGGGATGGTCCCCACGAGTTAATTATCGAGGGCATTGTATTCAACTATGAGGATGATGTTAAAGAGTATCGTCGGAGGTTAATACGAGCTTGGGGCATGGTAAACAGATCTGGCGCCAAGGCTTTGGGGCAAAAGACTTCCATTCCTAAGGAACCTTACCTCCAATGGGTACGAGCCCGTGCCCAGAAGCTTATGATGCCCTATGTGGCCGTTTTACCAGTGATTGTGGAACCCACTACTGAAGAAGGTATTCCTTACACGGTTCTCTACCCTTACATGTCCATTGATCTTGGGGAATTACAGAGGTCTTGGATTCAGTTGATGAAGGAGCGGGATACTTACAGGGATCAGTTCCATGCTCAGGAGAGGAAGGTTTTAGAGCTCACAAAGCAACTCCATGAGGAAAAAAGACTCAATGACTATCTCGGCACAAAGAGGAAGCATCCATGGGAATTTTGATGTCTTTTATAATTTTAGATTTGTTTTTAATTGTAACGCCTAAAAGGCATTTGAAATTCAAATTCAGCTAATAAAGGTTTTGTTTATTTTGGTTTGCAAATTTAAATTTCCCGAAGTCTTTGCAATCATTGCATACGGATCCCATTATCATACACATCATTACAGGTACCATTACAAGTTTCTCATCTCCTTCGCTGTTTATTTCAGCAGAAATGTATTCCGAACAAAGCATCAAGAACCTTCAGGCACAGAACACCCAGTCCCAACAAATGTTCATAAGTCTGGCAAAAGGGTAGGAAGATCTGAAAACCCTCATCTTGAAAGAAAAGAAGAAAAAGAAGAAGGTTGCTGGTATTCTGAACATGGGCAGAATGTTTGGAGAGCGGTTGAAGCGACAAGTCGATCTGACCTCTTCATCTAAGGAAGTGGAGAATCAGGAAGAAGAGAAGGATCCTAGTTCTGCAGTTTCTGAAAATGATACCGATTACAATGATGAGCAATATCCTCATGCTGAGGATAGATACAAACAGTTGGAAGATCGTCTGAGTGCCATGGAAGTTCAGAGGATACCTAGACTGGATTTTGAAGAATTGGGATTGGTGTCGGGAATGGTCATCCCGTAGAAGTTCAAAGCTCCAGCTTTTGCTAAGTATGATGGGGTGTCCTGCCCAAAGCTCCATCTCCGTTCCTACGTCAGGAAAATCTAGCCCCACACTACTGATAGAAATCTGTGGGTTTATTTCTTTCAAGATAGTTTGTCAGGGACTCAGCTTGAATGGTTCTACCAGTTGGAGGGAGCCAATATCCGAAACTGGGAAGATCTGGTTGCTGCTTTCTACAAGCAGTATCAGTACAATGCCGACCTTGCTCCTACACGTACTCAACTCCAGAGTATGTCCATGGGTGTAAGTGAAGGCTTTAAGGACTATGCACAGAAATTGAGAGACTTGGCTGGGAGAGTTCAACCCCCGTTATCTGATAGGGAGTTGGTTGATATGTTTCTGGGGACGCTATCTGGTCCATTTTTCAATCATTTGATCGGTAGCTCGTCAGCTGGTTTCACCGAGCCGATTTTAACTGGAGAGAGAGTAGAAGCTGGGATTCGAAGCGGAAAAATACAGAAGGATGCCTCTTCAAGTTCAGTAAAGAAGCATTTTTCTAGTAAGAAGGAAGCCAGCGCCATCTATAGCTCGAGGGGCCAAAATAAGGCTGAACCTCGTCAGATAGTAAGTGTCGTGATGATACCTAGACCTGCAGTTGCTCCACAATGCAACAATCAACAAAGTGTGGAAAGACCACAACGACAGTTTACCCACATCAACATGACATTGGCTGAAGTGCTACCTCACCTGTTGAGATCCAACTTGGCAACCTTGAAAGAGGCTCCCAAGAATCCAAATACTACATCTCTCTAATATAATCCGAATGCCCGGTGTACCTATCATTCTGAGAGTCCTGGCCATAGTACAAATGACTGCTGGGCTCTGAGGAAAAAAGTACAAGACTTAATTGAAGCCAAGGAAATAGATTTTGATGCTCCGGAGAAGCCAAATGTCATAACTGCTCCCATGCCTAAGCACGGTCGGGGAGTTAATGATGTTGACACTAATTTGTTTGTTACCTCTGTTGATGAAGTTTCTACTCCTCTCATGACTGTCAAGAAGAATTTGCTGTTGGCCGGTTTATTTCCGGGTTATGGTGAAGGTTGCCACATGTGTTCATATCTACCTTCTAGTTTCTATTTGCTGAAGTCAGGTATTTAACGCCTGATGGATAGCAGAGAGATTTTGTTCGAGAAAAATATGATTCTTGTTGTTCCAATTGAAGACGTTGCCATTATAACCATTTCCGCCAATCCTTCCAAGGTTTCCTAGAGAAGACATGTTAGGATTACATCTGCTCTAAGAATTGCTCTGCTGATAATCACTGTTCCTAGTCTTGTCCCGTATGTCTCAGACAAAGTTGTCCCATGGCATTATGGTTCTGATGTGTACTATCATGGCATCAAACAAGATCTGAAAGATGAAGAGGTTGATACCGATATTGGTAACATCGTCGGAACCAACAAAATCACCCGAAGTGGAAGGGTCTTCTCTCCCGAGATTTCCCTTAAGACTGTCAACAAGCCTATTGTCATTCCATCTATTGTTCCTGCTAGTACATCAACTGTTATTCCTGTTCTCACTCCAGTTATTACCCCTGTCGGCGAATCGTCTTATGCCCGCGACAAGGAAATTATAGGCGAGCCTTCCCGGACAGAGGCACCTAGGAAAATTGTTGTGGAAGCCTCTAAGCAAGAGATAGAAGAAATACTGAAAATCATTAAGAAAAGCGACTACAATGTGGTCGAGCAGCCGGGGCAGCCCCCATCGAAGATATCCATGTTGTCTTTGTTGTTGTGTTCTGAAGCCCATGCGAAGGCTTTGATTGCATTCCTCAAGACTGCGCATCTGCCGTAGGAAACTTCAGCTGATCAGTTCAAAGACTGTGTGGCCAGCCTGACTGCTGATAATGGGCTGGGTTTCTCAGATGCAGACTTAACACCGAAGGGAAGGAAGCATAATGATGCTCTGCATGTCTTGATTGAATGCAGGGGCACTATTATGGCTCATGTGCTGGTAGATACTGGGTCTTCGCTGAATGTTCTGCCGAAGAAGGCGTTGGATCGTCTGGATTGCAAGGGTTTACTGTTAAAGCCTAGTAACATTGTGGTAAGGGATTTTGACGGATCAAAGAGAATGGTGCACAAGGAGGTGGACATCCCTATCAAAGTGGGTTCTCAGACTTTTGGGTCCACCTTCTATGTGATGGATATCAGGCTGTCGTATTCTTGTTTGCTGGGTCGTCCTTGGATCCACGAGGCTGGGGCGGTTACTTCCACACTCCACCAAATTCTGAAGTACCCGGTGAAAGGAAAGATTGTCACAGTGCGGGGTGAAGAAGAATATATGGTGAGCAACCTCAATTTCTTCCGGTACATAGAGATGGACGGGGAATTCATAGAAACTCCTTACCAGAACTTCGAAGAGGTCCCTCAGATCTTGGCATCAACTGAAACTACCACCAACAAACCTCCTTTGAAGATGGCTTCTCTCAAGGATGCCAGGGTTGTGGTTGAAGAAGGTGGGTGTACTAATTGGGGTCAGCTCCCTGATTTCACTCAGAAAACTGACAAATTTGGTTTGGGCTTCACTACAGGGTCTCAAAGGGATGTTAGACACGCTCGGGCTGGAGGACCTCCCCTACGCATCAACAAACAGGTAATTAATGCCATTGAAGACAGCGAAGAGGATTCAGACATCGACAACTGGATCTACCCAACTACCAACGGTGGACTGAGTAACTGGACAGCTAGGGACTTTGTACCTGTTTCTTTTATTCCGCAATAATTGACTTACTTGATTTGAGATTTGTAAAAAACAATTTGAAACTTTACGGCTTGGTGTCTTGCCCGAGGCACCTTGGCTTTTGCTTGTGAGGGCTATTATTTGTCATTTCATTTATCATTAATAAAGCATTGGACGTTTCTTGCATACAAATTTTACGCTCTGTTTTTCTTTTCTGTTTTCACTTTATCAAAACAGCTATTCTCTTACACACACTCACGTATCATAATGTAGATCCATATCCACTCAGGATCCCATTGATAACAGCTCAGCTATTGCCAGTTATGACTTCAAAAATCCGATCAACCAAGCCGAGGACGAAGGTGGAGATGATTGTGAGGTGCCTGGAGAACTTGCTAGACTATTATAGCAGGAAGAAAGGGCAATACAGCCTCATGAGGAGCCGGTTGAGACAATGAATTTGGGTACTGAGGAAGACAAAAAAGAGGCTAAAATAGGTGCAAATCTGGAGCTTAGCGTCAAATAGAGGTTGATACAGATGCTGCACAACTATGTTGAGATCTTCGCCTGGTCCTATGAAGACATGACTGGTTTGGACACTGATATTGTGGTACATCGCCTGCCGACTAAAGAAGACTGTCCTCCGGTTAAACATAAGGTTCATCGTATGCGCCCTGAAATGTCATAGAAAATCAAGGTAGAGGTCATGAAACAGTTCGATGCAGGGTTCTTAGCTGTCACTTCATATCCACAGTGGGTTGCTAACGTCGTTCTGGTACCTAAGAAGGATGGTAAGGTACGGATGTGTGTGGATTACAGAGATCTGAACAGGGCAAGCCCCAAGGATGACTTCCCTCTTCCTCTTATTGACGTTTTGGTCGACAACACCGCGCAGCATAAAATCTTCTCCTTCATGGACGGTTTCTCTGGCTACAACCAGATCAAGATGGCTCTGGAAGACATGGAGAAGACAACCTTTGTTACACATGGGGCACTTTCTGCTACAAGGTGATGTTGTTTGGGTTAAAGAATGTTGGGGCAACTTATCAGTGCGCCATGGTCGCCTTGTTCCACAATATGATTCACCATGAGATAGAGGTTTATGTCGACGATATGATAGCCAGGTCTCAAACTGAAGAAGAACATCTTGATCATCTACAAAATCTATTTGATAGGTTGAAGGCGTACAAGCTAAGGTTAAATCCGAACAAGTGCAACTTCGGGGTAAGGTCTGGTAAGCTTTTGGGATTCATCATCAGTGATAAAGGTATTCAGGCATACCCTGCAAAGGTGAAGGCCATACAAGAGATGTCGGCTCCCCGTACAGAGAAGGAAGTTAGAGGTTTCTTGGGACGCCTGAATTACATCGCCAGGTTCATTTCACATCTGACTGCTACTTGTGAGCCAATCTTCAAGCTTCTGAAGAAAGATCAAGTGGTAAAGTGGAATGATGAATGCCAGACCTCTTTCGAAAGAATCAAGTAATACCTTCAAGAACCACCAATTCTGATGCCTCCAGTTGAAGGAAGACCTTTGATATCATACTTGACAGTGCTAGACAATTCAATGGGGTGTGTGCTGGGGCAGCATGACGAGTCCGGTCGAAAAGAGAACGCAATATACTACCTTAGCAAAAAGTTTACCGACTGTGAGACACGATACTCATTGCTCGAGAAAACTTGTTGCGCTTTGGCATGGGCTGCTCGCCGACTGAGACAGTATATGCTGACTCACACTACCTTGTTAATATCAAAGATGGATCCGATCAAGTATATTTTCGAGAAGCCCTCTCTCTCCGGAAGGATAGCAAGGTGGCAAATGATCTTAACCGAGTACGACATACAATACACAACCCAGAAAGCAATAAAGGGGAGTGTGTTGGCTGATCATTTGGCTCATCAGGCCATGAATGACTATCAGTCCATGCATTTTGAGTTCCCGGATGAGAATATCATGTTGGTAACTGACTACGAAGAACCTGGACCAGATGAAGGACTTGAGGAGGGATCCCGATGGTCTATGTATTTTGATAGAGCTTCAAACGCACTGGGTAACGGCATTGGCGTTGTAATCATATCTCCTGAGGGCTGTCATACTCCGTTCACTGCCCGATTATGTTTCAACTGCACCAACAACATGGCGGAGTATGAAGCTTGTATCATGGGTCTTCGAGCTGCTATTGACCTAAGGATTAAGTTCCTAAGTGTATTCGGGGATTCCGCTCTGGTGATAAGTCAGATCAAAGGCGAGTGGGATACGAAGCACCCGAACTTTATCCCTTACAAAGATTATGTATTGACATTGCTCCCACACTTTGAGGAGGTAACCTTTGAACATTTCCCACGAGAGGAGAACCAGTTAGCGGATTTTCTAGCTACCATGTCTTCTATGTTAAAATTTAGGTGGGACAATGAAGCTCCCCAAATTACCATTGAGAGGTTGGATGAACCAGCACACTGTTGTAAGATCGATACCGAAGAAGTGGCAGACAAACCTTGGTTTCACGAAGTCAAAAGGTATCTCGAGGCTCAAGAGTATCCCGAAGGGGCATCTGTCAATGATAAGAAGTTTCTGAGAAGGTTCGCTGCAAAGTTCTTCCTCATTAATGGAATCCTTTATAAACGCAACCATTACTCCACACTACTACGGTGTGTAGACAAGAGCGAAGCAGAGAGGATCATGATAGATCTACATGAAGGCACTTTCGGAACCCATCCTAGTGGACATACCATGGCTAAGAAGATCCTACGGGAAGGATATTACTGGTCCACCATGGAAGCCGATTGTTATCAGCACTCTCAAACTTGTCATAAATGCCAAATCTACGTTGATAAGGTGCATGTGCCTCTGGTCCCCTTAAATGTTTTGACAACTCTGTGGCCCTTTTCAATGTGGGGGATCGACATGATCGGCGAGATCAGACCTACTGCGTCTAACGGGAATCGCTTCATCCTAGTAGCCATTGATTACTTCACGAAGTGGGTTGAGGCAGCTTCCTTTGCTACAGTAACCAAGAACGGCGTAACACGGTTTATCTGACATAATTTGATCTATCGATACGTTGTGCCAGAGAGAATTATTACCGCCAATGGTACGAATCTCAACAACACAATGATCACCGATCTCTGTAAGCAGTTCAAGATACAACACCATAATTCTTCTCCCTACCAACCAAAGATGAATGGCGCTGTTGAAGTAGACAACAAGAACATCAAGAAGATTGTGCAAAAGATGACGGTGACATACAAAGACTGGCATGAGATGTTGCCATTTGCTCTTCATGGGTACCGTACCTCAGCACGGACGTCGACAGGGGAAACACCCCACTCTCTGGTATATGGCATGGAGGCAGTCCTACCCATCGAAGTCCAGATACCTTCTCTCAGGATTATAAAGGATGCGGGTTTGAACAAAGACGACTGGATCCAAACCCGACTTGATCAGCTAAATGTAATCGATAAAAAGAGACTTACTGCTATCTGGCATGTTCAGACGTATAAAAATCGAATGATCAAACCTTTTAACAAGAAAGTCTGGCGTCAAGAATACAAAGTCGGGGATCTAGTGATCAAACGCATCATACTGCCGCAAGGTGATCCCAGGGGCAAATGGACCCCCACGTATGAAGGGCCATTTGTGGTTAAGAACATTTTCTCGGGAGGAGATATGATTCTAACCACCATGGATGGTTACGAATTTCCTCACCCCATCAATGCAAACATAGTGAAAAGATACTATGCCTAATCAAAGACCCACTAGGTTGACTGGTCTAGGAAAAAATAAGGGCTTCCCGGCGAACCAAAAGGGTTCAAGCAAAAGTAAGGGATGTGTTGTACCCCAAAATTTGCCCTCCCATTTTTCACAAGAAATCACAACCCTAGGGTTTTCTCAGATACTCAAGATTGGCTCAGGAATCAACCAGATAGATTTTCTCCTATGGTAGTAAATCAGGAATTAGGGTTTTTCTCGCATTTCTTAGAAGAAACTGAATTCTCACAAATTCAATTAACTGTCACATGTTTTCATGCTTTTTTCAAGTTTACTGAAAGGTTATTGGTTGTAATCAAGGCCTGTTTATCTAGGACAAGAAATGGGAGCTGAGACTATCATTTGGAACATTCAGGTTTTGTCTGATCCAAGTTATCCAGATAATTTGCGTCTGTTAAGACATTTGCTTGTTAATGGAATGGTACGTTTACTGGTTTATGGAATGAACATTCATTTATGGAATACACAATGCGTGTTTATTTGGAATGTAGTGGCGAGATTGCATGATCATTGGAATTTAAGTTATCTTAGTTGGAATTATTGGAATACAGTTTCAATTGTTTTAATCAGGAATCTTAAAGAATTAGTGAAGATGCGAAAAGAAAATTGCAAGTTATTGACGGTAGAAGATTTTAATGGATATCAGATTATCTCATAAATACTTTTTCGTTTATTTCAAAAATGTTACAATACAGTTTATTATTTAAATGCTTTAAGTTGTGCAACTTATTGTATTTGAAAAGTAAATTGGTACATTTGTTTGATTATTTATCTCTAAGTTACAAAGAAAAATCTAAGCCTAAGCTTCCATTGCTTCCATGCTCGCCACAAAGAATTTCTTGCTTCCTCTGCTTTGCCACCTTCCAATTTGCACTCACATGAAAGAAAGACAAAGAAAAAAGGGATTAGTACAGTTAATTGAACATAAATAGAATTTTCAAAACAAAAAGAGAGAATAAATTTCATCATTAAAGTTTGCCGTTTGGAATCAGAGGGCTATTTTCATCACGTTTTCATTTTCCTCTTTGCAAATCACAAGAAGATTGCTCTTCTTGGTTCACAAAGAAAAAAATAAAAAAATGCAAGCTAAAGAATGCAAAGCAAATTTATTCAAATGCAAACAAGGCGCCAAACTGAACTAAACAAGGCCAAGCATTACAAACTAAACAAAACAAGTACAAGGCAGCAACATGGCAAACTGGATGCAACACAAACAAGCAAACCAGACTGCAACAAAATTCAAGCAGTAAATGTCAAGCAAACTAAACAATGCAGCAACAGCAAGGGCAAGCTAGACAGCAACAAAACAAGTACAAACAGTAGGCAAAAAGTACAAAGCAGTTTGGTAAACCAAATAACAAGCAAAGCTTGTTGCAAAAGCCTATCATCATTTTCCAAGAATTTGGGCAAACTTTTCAGAAAAGTAGAGAAAAAGCATAATTGCTTTTATCATTGAGGAGAGAGATGAGAGATATCACCTAAATTATGGGAAAGGTACAGATTGGCCATCATACCATCAAACTGTCATAAGTTACAAAACAAAAGAAACCAGGATATAATACCATAAAGCTGCAAGAAGAAAGAGACAGTTTGGTAAAGCATAAAAAAAGGCTGGCAACTCTCTTCAAAACGACCTGAAGCTGCAAAAACATTCACAAAAAAAGCTCCCAAACCTGTTATCAAACCTAAACATTAAAGAGGCCTTCAAACTGCAACAAATATACAAAAACTTGCACAAAACTCAAAAACCTGTGAAACCAGTTTCAAACAAGCCACAACTGCAAAACATTCACAACAATCTCCAAAACCTTCAACAGTCAAAACCTGCACATTCAAGCTGCAAAACATAGCAAGCCTGCAAACTCACCAAACTACACAAAACAAACAGTCCAACAACCTTCAAAACTATAAGTTCAAACCACAAAAAGCATTTAAACTGCAGTTTCCAAAACCTGTAACAACATTTCAAACTTGTAGAACCAAGCTGCAAAATAACCCAAGCCCAAACAGTTGCAACAAAACTGTAACAAGCCTGCCAAATTGTAAACCAACTCAGTTCCCAAACTAAACAGGCCTGCAAACTGTCCACAAAAACAATTGTCAAACCAAAAACAACAAGCCTAACCAAACTGTCAAATAGCAACAACAACAAAAACCTACAGAACAATTCAAAAAAAAACCTTCCAACAGTCTGCAACATTTTCAAAAGCATCAAAGCTCGCATAACCAAAGCTATACAACATCAAAAAACCTCAAACTGTGAAATCATAACCAAACCATTTTCATACTGTCAAAAAAAGGCATTCAACTCAATTCTCAAACCAAAGAACTGAAAAGAGGCATCAGGTTTGCAAAACTATCTTCAATACAAAATCACAAAACATTCAAAATCCACTACATCAACAAAAACCAACAATCATCCTCAAGCTAGCACACAGACTAAGCATATAGACAAGAGTTTCAGAAACCATCATCGACAACTTACAAAATCAAAGGTTTTAGAAGCAATTATCATCATCATCAATCATTATACAAATAGAGTTTCAGAAGCAATAAGCATCATCATCATTCAAGTTTAAGGAACAAAGAAAAAATTATCGGAAGCTCACGCCTCACCATCATCATTTCTCCCCTTCCCGCTTCCGGCCGCCAAGGAACACCCAACTCAAATCTCTTTCCTCTCCATTTTCTAGAAAAGATCCCAAGGTACGTTTCTCTTCAAACCCTTTCCTACATCTCGTGAGACAATAAATTTGATCAAAGATATGAACACGATTAACAAAAAACTGAAATCATTCAACATTCAAAACCAACGAACATCACCTTTTTTCATGAAAGAATCGTTTGAGCGTGGTTAGGAAGAGAGGAGGGGTACTCCGGTGGTGAGATTTGGGAAGGGAAGATCAGAGAGGAGCGATTGAGTGAGGAAGATGAGTGAGTGAGAAAGAGATGTGAAAGGAACGAGAGAGACAAACGACGCCGCTGTGAGGAGCGCGCAACAAACCCTGATTTTCCAAACCCTAATCAAATGTTGCAACTTATGGAATTGGGCCTATCCAGTCCACAACCACAAGCCCACACGCGTTGCTGGCTCCCCCCCCCCTCCCCCTCTGCCTTGTTTTTCTTTCAGCAAGCAATAAATCTTTTTGGGCCTAACACCCCCCCAATTTCTTTAAAGCCCACTGTCTTCTTTTTTTTAAAAATTTGTTGTTTTTTATTTATTTTGTTTTGAAAATCACTAGTAATACTTTTGCAAATTTCTTTTAGTCTTAAGAATCAATTTTCACATTTTTTCTTTTTATAACTTTTACTAACTTATTTTCACACTCCATAAAAACACTAAAAAAACATTAATTTTAATTTAGTTTTTTTTTTCTTTTAAGATAGCTCATTATTAATAAAATACATAGAAGAATAATAATAATATAATTTTTTTAATCTTTTTTAGAATAGATTTTTATTTATTCCTTTCCAAGTAAATACATACATCTCATGCTTTGTTGATTTTATTTTGTCATAGCTTTGTATTGAATCACACGACAATTCGATTTGGTTGTAATATTTGGACATTGGTATTCTTATGAGATTCATCCCCATTTGTAATAATTGTACCCCCATTCCTGGATAATTTTGTAATAACTTAGACTTTTAATTCCCGCAATTTATCGCTTTCGATATATTTTGTAGTAATTAGGCGTGTATGGCAAGATTCAAAAATCAATAGCTAGATGACCTAATCCAAGAATAAATAACTTGAAATCAATACACTTCTCACACGCGCACCTCTAGGGTAATCTCGCTTGTTGCCTCAGAAATACAATCATGTCCCTCGAATATGAGACACTCTAGTAAACGACCCTTCGATGAACAAAGATCGTAGTCCCTCGATGACCCTCAATGTTGCCTTCGATAAAATGATCTCGTCCCTTACAAAATTGCTAGAGCGTCCCACAAGTTGTTTTCAATGATTGTATACGATGACCCACGCCTGTCCCGTTTAACATCCAAACACAAGGTTGTTTACCAAATACAATGGTAAAACAACAAGGTAAAAGGGTTAAAAACGTATAGGAAATATCTTTGAGTTAGGGTAGACAACTCCTAGTTACTTGATCTTTTGCAAACATCCTTGCAAATTTCAAAACACACAATTTCAAAAAAAAATCCCAAATCAAACTTTCAAACATTGAAACATCTTTTCAAAAGACAAACACCTTTGTAAAACATTCAAACAAGAATTGTTACAAAGGTTGCCTAGACAAGGCCTCTTTTCAAAACATTTTCAAAACCACACACAAAGCACCATTTCAAACAATTGAAAAGCAAAAGCAAGTGATCTAAACAAGTAACTAAGAGCCCATGGAAAACCATGGATGGAAAGGGTGCTAGCACCTTCCCTTTTCATAATCTACCCCCCGAACCCAAGAAAACATCTCAAAGGTATTTCCTGTGCTTTTTGACCTTTCCTTTGGATAAAATAAAAAGTCGGTGGGGACTCTTGCTAAACCGCACAAGTGCGAACACAAACGCAAAACCTCAAGTCAGTTCTCCTACCGTATCACAGGATGAAAAGGAAAAATCTGTACACCCTGCAAGTCAAAAACCCAAAAGGGATGCTTGGGCAAAAAAGGGTATCCCGGTGGATTGAAAACCCAAAAGGGAAATCCAGGAAAAAGTTAAGGATTGAAGCGTATCACTATGTCTTATTGGATCATCTTGCGACCAGACTTCGGTATTAACTATCAAGCTCGAACGGTGCCAACCAACCTGATCAACCTTCGGCCAAGTAGCAAAGTGATGAGACACTTGAAGATATAAAGGCAATAGCAGTGTTGGAACCCAAGGGGGTTGTTTCACATAGCTATTTATTTTTTCTTGTACACAAATTGTAATTTCTTTCGGCGGTGTTCTCTTACTAGCGCGTCAGCCTCTTTGTACAAAAACGCCTATTACAGGTCAACTTCAAAAGTCAATACAAATCATTTTCACAAGAAACTTCAATTTGTTTTTTCTTTTTCTGTTTTGTTTTGCAAGAACGTCCAATGATTTATTTTTGATATATGCATTTGAAAATGATTGCCGCTCATAAATATTTACATAAGAAACAAAAAGCAATTACTCGTAATTCCAGAAACAGGGAAAAAACAAGAAGTGCCAAACCCGACAGTTCCTCTGCCCAGCAAGTATCAGGATAGAGCCAGCTTGGGAACATAATTATTGGTACATACACTCCCCCACAGAGTAAAAGTATCCAAAGGAATTAATGTTAGCTTCCCCGAAACAGGACATAACTAAACCCAGCCGAGGTTCATAATCGCGGTCGAATCAATAAATTTCATCCCCAAGCAGAGTTTATTTCTACAGATATAGAAGCTCAATCTCCAACAGAGCTCGTCATCTCCAGCAATGGAACTTCATCCCCGACTGAATTTATTCCTCCAGATCAGCGGGTCTACCAACAGAGTATCTCTTCCCCTAATTTGGTCCCCGCAGAGTTATTCTCCAGCATCCCTTCCCGACAGAATATTTATAAATCTCCAGCAACCGTCAAGGATTTATTTTCCCAAGATGCGAGCATACCCCGATAGCGTTTCATGAACATACATAATGACATACGCATGCATATCATATACAACATAATCTCATTTATTTTGAGAACATCATCTCACCCTACATTTCATGCATCACATATAACTAACCTTGACATCTTTTCAGGAAAATAGGATTAGCTTCAACAAATCCAGCAGTTATACAGATCACATCTACAGACGACCAATGGAAACTCAGTTCCCGAAATCAAACGGGTCAACTAATCTATATTATCACTTCGAAGTAACCCTACTATCCAGGTTCCTTCTCACAGCCCTACTATCCAGGCTTTCATATCGAAGTAACCCTACTATCCAGGTTCCTTCTCACAGCCCTACTATCCAGGCTTTCATATTGAAGTAACCCTACTATCCAGGTTCCTTCTCATAGCCCTACTATCCAGGATTTCATATCGAAGTAACCCTATGACCCAGGTTCCTTCTCACCGCCCTAATATCCAGGGTTTCATATCGAAGTAACCCTACTATCCAGGTTCCTTCTCACAGCCATACTACCCAGGCTTTCATATCGAAGTAACCCTACTATCTAGGTTCCTTCTCACAGCCCTACTATCCAGGATTTCATATCGAAGTAACCCTACGACCCAGGTTCCTTCTCAAAGCCCTACTATCTAGGCTTTCATATCGAAGTAACCCTACTTTCCAGGTTCCTTCTCACATCCCTACTATCCAGGCATTCATATCAAAGTAACCCTACGACATAAGTTCCTTCTCACAACCCTACTATCCAGGCTTTCATATCGAAGCAACCCTACTATCCAGGTTCCTTCTCACAACCCTACTATCCAGGCTTTCATATCAAAGTAACCCTACTATCCAGGTTCCTTCTCACAACCCTACTATCCAGGCTTTCATATCGAAGTAACCCCACGACCCAGGTTCCTTCTTACAGCCCTACTATCCAGGCTTTCATATCGAAGTAACCATACTATCCAGGTTCCTTCTCACAACCCTACTATCCAGGCTTTCATGTCAAAGTAACCCTACGACCCAGGTTCCTTCTCACATCCCTACTATTCAGGCTTTCATATCAAAGTAACCCTACTATCCAGGTTCCTTCTCACAGCCCTACTATCCAGGCTTTCATATCTAAGTAACCCTACTATCCAGGTTCCTTCTCACAACCCTACTATCCAGACTTTCATATCGAAGAAACCCTACTATCCAGGTTCCTTCTCATAGCCCTACTATCCAGGCTTTCATATCGAAGTAACCCTACAACCCAGGTTCCTTCTCACAACCCTACCATCCAGGCTTGCATATCGAAGTAACCCTACTATCCAGGTTCCTTCTCACAGCCCTATTATCCAGGCTTTTATATCAAAGTAACCCTACTATCCAGGTTCCTTCTCACAGCCTTACTATCCAGGTTCCTTCTCACAACCCTACTGTTGTACCCCAAAATTTTCCCTCCCATATTCTTCAAGAAATTGCCAAGTCAAGCTGCAAAATTCCCCAAGGGTTGCACAATGTAAGAGCCTCCTGAACAGTCAAAATTAGGGTTTTGGTTCTGATCAAGAAAATGAAGTTTCCAAGGGTCCAATCAAGTCCCACATGCCAATAAATATGGTCAAGCATCCTCATATCAAGTTTCAAGACTTTCAGCACAAAATTGCACAGTCAAAACCCTAATTGCACTACAGTCAACTGTAGGGGCAAAATGGTCATTTGGCAGTCAAAAGTTCAAATTTTTGGTCAACATCTCATTTTGAAGCCACAAACATCATTTGATCAATGCTTGATCATGATTCTCAAAGCTTGGCTCAAAAATCATCAAGATGCAAAAGTTTCCTTATTTGGACAGTTGAAAAAGTCAACTGTAAATTGACCAGGGCATAACTTTCACATGGATTATCAGAAAAATTCCATCCAAAGCTTATTTTGAAGAGAGAGACATTTCCTACAACTCCTCTTCATACTTCAAGTCCAGGAAATGCTCTCACAAAAAGTTATCAATTTCAACATTATAGGTCATTTTCAAAAGTCAACAAAAAGGGACTTTAAGTCAAAGGCCATAACTTGAGATTGGTAAATCAAAATGACATGGGACCAAAGACATTGGTTAGAGGATTCAAAGACCTTTCCAAAATGTCCAAGAACATGAGCAAAGCTTAAATATTGAGCATGTTATGCCTTGTGGAAGTTGGGAAATTTTTGGATATTTTGAAAAGTCAACATTGCTTCAAATGACCTAAAATTGCTAATGGGCCTATTTTTCTTCCACAATTCATCATCCAAGGCATGTGCACGACCACTTGGCCCAAAGGGAAGTTTTTCTTCATTTTTTATTTATTTATTTGGATTTTTATTATTAATAATTCATTTAAATTAAAATAAATACATGAAAAATACTAAACCTACTATTTCAAATCTTTTTGTGCATATAATATCTTCAATATTTCGTGCAAATCAAATTAGGGAAGAATTGGAATTGATTGGATATGATTGAGAACTAAAAAGCATGAAAAAAGATTGAAAATTATGGTTTGCAAATCAAATCTTTTTTCACATCAATGCATGGATTTTGATCAAGTTTTCAACCCTAAATCATTCATACATATACAAGCAAAGAAACCCTCGTGCTCACTGACTGCAAGCTGTGCCATACATAGAAAACAAAACTTGAGTTTTTTGTGAAAAAAGTGAAATCTGAAAACCAATTTCCAGGACGATTCAAGGCCAAAGATCATTTCCATTAGCTTGCTGAGGCTTCAAAGAATGGATTTGGATCAAAAACTACAAGCTTTCATGCCCAGAAACGTGAGAACGATCTCACCTGTACAGAAAAATTTCTCATTCGTGCATCTTAATTCATACACTTTTCATAATTTTTTATGCTTGATTTGTGTTCATTATAAGATTCTGAAGCTAACCACATAAATTAATTGCGTTTTTATGCGATATACATGATTCTACCATTGATGCAGGCTAGGTTTTCTTGAAATCCAAATTAAGGGTTTCTTGATACTGTAAAATTAGGAGACCTCAATGCCATGACCATGTTCAGCGCGTTTGGACGAAAAGAATAGCATTCTCGCGCTTAATTTATATACCAAGAGGGCTTAATCGCTATTATGGAATGTGGTTTATTTTGAGGGGGTTCAAAACCCCCGTTAACCGTTCTCTATTTTTTCAGGAAGAACAAAACCATGGGGAAGACGATGAAGTGGCCGGTTCTGGTTGGTCCATTCAAAATCGCGCGCTAAAAATCCATTAGCGTGTTGTTTTATTTTATATTGATTGTTGGTTATTTAATTTACAAAGAAACAAAGTAGCTCCACTGGTAGGCATAAGCGCTGGTAACGTTCAGGACCTGGGTTCGAGCCCCAGGTCCCCACCCCCTTGCATATTATTTTTTCTTTAATACTTGCATGCAGTTTCAGCCTGAAGGAGCACCATATGTCCACAAAATCTAGCCATCCGCGTGCCTATGGAGATGGATCAAATGGCCACAATCTGAAGCGCACCATGGACTGCAGTCAACCACCTCACACCCTAGTGGCAAAAGTCAAAGAGGCCAAAGTTATTGGGCCCAGATTGCTAAAGCTTCACCCTCCAAATTAGGGGCAGACCCCCTTAGGTTTGCAAATTTTTTTACTTTCTTTATTTTTTCATTATTTCTATTTTCTTTTAATTATTATTTTTTTAATTAATTTGTTATTTTCATAAAAAAAACACAAAAACAATAAAAATCAGAAAAGAGACAAAAATTAATATTTTTATTTAATTAATATTTTTTGTAAATAGATTGCATTAATTAATTTTAGTTATTAAATTAGGTTTAATTGCAATATTTTCATAATAAAAATCTAAAATGGGTAGAATTAGGGTTTAATTAATTTTTTGTCCTTTTTTATTTTCTTTCATAAATATTAAATATTTATTTTTTGTAATTAAATTGCATGTAAATTAATTAGGGTTAATTTTAGGTTAAACTTTAATACGTTTTTTCAATAAAAATCAAAAAATTGTAGAATTAGGTTTAATTGCATTAAAGTCATAAAATACAAAAAAATACCAAAAAAAAACAATTTCTTTTTTTTTTTCAATTAATTAATTTCATCATTTAACTTAATTTTGCAAAAAGGGTCCAACGCCCTCGTTTTTTTAATTCTTATTTAATTCGCATATTCATTTCTTTTTCTTTATAATATTTATGTATCTCTCCCAAAGCCATGTAACATTTTAATCTTTCGCATTTTTAATTCTTTACTTTTTTGTCAAATCGGGTTCAAGAAATTTTTGGCGATGTGGACCCGCGCCTTTTGTAATAACTTAGAACTTTATCTTTCTCGCACTTTTAACTGTTAATCAAGGCATGCAAGAATGAATGGACAAAAATAAAAACAAACGCTAGATCACCTATACCATGACAAGATAAAATATCTGAACATGACACACAAATCACACACCACCCCTAGGGTACGCCTCACTGTTGCCTTGCCTCGAAAGGTGATCGTCGAGTAGCGGATGTCTTAGTAAGTCCTCATGATCCGGGAACCTGGCATGAGGGTAGCTTCTAAGGTGTCTTCCCATTGCTCCGGTGATCACCATGTCCCGAACCTTCGAATTGACCCGAACACCTCCAGCGGTGGTGCTACCTACCTCTCAATGGTGGGATGGCATTACTTTAAAGGACATTTACACAGACGAATTCCTTAGAGTAGGTAGATTCTCATGGATACTTGCTCTAATTTCAAAAACAAATCAAAAATACTTTTCACACCGACACCTTTTCAAAAAGCTTTCGAAAGCAATTTTTCAAACACTCTTGAGGACCGATACAAGAGTCGAACTGGAATTTTCAAAGAAACTTTTTAAAACCCACATTAAAAAGCAAACAAAACATTTTTGAAAACACAAATGAGCAAGTATCTAAGAGCCCATGGATAACCATGGATAGAAAGGGTGCAAACACCTTCCCTTTCTATAATCTACCTCCCGAACCGGGAGCAATCTCTATAAGGAATTTTTCTGTGCTTTTGTCCTTTCCATTTGGAGAAAATAAAAGACGGTGGCGACTCTTGCTTACCGCGACATTTCGCGAACCAGCGTTAAACAGTCAGTTCCAGATCCACCGATCACAGAACTGGCGACTCTGCTGGGGACTTAACTTAAAGTGAGGTGTACCTTAGGGTTAGTTCATAATTGTGTTTTCAATTGCTTTCCTTGTGTGCTTTAAATTGTGGGTTGCTTGGGACTTCTATAGATCCTAACCCGGATCTGGGGGATACCTTCTTAGAAAGTAGCAATAAGGCTATGAGGGAACTGTGCGGGGTATACCGACATGGTTGAAACAGTCTGCTACGTTGATGTGGCACTTTGGTGTGTACCGGTAACCCTTGAGTTCAGTCAAGGAGAGTACGGGGCCTCCGCGTGGTGTCGTGAAGCATCAACTGACCTTAGGAACCTTAATTGAACTATCTTGGCCTCTTTAGGGTAGTGAGATAACTGACTTTGGTGCAGTCCGAGGTTGGTTGATACTCGATACTACACTCAATTGAGGGTTGCTTTCCTGGAATATTTCAGTCGCCAGTTTAGTGGCTAAATCGAAACGATGAACAATGAAAGCAATCCCGTGATATTGGGACCCTTAGAACCCGGTTACTTCTGATAGGACAGGTTGAGCCCACCAACTTCAAGAGGGTAATACCCATACCTCATGCTGGCCTAAACTTTAGGGGCTTGTCTTGTGTGACTTGTGTGCCTTCCAACTTGACTAATTGCATGCGTGTTATCTGACACATAAGCTACTTGCAGGTTTTGTTCATAGTCCTTAATAAGGACTCATAACAGGGTTTACCGAGTTTCTTGCAGGTTTTGTTTTTAGTCCTTAACTAGGACTCATGACAGGTTTTACTTGAGTTTCTTGCAGGTTTCTGTTTGTAGTCCTTAATAAGGGATCCTAACAGGGTTTATTCATATTACCCCATGCATCATGACATCATACCATTGCATACATCCTAACCCATTTCAAGGATCTCAAGGGCTTGTGATGCAGGTCATGATGAATCAAACATCTAGCAAGGGGCAAAGAGGATTTATTTTCCTCTAGCCAAGGATGTCCGGGGCTATGACCCACTCGATATGGTGAGCCTTGACCCTTGAGGAAGGACTCTCAACAACATGAAGTTACTCCCATCAAGCTACAAAATGCAAATTCCAACTCTAACAAGTTTCTCTGTTTACCCCGCGAGGTCCTTAAAATCATTGCATGCATACCATACATATCATTGCGTAACAGGTACCCATTCTCTGCAGGTTGCTTACCTTCTTCACTGTTTATTTCAGCAGTCTCGTCATGAATCCTGAATCCTCAACCGAGCACACTATCAAGGCCCTCCAGGCTCAGAACGCCCAGTTCCAAGAGCTGATCATGAATTTGACCAAGGGGCAACAAGATCTGAAGACCTTGCTCTTGAAAAAGAAGAAGAAGAGGACTGTTTTGTTCAGCCCTAGACGCAGATCTGGGAACACACTGCAGGATGAAGCTGAGAGGACAACTCCATCTGTGGGGAAAGGCAGTCATCAAGAGGAAAGGGTTCCCAGTCCAGTGGTCTCCGACAATGAGACAGATTTCAACGACGAACAGTACCCTCCAGCTGAGGATAGGTACAAACAGTTGGAAGACCGGCTAAGTGCTATGGAGATACAAAAAGTGCCTGGCCTGGACTTCGAGGATCTAGGTCTGTCTTCTGGGGTAGTGATCCCGCACAAATTCAAGGCACCTGCCTTTGCAAAGTACGACGGGGCATCCTTTCCAAAGCTGCATCTCAGGTCATACATGAGGAGGATCCAGCCCTACACGGCCGACAGGAACTTATGGATCCACTTTTTCCAGGAGAGTCTTTCAGGGACTCAGCTTGACTGGTTCTATCAACTGAATGGAGCCAACATCCGCAGCTGGGAGGACTTGGCCACTGCTTTCTACAAGCAGTACCAGTACAACGCCGACCTTGCTCCCACGCGCACTCAACTTCAAGGAATGTCTATGGGTGCAGGCGAAGGTTTCAAAGAATATGCTCAAAAATGGAGGGTCCTTGATGGAAGGGTACAACCACCTCTGACTGACCGCGAGCTCGTCGACATGTTCTTGGGGACCCTGTCTGGTCCGTTCTTCAACCACCTGATTGGGAATTCTGCTGCTGGGTTTACAGATCTGATCTTGACCGGGGAAAGAATAGAAGCTGGCATCAAGTCAGGGAAAATACATAATGATGATTCCTCGAACACTGAGAAGAAACCATCCAAGAGAGAATCTAGTGCGGTCAACGCAGTAGCTATTGTAAAGCCGGCCGGTGCTCCTCAGCGTCACAATCAGCAAAGGGAAGAGAGACCCAAAAGGCAATTTACTCCCCTCGGCATGACCTTGTCACAGATGCTGCCACAGCTGCTGGAAATAAAGTTGGTAACTCTCATGGATCCCCCGAAGAATCCTAACAGGACACCTTCAAGGTACAATCCCAATGCTCGCTGCGCCTATCATTCCGACAGCCCGGGGCATGCTACAGATGACTGTTGGACTTTGAGAAATAGGGTTCAAGATCTGATTGACGCAAAGGAAGTCCAGCTCGACTCTCCAGAGGCTCCCAACGTGATCACTGCTTCCATGCCAAAACATGGCTAGGATAGAAAGCACTTTTTTTGTTCATTTGAATTCAAGTTGTAATTTTCTTTTGATTGTTCAAACATTTACTCATGTTAAACATTGTTATTTCTTTAATGCATCGCATATGTCTGTTTTGAAACAATATATTCGTATTCACTAAATACAAATTATTTTCATGTTTTTTCTGATGTCAACTCTTGATTAAGAAATTCTAAGCCTCTTTAGGGAGGATGACGAAAACGATACCATGATCTACAGTATGCTTTTGAACAGACCCCACTGATGAGGTACATGCATTGTTTCAATTCCTAAACACTGGAGTTATAAGGAAGATAATCCCTCGTCAACCCCTCCGAGCCAAAGAAGTAGGAGTTTTTCTTTTCGAAATTCAAAACCCTTCATCATAACCTGGGGCAGGGTAGTTCTCTCAGTTAATCCAAGTGCATAACGAATGGCACCAAAAAGATCCTTACAAAACAAAAGACAGTGATGGTTCCAAATGATCAATAAAGAAAGGCAGTCATTATCTTTCAAAATAAAAGAACCCATTAAGTCAAAAACCTATGAAGAAGACTTACGAAACTGGGGCATCCCGCTGACTGTAACTCCAAGAAAGGGAAACAGTTCAGGCAAAAAACAGGGATAACAAAATAAAAAAAGGAAAGAGGTCACACAAACCCTCAATAACAAAAAGGAATGACTGCCTATTCAAAATAAACTATCAACATCCGAACCATCACGGGAATATCAGGACAAAAACTCAAATAAGGTCTAACGCACGATCAACTGAGTTTAGGATTGAAGAACATCACGAAGAGCGGGTGGGTACAAATAATTTGAGCCTTTATCCTTTGTTTCTTGAACCGTGAACCAGGTCACGTTATAACCCTTAAAAGTCCTAGCTGAAGCATGGGTTAGTTCGAAAGCATACTGTTACGAAAAGTATCCTGACTCCTTAAGGCCTACGATAAAATAACGAGTTGACATCACGTTTTACAAACAATCACTTGTTTTATGAAAAAGACTGCATTTTCAAAATCTTCAAGACAGACATAAGCTTTGCATTTTTGATATAACATTGTTTGCATATGACAATTTGTTTGAACAACAGGGAAATTCGCACGATGAATACCTAGTGAATGAAAACATTTCCAATCAAGGGGCATGGCATGACAATTAGCCATCATCTGGGGCAATCCAATCAAGATTCGGAGAATCTCTAAAAGGCCAAATAGCCTGGGGCAAATCTCCGCATGAGTCACCTGGGGCATTTCAACAATAAATCTTGCCTGGTCAGAAATCTTCTGGTGGCATGACAAAACACTTCCAACAGGGGCACCTCCCTTCGCTCTGAGAGCACGGACATAGTCGGAAAAAATACTACGCATAATCAAAGACCCGCTAGGTTGACACACCTAGGCAAAAATAAGGGCTTCCCGGCGAACCAAAAGGGTTCGGGCAAAAATAAGGGATGAATATGAAAAAATCTGTACACCCGGCAAGCCGAAAACCTGAAAAGGCGGCTTGGGCAAAAATGGGTATCCCGGTGGACTGAAAACCCGAAAGGGCGGTCCAGGCAAAAATTAGGGATTAAAGCGTACGACTATGTCCCGTCATCTCGTCACCTGCCTACCAGAAGATTTTTCAATTGGCAGCCGTCAAGCACCTCCACAGGTATCTTCTAACATCAGAAACAGGGGCAGTAATGAGTTGTCTAAGCAATCTATTTATTCTGTCCACCAAGGTACCAGGGTAAGTTCAACTGAAGAATGCGACCAAGATACCTTCACTCCCTGCAGAGCGAACGCGTCTCCCCGGTTTTATTCAAAGGTTATTTCTCCACCAGAGCTTATAACTAGGTTATCCTCAGCTAAAAGCCACGGAAGATCGTCCTCGGCGAAGCCTTCCTATCCCCAGCGGAGTTCATCAAATCTCCCAACATAACTTATCAACGGTATCCCCAGCGGAGTTATCTTTATCAACCTCAGCAAAGTACTTCTCTTTCCCCACAAAGTTCACTCCCCGCAGAGTAACCTATTCGCCAAGTTTATTTCCCAACGGAGTTATCTTCTCCTACCGGTATTCTTGCAATCATCATCCCCAACGGAAACGAAGAATCTCACTCTTCAACATCAGCCCAGGAGTTGACTTCCCGGCATCCGTCAAGGATCTATTTTCCCAGACGAAGATACATTCATAACATCACATTGTTATACATCATGATACATGCATATACGCATCATATCATACAATCTCACGTGTTGAGAACATCGTTGCTTGATTCATATCATGCATTGCATATGACTGACCTTTACCTTTCAGGAAGGATACAGTTAAATGATCAGCTATGTAGACGAATACAGTCAAAAGAGACCAACCCAGTCAAAGAATACAAATCCAGTTAAATCAATGCCTAAAGATTTATCTGATACAACTCGTCGTTATAGACACTCGTCGTTATAGACACTCGTCGTTATAGACACTCGTCATTATAGACACTCGCCGTTATAGACACTCGCCGTTATAGACACTCGTCGTTATAGACACTCGTTGTTATAGACACTCGTCGTTATAGACACTCGTCGTTATAGACACTCGTCGCCATAGACACTCGTCGTCATAGACACTCGTCGTTATAGACACTCGTCGTCATAGACACTCGTCGTTATAGACACTCGTCGTTATAGACACTCGTCGTTATAGACACTCGTCGTTATAGACACTCGTCGTTATAGACACTCGTCGTCATAGACACTCGTCGTCATAGACACTCGTCGTCATAGACACTCGTCGTCATAGACACTCGTCGTTATAGACACTCGTCGTTATAGACACTCGTCGTTATAGACACTCGTCGTCATAGACACTCGTCGTCATAGACACTCGTCGTTATAGACACTCGTCGTTAAAGACCACTCGTCCATGAGGATAACCTGTCAGTAGAGACAACTCACCAACCTTACTAATTCCAGATCCGATTCCTGTATCTTGCCAGGGTGTGTCTGAAGAGTTCGAGGATCCGATACCTGAATCTTGCCAGGGTGTATCCGTTGAAGACTAACATTACCAGATCCGATTCCTGTATCTTGCCAGGGTGTGTCTGAAGAGTTCGAGGATCCGATACCTGAATCTTGCCAGGGTGTATCCGTTGAAGACTAGCATTACCAGACTCGATTCCTGTATCTCGCCAGGGCATGTCTGAAGAATCCAAAGATTCATCTCCTGTAACCAGTCAGGACACATCTTTACAAAACATCTGAAAACCAGATCCTGCAACATGTCAGGTACTCATTTTTCTTTTGCAGGTACGCAAGTTCTCGCTAAGAAATCTCTTACGCGATCAACATCCAGATGGCATCTATAAGCCCATCGTCCTATTTATCAATCTCTAAATGGAATCTATAAGCCCATTTCCACCATCACTGCTACTATGTGAGCGCAAATTTCTGGGCACTCTAGTGTTCAATCATCTTCCACCCTCGGATTACGAAAGGCACGTCAGCCAATGCATCCTCAGGTCTAAGAAGATTTAACAGGGGCAACTGTTGTACCCCAAAATTTGCCGTCCCATATTCTTCAAGAAATTGCCAAGTCAAGCTGCAAAATTCCCCAAGGGTTGCACAATGTAAGAGCCTCCTGAACAGTCAAAATTAGGGTTTTGGTTCTGATCAAGAAAATGAAGTTTCCAAGGGTCCAATCAAGTCCCACATGCCAATAAATATGGTCAAGCATCCTCATATCAAGTTTCAAGACTTTCAGCACAAAATTGCACAGTCAAAACCCTAATTGCACTACAGTCAACTGTAGGGGCAAAATGGTCATTTGGCAGTCAAAAGTTCAAATTTTTGGTCAACATCTCATTTTGAAGCCACAAACATCATTTGATCAATGCTTGATCATGATTCTCAAAGCTTGGCTCAAAAATCATCAAGATGCAAAAGTTTCCTTATTTGGACAGCTGAAAAAGTCAACTGTAAATTGACCAGGGCATAACTTTCACATGGATTATCAGAAAAATTCCATCCAAAGCTTATTTTGAAGATAAAGACATTTCCTACAACTCCTCTTCATACTTCAAGTCCAAGAAATGCTCTCACAAAAAGTTATCAATTTCAACATTATAGGTCATTTTCAAAAGTCAACAAAAAGGGACATTAAGTCAAAGGCCATAACTTGAGATTGGTAAATCAAAATGACATGGGACCAAATACATTGGTTAGAGGATTCAAAGACCTTTCCAAAATGTCCAAGAACATGAGCAAAGCTTAAAAATTGAGCAAGTTATGCCTTGTGGAAGTTGGGAAATTTTTGGATATTTTGAAAAGTCAACATTGCTTCAAATGACCTAAAATTGCTAATGGGCCTATTTTTCTTCCACAATTCATCATCCAAGGCATGTGCACGACCACTTGGCCCAAAGGGAAGTTTTTCTTCATTTTTTATTTATTTATTTGGATTTTTATTATTAATAATTCATTTAAATTAAAATAAATACATGAAAAATACTAAACCTACTATTTCAAATCTTTTTGTGCATATAATATCTTCAATATTTCGTGCAAATCAAATTAGGGAAGAATTGGAATTGATTGGATATGATTGAGAACTAAAAAGCATGAAAAAAGATTGAAAATTATGGTTTGCAAATCAAATCTTTTTTCACATCAATGCATGGATTTTGATCAAGTTTTCAACCCTAAATCATTCATACATATACAAGCAAAGAAACCCTCGTGCTCACTGACTGCAAGCTGTGCCATACATAGAAAACAAAACTTGAGTTTTTTGTGAAAAAAGTGAAATCTGAAAACCAATTTCCAGGACGATTCAAGGCCAAAGATCAGTTCCATTAGCTTGCTGAGGCTTCAAAGAAGGGATTTGGATCAAAAACTACAAGCTTTCGTGCCCAGAAACGTGAGAACGATCTCACCTGTACAGAGAAATTTTCTCATTCGTGCATCTTAATTCATACACTTTTCATAATTTTTGATGCTTGATTTGTGTTCATTATAAGATTCTGAAGCTAACCATATAAATTAATTGCGTTTTTATGCGATATACATGATTCTACCATTGATGCAGGCTAGGTTTTCTTGAAATCCAAATTAGGGGTTTCTTGATACTGTAAAATTAGGAGACCTCAATGCCATGACCATGTTCAGCACGTTTGGACGAAAAGAATAGCATTCTCGCGCTTAATTTATATACCAAGAGGGCTTAATCGCTATTATGGAATGTGGTTTATTTTGAGGGGGTTCAAAACCCCCGTTAACCGTTCTCTATTTTTTCAGGAAGAACAAAACCATGGGGAAGACGATGAAGTGGCCGGTTCTGGTTGGTCCATTCAAAATCGCGCGCTAAAAATCCACTAGCGTGTTGTTTTATTTTATATTGATTGTTGGTTATTTAATTTACAAAGAAACAAAGTAGCTCCACTGGCAGGCATAAGCGCTGGTAACGTTCAGGACCTGGGTTCGAGCCCCAGGTCCCCACCCCCTTGCATATTATTTTTTCTTTAATACTTGCATGCAGTTTCAGCCTGAAGGAGCACCATATGTCCACAAAATCTGGCCATCCGCGTGCCTATGGAGATGGATCAAATGGCCACAATCTGAAGTGCACCATGGACTACAGTCAACCACCTCACACCCTAGTGGCAAAAGTCAAAGAGGCCAAAGTTATTGGGCCCAGATTGCTAAAGCTTCACCCTCCAAATTAGGGGCAGACCCCCTTAGGTTTGCAAATTTTTTTACTTTCTTTATTTTTTCATTATTTCTATTTTCTTTTAATTATTATTATTTTTAATTAATTTGTTATTTTCATAAAAAAAACACAAAAACAATAAAAATCAGAAAAGAGACAAAAATTAATATTTTTATTTAATTAATATTTTTTATAAATAGATTGCATTAATTAATTTTAGTTATTAAATTAGGTTTAATTGCAATATTTTCATAATAAAAATCTAAAATGGGTAGAATTAGGGTTTAATTAATTTTTTGTCCTTTTTTATTTTCTTTCATAAATATTAAATATTTATTTTTTGTAATTAAATTGCATGTAAATTAATTAGGGTTAATTTTAGGTTAAACTTTAATACGTTTTTTCAATAAAAATCAAAAAATTGTAGAATTAGGTTTAATTGCATTAAAGTCATAAAATACAAAAAAATACCAAAAAAAAACAATTTCTTTTTTTTTCAATTAATTAATTTCATCATTTAACTTAATTTTGCAAAAAGGGTCCAACGCCCTCGTTTTTTTAATTCTTATTTAATTCGCATATTCATTTCTTTTTCTTTATAATATTTATGTATCTCTCCCAAAGCCATGTAACATTTTAATCTTTCGCATTTTTAATTCTTTACTTTTCTGTCAAATCGGGTTCAAGAAATTTTTGGCGATGTGGACCCGCGCCTTTTGTAATAACTTAGAACTTTATCTTTCTCGCACTTTTAACTGTTAATCAAGGCATGCAAGAATGAATGGACAAAAATAAAAACAAACGCTAGATCACCTATACCATGACAAGATAAAATATCTGAACATGACACACAAATCACACACCACCCCTAGGGTACGCCTCACTGTTGCCTTGCCTCGAAAGGTGATCGTCGAGTAGCGGATGTCTTAGTAAGTCCTCATGATCCGGGAACCTGGAATGAGGGTAGCTTCTAAGGTGTCTTCCCATTGCTCCGGTGATCACCATGTCCCGAACCTTCGAATTGACCCGAACACCTCCAGCGGTGGTGCTACCTACCTCTCAATGGTGGGATGGCATTACTTTAAAGGACATTTACACAGACGAATTCCTTAGAGTAGGTAGATTCTCATGGATACTTGCTCTAATTTCAAAAACAAATCAAAAATACTTTTCACACCGACACCTTTTCAAAAAGCTTTCGAAAGCAATTTTTCAAACACTCTTGAGGACCGATACAAGAGTCGAACTGGAATTTTCAAAGAAACTTTTTAAAACCCACATTAAAAAGCAAACAAAACATTTTTGAAAACACAAATGAGCAAGTATCTAAGAGCCCATGGATAACCATGGATAGAAAGGGTGCAAACACCTTCCCTTTCTATAATCTACCTCCCGAACCGGGAGCAATCTCTATAAGGAATTTTTCTGTGCTTTTGTCCTTTCCATTTGGAGAAAATAAAAGACGGTGGCGACTCTTGCTTACCGCGACATTTCACGAACCAGCGTTAAACAGTCAGTTCCAGATCCACCGATCACACCTACTATCTAGGCTTTCATATTAAAGTAACTCTACTATCCAGGTTCCTTCTCACAACCCTACTATTCAGGCTTTCATATCAAAGTAACCCTACGACCCAGGTTCCTTCTCACAGCCCTACTATCCAGGCTTGCATATCGAAGTAACCCTACTATCCAGGTTCCTTCTCACAGCCGTACTATCCAGGTTTTCATATCAAAGTAACCCTACTATCTAGGTTCCTTCTCACAGCCTTACTATCCAGGCTTTCATATCGAAGAAACCCTACTATTAAAGTTCCTTCTCATAACCTTACTATCCAGGTTCCTTCTCTCTTATCTCCAGACAGCAGTCCACAACACTATAAAACCAGGATTCCATCAAACATGATTGGTTTTGCATCTCCTCAGTAAGTCACAGTGCAGCATGTACTCTAACCAGATATACAGTTCACTTTCGCTTCCTCAAGTTGGAGTTATTTCCTCAGTAGAGTAATGGACAACTGAAGCTCCTAAAATTCTATTTCTCCCACGACAGATACCAACGTTCCTCTGGAGATTCCTCCTCGACAACAGGAATAGGAACTCTCATCAAAGAAATATATCAGAAAATCAACATTCTCTAGATGGCATCTTTAAGCCCATCTCTGAAGATTCTCAATCACACCCAGGGCATCTTTAAGCCCATCTCCGACAGTCTTCTATCATCAACTTCTGAATGGAATCTATAATCATATTCCCGATATCAGAAATCAAGTGCCACTTCATGCGAGTGCAAATTTCTGGGCACTCTAGTATTCAATCATCTTCCACCTTCAGATCACGAAAGGCAGATGAGCCAATCTACATCCTCAGGTTTAAGAAAATTGAACAGGGGTAGTTGTTGTACCCCAAAATTTGCCCTCTCATTTTACTCCATACATGTCCATTGAGATCTTCAATTTGCTCAAGGTTGCCCAAGAGTGGACCAGACAAACTCTCTCCTAAGGCAATGTACCTCAAGTTAGGGTTTCCATTTTCATCAAGATGGGTGGACTCCAAGGACCTCACATACTCTCCATGGTCTTAATATGTTCTCAAGACCCTACATGTCAAGTTTCATGCCTTGCACAAGAAGTTTTCCCAGTCAACTGCTCAGATGCTTGAGAATCGACTGTATTAGGTCAAAGGACAACTGTGACCCACATATTGTCAAACTTCAATATTTTTGATCAAAATTAACATTTTTAAGTGACTTTAATCATTTGATCAAGGGTTAATCATGATTTCCCAAGGAATGCTCCAAATTCATCAAAACCCAAAAGTTGCTAAATTAGGGTTTCTTAGTAAAGGTCAACCAAACTTTGACCAAGCATAACTTCCTCATACTTTATCATATATTTTCCATCCAAAGCTCATTTTGAAGATAATGCAATTCCCTACAATTCATCTTCTGCTCACAAGTTCAAAATGTGCACTCATAAAAAGATATGAATTTCTACATTATGAGTCCTTTTGAAAAGTCAACAAAAACACCTTTTGGGTCAAAGCTTCTTACAGGAACATGGAAGACTAAATTGAGATGAGACCAAAAGGGTTGCTTAGGGGACATCCTAATATTTCTAAAAAGTCCAAGAACACCTCTCTAGGGTTAAAATTGGAAGAGATATGCCTTGTCAAAGTTGACCTTTTTTGCAAAATTGCCAAAAGTCAAATGTGCTCAAAAATGCATTTTTTGCTAAATAGGCCTAACTTTTTATGCTTGCACCTCACTTATAATGTGGTCCACGACTCAAATATTCACCCACGCATTATTTGCTTCATTTTTCAATTTATTTTGATTTTTTACTAATTAAAAATTGAGTTAAATCAAATAATTGATGAATAATAGCAAATATATGATTTTATTTGGTTTTTGGACAGGTTGGCAATCAAAATATGCTGAATTATCAAGGCCAAAACGAATCAAGCATAATTGGTACAAGAAAGGGAAGATTCGGCTCAAAATAGCAAGTTTGCATATGGCTAAAGAATCAAATCAAATCTCATCAAATTACAAGATTCAATCCAAGTTTGTAACCCTAATTCATCCCTAGGTATATATTGGACAAGAACAAAGCAAAAAATAGAGGCTAGCAAGCGTGAACAAGGAGAAAAAAACTTCAAAATTTGACAAAAAGTTGTGACTCAGTTTCAAGCTTGGAGGCCAATTCAAGCCCTTCTAGCATTGCCAAACGATTCCTGGACCTTCCCAGAAGCTAACCCAATCGGTTGCACGCCTCTACACGTCCAGAATTGCCCCCTAGCACTCTCACGGTTTGCTCACATTTTCAAAATCGATTACTGTATTTCTTGCATCATTAGCATGTTTAAGTTATATATTTGTGATCCTCATCATGTTTGCAAGCTAACTGGATGATTTAATTGCATTTTTGAAGCCTGTACATGCCTTTTGCCATTGTTAGGGTTTGTATGTGCAGTTTAGGGGTTTTGTCCACATGTTAAATTGGCCAGCAAAAGGGGTACCATGATGTTCACAAGATCAAAACGAGTTGATCTATATAATTAGATGCCATTTATCTTACGTGTTGTGGATTTTTGAGTTTCACAGGTTTGTAGCTACAGACCTTTGTCTGTAGGTAAAAGTACCAGAGCCTAAAACGACAGATGAGGAAGGAGAAGATAACGTGTCCAGTCACCATTGGACTATTTGAAAACTGGCGCACATTTTTTCTTTTCTTCATTAATCCATTTGATTTTATATAATATTATTTGTTTGCATTATACTTACAACAAAGCAAGACAACTCATATGGTGAAGTGTATTTGTGGGGAGTATAAGGACCTGGGTTCGATCCCAGGTCCCAACTAAATTTTCTTTATTTCACTTTTTGTAACAGATCCAACGCATCATCCTTCCCGGTGACCACCATACACCCTTGTGTCCAACCGGTAGATCAAGCATGCCATCAGATCTAACGTTCCAGCAATGAGGGACTATGGTACGCCCTCAAGTCAACAATACAAGGCACCAAAGGCTGACTGGGCTTGGAGGGTTTTTAGGCTCAAAAGTTTCAGATTGACACCCCCAGAATTGCTATTCAACACACACCCATTCTCTTTTTCTTTATTTATTTCTTTTCTTTTATTTATTTTGTTTAATTATTTATCACCAAATTAATTACCTTTTTTTTATTAATCATAAAATCAATAAATCACAAAACACCAAAAAAGCATTTTTTTAATAAAATATTTATTTTAATTTAATTAGAAATATAGGTTAAGTTAATTTCTTTTTTATAATTAAAAGCAATTAGAAATTAAGGTTTTTAACTAATGTGCAATTACATTTCTTTTCTCAAATAAAAAACCAAAAAATACACAAAATATTTTTGTACAAAATATTTTATTTTCTTGAAATTATTTAATTTGGCTAGATTAGGTTAATTTCAACTTCTTTTTCATAATTAAAATAATTAGAATTAGGGTTTTATTCGTACATAACTCAATTAATTCTTTTCTCAAAAATAACTTAATTAGATTTTAGGGTTTTCAATTTCTTCTCGTATTTAATTCGCCGCACATTTAATTATTTCTTTTCTATTATTTTTGTAATTGCAAATGGTTTGTAATAGTTAAACTAGGGTTTTATTTACTGCTTTAATCCCCGGTTTTTTTGGTTATGTAATTAATCCCCATCCCCGAAGCCTTGTAATAGCTAGGTTTATTTTCTCGCATTTTTAATTCCTGCAAATATTTAACTGTCTAGATGTATGCAAATTGGGTTGTATGGCAAGAATGTCTGAAAAATTAAAACGGTAGATCACCTAATGTGCAAAGATTAAATAACTGAAACAAATCATATGCACATATTTCACTCCTAGGGTTTACCTCACTTCGGTTGCCTTCGGTAAACAATCACTAAGCATAGGAGATTTTAGTGGTTGCCTTCCAGTCTAAAGAGATCAAATTGTCTCATTCGAATGTTGCCTCGGAAATGTTGCCTCGGAAAGATCTTAAGACTCTAGGGTTACTACTAAAGTTTCCTAACTATTGCTTTAGTGATTGTACTTGTCCCTTTCGAACGTCCCTTACAACTCCAACGACAATGCTACCTACTCCTTAATAGTAGGATAGCGTTGTCTAAAGGAAACGAGAACAAACAATCTTTTTTTCGAGTAGGTAGAATCTTAAGTACTTGCTCAATGAAAACTTTTCACACAAACACCTTTCAAAACAAATTTTCAAAACAAACTTCCTCACATCCTTGAGGACTGATACAAGGGTTATCACGAAGTAAAAAATTTTCAAAACAAACACACACAAGAAATTTTAAAAATGAGCAAGTACCTAAGAGCCCATGGAAAACCATGGATAGAAAGGGTGCTAACACCTTCCCTTTCTATAATCTACCCCCCGTACCCAGAATATCTCGAAAAAAGGTTTTTTCTGTTCTTTTTCCTTTTCCATGATTGGATGAAATAAAAGTCGGTGGCGACTCTTGCTTACCACGACATTTTGCAAACAAAAAACGCAAAACGCAAACCAGTAAAAACAGTCGGTTCTGCCACCGTATCGCACCATGTCTCAAGTTTTGCCACACCTTTTAATGACCAATATGGCAACTTTAAAAGAAGCTCCCAAGAACCCCAACACTACTTCGCCTCGCTACAACTCGAATGCCCGACGTGCCTATCATTCTGAAAGTTTGGGGCATGATACAAACGACTGTTGGGCCTTGAAGAATAAGGTACAAGACCTTATCGATGTTGTTAGCTGGCTATTTCGAATAAGGAAGAAACCACTATCAAAATAATTTTCGAATAAAGTACCTAAGGAGATTAATACCAATATTGGATATTGGTGGGAGATATGGAGTCATTATGTTGAAGGACTATTCAATTTCCAGCAGATTTCGATTTGGACTTTTTTAGTGTTCAAATTATAAAGAGCTCCTTTATGCAAGGGTGTCAGAAATTGGAAACGGTCCAGGTAATTGGGTTATTTCGAAAGCGTCGAAGAAACAAGATGCTTCGATTGGTACAATTTTTCGAATTTCAAATACAGAGCGCCATTCTAGAAGACGCGTGGAAGTCAGCAAACATAGGAAGCCTGCATGCTTCGAACGTGGCGTTATTTTAGAATAGGGTCGTTAGGGTCAAGACACTATAAATAGGTGTTCTTATGTTATATTTAAGGGTGTTCACTTTTATGTACTAAAAGATCTCAAAATACTCAAACTACCGTGAATTAAGGAAAACGAGTCAGAAGATACAATGTACATATTGAACATCATTACTTTTTTACAATTTCAATACAAGTCTTGTTATATTTAGTTCTCCATTACAGTATTTCTGCCCTTAAATCCTTCGATTTCCTTGCATTTCTTTGTTTTACTTGCCTTTAAACACAGTCACTTCGTTAGAAACTTTACTTTTACTTTATCCTTTGAGTCAAACACTTATCTTTACATTCAAGCCCAAGTCTAATTCGAAGCCTTTCCTGCCTACATTCAGTTAGTTTATTCCTATAGACCATTTTAGAAATCTTCCCTAAGAATCTCGTATTCGAACTTAACATATAGAAATCTTTCCTAAGAATCTTGTATTCGAACTTAACATACAATATAAGTCTATCAATATAACAGATATGAACATGGAAATGAGTTATGACACATGTGTTCTAGGATCAATCTAGTCGATCCTGCAAGTAACCAATAATAATTAGTAAATTGGAAGACTAACGGTTGTTTATTAGAAATCACTGTAAACAAATTGGCACACCTGATGGGACAGTGTCATAACAATTTTTTTTATCAAACAAACATATTAGAGAAGTTTTAGGATTTTGAGTGTGGAGCGCGTTTCGGTACATGAACCTTCGAAGCGGCAAAATAAAGAATAACAATCCATATATACCCATAAAACAACGTACAAAAATAATGGTTAATACAACCAACCAAGATGGGGTACAGAATCCCCCACAGGGGGCTGCAACAATCGTTTCAAGTTCGATTGATGCCTCCAATGCCATTCCTATTGGCAGTTCGAATACGATCCCAGTAAGTACATTAGACATGCCATCAAACGTGTCTTCAGTGCAAACTGCGCCACACATAAGGAATCAACAGTATTCGACCCCCCCTAGGCCTCCAGGTTTTGAACCTTTGAGACCCAGAAATCCTCAGTATGGGATGCCAACTTCGTTTATGGCAGGGTTACATAATACAACAACTCCGTCCCCACTCCAAGGATCTGGTTCAGGAATGAACCATTTGGGTGCAAATTTCCAGAATATAGGAAACTTTGCCCAAATGCCTACTCTTACAACTAATAGTCAGGCAGCGCTTAGGCAACAGATGGATGATAGAAATAATGATATGGTAGGCATCCTAGCCCGCGAAATGAATGCTATTTTCAATCCCCTAATCCAGAATATAAATAGAACAAACCAAGAAAATGCAACCCAGATGGCCAGAATAGTAGATTTCTTTGGTGCCCCTAATGCGCCTGCAAGGCGTAGGCAAAAGCCAGTGGAGATTCGAATTGAAGAACCCATAATCGAACGAATTCGACCCCCTGTGCAAGTGGTCGAAGAAAGAAATATAGGGGTGAGATTAAGAGATCAGGGAATTCAGGAAGTTCAGAATGAATAGCCTAGACCTATACTGATGGTGAATAGGGACCAAAATGCAGACGAAATTGTTCATAGAATTAGAAATGACAATTTAGTGGCAGAAAATAACCTCACCACCATGATTGAAAGAATAATGGCCCAAAACGGTTTAAATTCGGGATTTAGGAGGCCAAACTACACATCTCCTATTATAGATTATATTATGCAAACAGAATTATCCAGGGGCGTTAAAGTTCCTAAATTCACGAAATTTGCTGGAGATACAAGTGAATCAACAGTGGAACATATAGCAAGATATTTAACAGAAGCAAGAGATATAGAAAATAATGAAAATCTTAGGATAAAATACTTCCCAAGTTCTTTGACAAAGAACGCATTCACTTGGTTCACCACCTTGCCCCCTGGATCTGTAGACACCTGGCCTTATTTAGAAAGGCTTTTCCATGAACAATTTTATATGGGTCAGTCAAAAATCAGTCTCAAGGAACTAGCAAGCATTAAGAGAAAATTCACGGAACCAATAGATGAATATTTGAATAGATTCCGTTTATTAAAATCCAGATGCTTCACAGTGGTCCCTGAACATGAATTGGTCGAAATGGCTGCTGGGGGCCTAGATTATTCCATTCCAAAGAAATTGGATACACAGTATCTTAGAGATATGACCCAACTAGCAGACAGAGTGCGTCAGGTCGAAAGATTAAAAGCTGAAAAAGCTAGGGCTAGTAAAAATCATAAGAAAGAGAGAATAGCCTAGATAGAGGATGAAGAGGAAAACATAGATGATTCTCAAGACCCTTATGATTTCGATCAGTTCGAAATAGATCTTGCAGAACTAAAAGAAGCACCCCTTTATGCTTGCAAAGTTCTACTTCCTTCCAATGGAAAGGATTTTCTCGGAAGTGAAAGGAATGATAAATTCCCCAAGAAAATCTATACTTTCGATATAACTAAATGTGATGAGATATTTGATCTACTTGTTAAAGATGGCCAGTTAATAGTTCCTCCTAACCTTAAGGTTCCTCCGTTGGAACAAAGGAAAAAGAGGGGCTTTTGTAAATATCACAACTTTTAGGCCATAAAACCTCACAGTGTTTTCTTTTCAGGGATTTGATACAGAATGCGATCAAGGATGGCAGGCTGAAGTTCTCAGACAAGGGAAAGAATCCAATGAAAGTTGATACGGATCCGTTGCTGATGGCGGAGACTAACTATGCTGAACCACTAGACATCAATGTGGTAGAAATTGCTGAGAGGAAATTTGAATCAAAAGTGGAATTCGAAGAGGATGGGGACTTCATCCTAATCAAAAACGAAAAAGAGGATATTGATGGCCTCCCATTGATCAAAAACGAAACAGAAGCTACTGATGGCCTCCCAAAGGTGCTCAAAGCAAAGATATCAAGTGACAGAAAATTAGTTGAGGCCACTGAAGGTCTTAGGATGAAATTTGAAGAAGTCAAAATTTCTGATGACCAAATGCTGGGAGTGAATATGGTGGACTTCGAACAACCTAACGCTGAAATAGAAGAAGTGGAACGCTGTTTAGAGAGGGAAAGAGAACAGAGAAGAGAGAACTTACCTAGAAAGGACGCAGGTTTGCATGAATACCTCTTCCACTGTCATAAGAAAAATCAGGAAAAGTTGTTATGCCCAAGGTGCAGTATCATCTGCAACCCCAGAATTGCTGCTGGATTCGAAAGGGCCCAGCGTGAACGAACAGGAGTCAACTGGCGGCAAGACAACCAACTATACAAAGTCTATCCAAAAGCTGATGAAAGTCTGCTCGAATTCCTGGTTCGTTGCCACAAGATTGGAACAAAATGCTTGATATGTCCCAGATGTGCAGTAGTGTATGATAAGGAAATGGATGAAGTATTCGAGAGAATTCCGTTTGCGTCAGGCTGGGGGCACCAAGACGGAATGCCTTCGAATCTTGTTAGCACAACCAGAAGTATGCCAAGGAGGCCAGATAGCCCTTATCCCAGGGGAGCAAAGAGAGTTTCCTTTAAACTACCTGCATAAATCCCCACTGATAGATGGCTGCAAGTGAATGCTGATAAGGGAAAAGGGAAGTGGCGCGGCTTCGATCGAGGAGGCAGGACTGCAATGGCTTATAGGAGGCAATTCAATTCAAACAGGAGGGAAGAAATAAGATTGGAGAATTATAAAGGCAGAAACCCAATGTCTCGCTCTCAGTGGCGCAGACACCAGAGAAACCAAAAAGCAGCAAGGGATTCGAAACCTACAGGAGTAGGAAAATCCAGTACCAATAACCCAACATCACTGAACCAGACTGGGGGCAAACCCCCAGTGTCCAGGAAACTTTTTTCTCCACAGAAGGACACTAAAGAAAATAGGACTCAGAAGGAAGCTGCGAATGAAGAGGACTTGATGACTGATGCCTTCGAATCTGAGGGGGAATCCTTCTTCAATGCAAACTGCAATGTAGTTTCGGTGCTGCCTTGTGAGTACAATCAGGAAACAGAGGTTTATGCTGATGAGGAGACTGATGAGGACGAAATGGCCAGACATAGGCCAAAATGCTATTACGTGATGAACAATGGAGCGGTCGAAGAGCATAATGCTTTCTTTGAAAAGCCAGACGAAGGAATGAAAAACCATCTCAAACCCTTATTCATCAGGGCAAAGGTGGAACAATATGGTGTGAACAAGGTTCTGGTAGATGGTGGAGCTGCTGTCAATCTGATGCCTCAATTCATGCTAAAGAGAATAGGAATGCAGGATTCAGATGTTAGACCTTACAACATGGTGCTTTCGAATTATGAAGGGAAGGTTGGCCAGACTTTGGGAGTAATACAAGTTAACCTGACAGTTGGTTCCCTCACAAGGCCAACAATGTTTATGGTCATTGCTGCAAAAGCAAATTACAATCTGTTGCTTGGCAGGGAATGGATCCATGGAGTTGGAGCTGTACCTTCTTCAATGCATCAAAGGCTGGTGTTGTGGAGAGATGATGGGATTGTTGAAAATATAGAAGCAGACCAAAGTTACTATATGGCAGAAATCAACAATGTGGACAAAAGAAATTTCGACAGAAATATGGCCAACATAGGGCCATGTCACCCACCTGAGGAATATTTTGAGCCAAATGAGAACGCTTATTATTCCCTAACCTTGCGTCCCAATGGATTCCAATGGGATAGGGAAATCATGTGGAACGGGCAGGTGACTGAAAAAGATGGAGAGACTTCGAAGATACGGCCAACTGGCTGGGCAAGCGAAGGTTATTATGACTGAATCAAATTACTACCAAAAGATTTCGGCCTATTTGGCTGAGAATAAACGAAGAACGGCTCTCAAAGCCGAGATAAAAAACATTGCTGTCGAAGCCATAGACAAAAAAGAAATAGCAAATCCTGAAGGAAACCATTCATCCTCACCCTGTGATGGACAAGCTTCTGAGCTGATGGATGAAAGACTAGATGCCATTTATGATCAAGAGCCCTTGGGGTTCGAAAAGGATCCAGAGTCATCAAGCGCTAAGATGCTGGCCCAAGATCCTTTGGAGGAAGTTGATATCGGGGATGGTGTTGAAAAAAGGATTACATACATCAGTGTGAAGCTTAGTCCCAATTTAAAAGGCAAAGTGGTTAAAATGCTCAAACAAAATAGGGATTGCTTCGCCTGGGACTATGATAAAATGCCTGGTTTAAAGAGGGAACTGGTAGAACATAGGCTTCCAATCAAGGATGACAAGAAGCCCATCAAGAAGATGCCTAGACGATTTTCTCCAGAAATCCTCTCAAAAATAAAGGCAGAGGTGGAACGGCTCCTTCGATGCAAATTTATCAGGACCACAAGGTACGTAGAATGGCTTGTTAACATTGTACCTGTTATTAAGAAAAATGGCTCTTTACGAATTTGCATAGATTTTAGGGATTTAAACACTGCCACCCCAAAAGATGAATATTCCATGCCTATAGCAGAAATGCTGATTGATTCTGCTGCGGGTTTCGAATACCTGAGTATGTTAGATGGATACTCTGGGTATAATCAGATTTTTATTGCTGAGGATGATGTTCCCAAAACTGCATTCAGATGTCCAGGCGCTTTAGGCACTTATGAATGGGTAGTTATGCCCTTTGGACTAAAAAATACTGGGGCAACATATCAGAGGGTAATGAACACTATTTTTCATGATTTCATTGAGTCATTTATGCAGATTTATATAGATGACATAGTAGTCAAATCTGTTTCTGATGAGGATCATTTGACTCACCTTTGCCAGTCATTCGAAAGAATGAGAAAACATGGCTTAAAAATGAATCCTCTTAAATGTGCTTTCTTTGTTCAGGCTGGGGATTTCCTAGGCTTTGTGGTCCACAAGAAGGGGATCGAAATTAACTTGAACAAGACGAAGGCTATTATGGAGACGAAACCTCCTTCAACAAAGAAAGAGTTGCAATCTCTATTGGGTAAAATTAACTTTTTAAGGAGATTCATATCTAATTTGAGTGGGCGAACTCAAGCTTTCTCTCCACTCCCCCGTCTCAACCAAGGGAATTTTGAATGGACTGCGCAACATCAGGAGGCATTCGAGAAAATCAAAGCTTATTTGATGCATCCTCCTATACTTGCACCCCCTTCTAAAGATAAACCAATGAGGTTGTACATCTCTGCCTCCAATGTAACTATAGGTAGTATGTTGGCCCAAGAAAATGATGATGGCGTCGAAAGAGCCATCTATTATCTTAGTAGTGTCCTAAATAAAGCAGAGGCTAAGTATAGTAGCATTGAAAAACTATGCCTCTGTCTGTATTTCTCTTGTACAAAACTTAAATATTATATTAAACCAGTTGATGTTTATGTTTCATCTCACTTTGGTGTTATTAAACATATGCTTTCAAAACCAATCATGCACTGCAGGATTGGCAAATGGGCCTTAGCACTCACTGAGTACAATTTGACCTTCAAGCCTTTAAAAGCTATGAAAGGACAAGTAGTTTCAGATTTCATAGTGGATCACTTTGTGAGTGAGGACTTCGCGTTAGATTATGTTGAGATCCAACCTTGGAAATTATCCTTCGATTGGTCAACATATAAATATGGAAGTGGTGTTGGAGTCCTTATAATTTCTCCTGAGGGAGTTCCAACAAAATTCAAGTACAAGTTAGAAGGCCCTCCTTGTTCGAACAACGAAGCTGAGTATGAAGCATTAATTGCTGGACTTGAAGCTTTGTTAGAATTGGGGGCAACCAAAGTCGAAATTAGGGGAGAATCAGAGCTGGTCATCAAATAGATAACCAAAGAATACAAATGTATCAAGGAAAATTTGATCATGTACTTCGTTATTGCTAATAGATTACTCAAAAAATTTGAATATGTGGATATAAAACATATTCCCAGAATTAATAATCAGGAGGCAAATGACTTGGCTCAAATAGCTTCAGGATATAAGACATCTAGAGAAAAACTCCAATATCTCATAGAAACAAGAGGCAGAATATTGGCTACCAAATTATCACCATTAGACTTGGAAACTTCAAAACTAGGTTATGCAGATCAGAAAGAATTTGAAGTTCTAAATATTGATACTTTGGCAGATACAGATTGGAGAAGTCCCATAGTAAATTACCTAAAAGAACCTTCAGTAAGTACAGAGAAAAAGACCAAATATAGGGCATTGTCTTATGTCCTAATAGGAAATGAACTTTTTAAGAAAACCCCAGAAGGTATATTACTCAAGTGTTTAGGAGAAAATGAAGCATATTTAGCAGTATCCAGTGTGCACAGTGGGGCATGTGGGGCACATCAAGCAGGTCACAAAATGAAATGGTTGTTGTTTTAATATGGAATGTATTGGCCCACTATGCTCAAAGACTGCATAAAATTTGCTAAAGGTTGCGAACAATGCCAAGTTCATGCAGGTATTCAACATGCTCCTGCAAGTGAGTTACATTCAATTGTTAAGCCTTGGCCTTTTAGAGGATGGGCATTAGATCTAATTGGTGAAATTCGACCAGTATCATCCAAAGGACATAAATATATCCTTGTGGGTATAGATTATTTTACAAAATGGGTCGAAGCAATTCCTCTAGTGAACGTTGATCAAGAGGTCATTATGGAATTTATCCAGAGGTAAATAATTTACAGGTTCGGAATACCAGAAAGTATTACAACAGATCAAGGTTCAGTTTTCACAGGGCAAAAAATGCAAGAGTTTGCAAAAGAAATGGGATTTAAATTACTCACGTCAACTCCTTACTATGCTCAAGCTAATGGACAAGTAGAAGCAGCCAATAAAGTCATAATAGGTTTGATAAAGAAACATGTAGGACGAAAGCCAAGAAATTGGCACAAAACTTTGGACCAAGCTTTGTGGGCATGTCGAACATATCCTAAAGAAGCGACAAATACTACTCTGTTTCGACTTACCTTTGGACATGATGCAGTGTTGCCAGTCAAAATACACTTACAATCAGTAAGAATCCAAAGACAAAATGAAATACCAACTGATTAATATTGGGAAATTATGATGAATGAATTAGTGGACGTGGATGAAGATAGGCTACATGCTTTAGAAGTTATGAGAAGACAGAAAGAAAGAGTAGCCAGAGCATACAACAAAAGAGTTAAAAGTAAGTTGTTCTCAACCAATGACCTGGTATGGAAGGTTATATTACCTATGGATAAAAAGAACAGATTATTAGGTAAATGGTCACCCCATTGGGAGGGTCCCTTTCGAGTATTGAAAACATTTTCGAATAATGCTTACGAAATAGAAGAATTAGCGGAAGATAGAAGAATCTTGAGGGTAAATGGGAAATACTTAAAAAGGTATAAACCATGCTTGCAAGAGGTTAGAATCACTGCAGGATAATAAAATATATATATAAACATGAAGCCAAAATGGTATTATATAAGTGCCAGAATGGTTGTGTTCAATCATTTACAATAAAAAGAATTAACAAAATACATTCAACAATCAGAAAGGGGCGTTTCGTTTCAACTTAGCAAACTTGCTCTTGCATAAGTTGATTTTGCATTGGGTAGTATTTCTGATGTTTTCGATCCCTTTGATACTCTCGAAATAGCCTGGATGAGTCAAAAAACAAGTATTTCTTTATATCTGTCGAAATACATGTTCTTGGGGGGCAATTTGTTAGCTGGCTATTTCGAATAAGGAAGAAACCACTATCAAAATAATATTTCGAATAAAGTACCTAAGGAGATTAATATCAATATTGGATATTGGTGGGAGATATGGAGTCATTATGTTGAAGGATTATTCAATTTCCAGCAGATTTCGATTTGGACTTTTTTAGTGTTCGAATTATAAAGAGCTCCTTCATGCAAGGGTGCCAGAAATTGGAAACGGTCCAGGTAATTGGGTTATTTCGAAAGCGTCGAAGAAACAAGATGCTTTGATTGGTATAGTTTTTCGAATTTCAAATACAGAGCGCCATTCTAGAAGACGTGTGGAAGTCAGCAAACATAGGAAGCCTGCATGCTTTGAATGTGGCATGATTTTAGACTAGGGCCGTTAGGGTCAAGACACTATAAATAGGTATTCTTATGTTAGATTTAAGGGTGTTCACTTTTATGTACTAAAAGATCTCAAAATACTCAAACTACCGTGAATTAAGGAAAATGAGTCAGAAGATACAATGTACGTATTGAACATCATTACTTTTTTACAATTTCAATACAAGTCTTGTTATATTTAGTTCGCCATTACAGTATTTCTGCCCTTAAATCCTTCGATTTCCTTGCATTTCTTTGTTTTACTTGCCTTTAAACACAGTCACTTCGTTAGAAACTCTACTTTTACACTATCCTTTGAGTCAAACACTTATCTTTACATTCAAGCCCAAGTCTAATTCGAAGCCTTTCCTGCCTACATTCAGTTAGTTTATTCCTATAGACCATTTTAGAAATCTTCCCTAAGAATCTCGTATTCGAACTTAACATATAGAAATCTTTCCTAAGAATCTCGTATTCGAACTTAACATACAATATAAGTCTATCAATATAACAGATATGAACATGGAAATGAGTTATGACACATGTGTTCTAGGATCAATCTAGTCGATCCTGCAAGTAACCAATAATAATTAGTAAATTGGAAGACTAGCGGTTGTTTATTAGAAATCACTATAAACAGATGCGAAATAGATTGATTTTGGTCCCCTAGAAATGCCTAATGTAATAACGGCGCCAATGCCCATACATGGTCAAGGTGTCAACGCCATTGATGATGATCGTTTTGTCTCCTCCGTGAATGACTTAACTACTCCTCTGTTGACCATTAAACAAAATTTGTTGCAAGCCGGTCTGTTCCTGGGCTGTGATAGGAATTGTCACTTATGCAAGTCTCTACCAAATGGTTGTTTGTTACTAAAGATATGCGGTCAGCGCCTGATGACTAGCAAAGAAATCATGTTTGAAAAGATTCATCTTACCATAACTTCTTATCAAGATGTCTCAATAATCACCATTTCCAACAATCCTCTCGGGGTATCCACCAAAAGACCCGTTAGGATTACATATGTTCCAAGGTCTACACCTCTAATCATCACTATGCCAAGACCAATATCATACTCTTCAGATAAGGCCGTTCCCTGGAACTATGGGGCTGACGTCTATTACTATGGCGTCAAGCAAGATCAGTTGGTTGTCAAAGACGAAGCTGCGAGAGATATTGATCATGACATCGGTAATATCACTGGGACCAGTAAGATAACAAGAAATGGAAGAGTCTTCTCACCCGAGATTTCTCCAAAGACCGTTGCTACTCTTGTGATCATCCCTACTCCCACTCCTATCAATACTCCCAGTGATACTCCTATTGTTATCCCTGCTACCGAGACAAGGGGAAAAGAGGTCTTGAATGATCCTGCTCAAGCGAGATAGTGTCCCGAGATCATACTTGAATTTTCTAGAAAAGAGATAGAAGAAATACTAAAGATAATCAAGAAAAGTGACTACAACATTGTAGAACAGTTGGGGCAGACCCCCTCGAAGATATCATTGTTGTCCTTACTTTTGTGTTCTGGGGCCCATGCCAAAGCCTTGGTAAAGTTTCTCAAGACCGCCCACGTGCCCCAAAAGACCTCCATCGACCAATTTAAGAATTGTGTGTCCAGTCTAACTGCTGATAACAGATTGGGCTTTTCCGATGCTGATTTAACTTCTAAGGGAAGGAAGCACAATGATGCCTTGCATGTTTCCATAGAATGTAGGGGCACCACACTTGCCCATGTTCTGGTGGATACCGGCTCATCATTAAATGTCTTGCCCAAAAATGCTCTCGACCGACTGGACTGCGAGGGACTCATTTTAAAACCTAGCAACATCATAGTGAGGGCCTTTGATGGTTCTAAGAGGATAGTGCACAGAGAAGTTAATATCCCCATAAAAGTTGGAACTCAGACTTTTGATTCAACTTTCTATGTGATGGATATTCGCCCTTCATACTCTTGTCTATTGAGTCGACCCTGGATCTATGGTGCTGGGGCTGTCACTTCTACCCTGCATCAAATGCTAAAATACCCGATCAAAGGAAAAATTATCACAGTTCACGGGGAGGAGGAGTACATGGTTAGCCACCTGAACTCTTTCAGGTATGTTGAAATGGATGGTGAATTCATTGAGACTCCGTGTTAGAATTTTGAGAAGGTTCCACAAACAGTTGCAGCAACCAAGTCTACTCCCAAAGTTCCGAAAATTACCAGACCTCCACTGAAGATGGCCTCTTTAAAGGATGCTAGAGCAGTAGTTGAAGAATGTGGGTGTACCATCTGGGGTCAACTTCCGGATATTCCCTACAAGTCCGAAAAATTTGGTTTAGGATTCACTACATAGGCCCAAAGAGCTGTTCGACATTCTCGTGCTGGGGAACCACCTTTGCATATCAGCAATCAGCGAGTCAATGCAATAGAAGACAGTGATGGCAGCTGTGATATGGACGAGTGAATTTTTCCAACCATCAGCGGAGGGCTCAACAATTGGGAGGCCAAAGATTTCATTCCTATTACTTTTATTCAAGAGTAATTGTCTTTTAATGTTTTCAGGCTTGTAATATTTAAACAATTCAGACTTTTTAAAACCTTGTGTCTTACCCGAGGCACAACGGTCCATTTGTGAGGGTTGTCACTTCATTCTCATATGTCATCAATGAATCATGGACTTTTTTGCATACAAATTTTATGCTCTATGTTTTTCTTTCTTACATTTTATTTCTTTCAAAGGTAGCTATGCTCTAACACACCCTCACATATTAAAATGCAGATCTACATCCACTCAGGATCCCATGGGTAACGGTTATGCTATGGCCTATTGTGACTTTGAAAATCCGATCTACCAAGCCGAAGACGAAGGTGAGGAAGATTGTGAGGTGCCAGGGGAATTGGCCTGGTTGTTGCAACAAGAAGAAAGGACCATTCAGCCTCACGAAGAGCCGGTTGAAACAGTTAACTTAGGTACTGAGGAGGACAAGAAAGAAGTAAAGGTGGGTGCCAATCTGGAACCCAGTGTCAAAGAGCATGTGATTCAGTTGCTGCATGATTATGTTGAGGTCTTTTCCTGGTCGTATGAATACATGCCAGGACTTGATACATACATTGTGGTACATCGTCTGCCTACAAGAGAAGATTGTCCTCCAGTAAAGCAAAAGGTTCGCCGAATGAGGCCTGATATGTAAGAAAAGATTAAAGCAGAAGTCATGAAGCAATTCAATGCTGGATTCTTGGCTGTCACCTCTTATCCCTAATGGGTTGCCAATGTTGTTCCCGTGCCTAAGAAAGACGGCAAAGTACGAATGTGTATGGACTATAGAGATTTGAATAGGGCAAGCCCCAAGGGTGACTTCCCACTCCCCCACATCGACATTCTAGTTGACAGTACGAAACAACACAAAGTGTTTTCCTTCATGGACGGTTTCTCAGGCTACAACCAAATCAAAATGGCGCTTGAGGATATGGAGAAAATAACCTTTGTTACAAAGTGGGGCATATTCTGCTATAAGGTCATGCCATTTGGACTGAAGAATGCTGGGGCAACCTATCAGCGTGCCATGGTAGCTCTATTTCACGACATGATACATCACAAAATAGAGGTCTACATTGACGATATGATAGCCAGATCTCAAATGGAAGAAGAGCATCTCGATCATTTACATAAGCTATTTGAGAGGCTGAAGAAATACAAACTGAGGTTGAACCCAAATAAATGCACGTTCAGGGTACGGTCTGGTAAACTCCTAGGTTTTGTCGTCAGCAACAAAGGTATCGAGGTTGATCCTGCCAAGGTTAAAGCGATACAAGAGATTCCTTCTCCTCGTACTGAGAAGGAAGTCAGAGGATTTTTGGGACGTTTGAATTACATTGCCAGATTCATTTCTCACCTGACAGCTACTTGTGAACTGATCTTCAAATTGTTGAAGAAAGATCAAGTAGTCAAATGGTATGACGAATGCCAAGTTGCTTTTGATAAAATAAAAATAATACTTACAAGAGCCTCCCGTGTTGTTGCCACCCGTCGAGGGAAGGCCATTGATCTTGTATTTGACTGTTTTAGAAAACTCAATGGGGTGTGTGCTAGGGAAGCATGACGAGTCTGGCCGAAAAGAGCATGTTATTTATTACCTGAGCAAAAAGTTTACCGACTATGAATCAAGATATTCACTGCTCGAGAAAACTTGCTGCGCTCTGGCATGGGCTGCTCGCCGGCTAAGACAGTATATGCTGACCCATACTACTTTGTTGATATCTAAAATGGATCCAATAAAATACATCTTCGAGAAGCCTGCTCTCTCTGGGAGAATAGCAAGATGGAAAATGATCCTGACAGAATATGACATGCAATATACTACCCATAAAGCAATAAAGGGCAGTGCATTGGCTGATCACCTTGCTCATAAAGCTGTGGAAGATTACCAATCCATGAAGTTCGAATTCCCAGATGAGGACATCATGACAGTAAACAATTGTGAAGAGATCAGACCATATGATGGACCTAAACAAGGATCCCGATGGATTCTGTTTTTCAATGGGGCATCCAACGCGCTTGGCAATGGTATTGGTGTTGTACTTGTATCTCCTGAAGGGTGTCATACTCCCTTTATCGCAAGACTCTGCTTCGATTGTACAAACAACATGGCAGAATATGAAGCGTGCATCTTTGGTCTCAGAGCTGCCATAAATTTGGGGATCAAATCTTTGAGTGTGTTCGGAGATTCAACTTTGATCATCAGTCAGATCAAAGGGGAATGGGACACCAGACACCCTAACCTTATCCCTTACAAAGAACATGTTTTGACATTGCTGCCACATTTTGAGAAGATTACCTTCGAGCATTTTCCGCGAGAAGAAAATCAGCTAGCAGACGCACTAGCTACAATGTCATCTATGTTTAAACTTAATTGGGATAACGAGGCTCCCTAGATCACCATCGGACGAATGGATGAACCAACACACTGTCACGAGATTAATACTAAAGAAGTAGTGGACCAGCCCTGGTTTCACGAGATCAAGAGGTATCTCGAGTCTCAAGAATATCCGGAAGGAGATTCAGTTAATGATAAGAAATTCTTAAGAAGATTCTCGGCAAAGTTCTTCCTTAGTAACGACATTTTGTACAAACGCAATCATGACTCTGTATTACTTCGATGCGTAGAAAAAGTTGAAGCTGAAAGGATCATGGCTGAATTGCACGAAGGCACTTTTGGCACCCATTCCAGTGGGCATACGATGGCAAAGAAAATCCTACGGGCAGGCTATTATTGGTCTACCATGGAGGCATATTGCTATCAACACTCTCGGACTTGCCATAAGTGTCAGATTTATGCTGATAAAGTGCATGTACCTCCGGTTCCTCTGAATGTCTTGACGGCTCCTTGGTCCTTTGCTATGTGGGGAATCGATATGATTGGGGAAATCAAGCCAACAGCCTCCAATGGTCACCGCTTCATCTTAGTGCCCATTGACTATTTTACAAAATGGGTGGAGGCGTCCTTTTTCGCTTCCGTTACCAAGAATGTTGTCGCCCGGTTCATCAAACAGAATCTCATCTGTCGGTACGGTATCCCAGAGAGATTCCTCACTGATAATGGTAAGAATCTAAACAACACTATGATCACCGCCTTGTGCGAGCCATTCAACATCCAGCATCAAAATTCTTCCCCTTACCGGCCAAAGATGAATGGCGCTGCAGAAGCCGCTAACAAAAACATTAAGAAGATCATACAGAAAATGACAGTCACATACAAAGACTGGCATGAGATGCTACCATTCGCTCTTCAAGGGTATCGTACCACAACTCACACATTAACCGGGGCAACACCCTATTCTCTGGTATACGACATGGAGGATGTCTTACCTATTGAGGTCCAGATCCCCTCTCTGAGGATTATGAAAGATGCTGGGCTGAACGAAGAAGATTGGATCCATACTCGACTTGACCAACTGAACTTAATTAATGAGAAAAGGCTTACTGCTATTTTCCATGGTCAAATGTATCAGAAACGAATGATCAAGGCTTTCAACAGAAAGGTCAGACGCCAAGTGTATCAAGTCGGGGATCTGGTGATCAAGCGCATCATACTTCCGTAAGGTGATCCCAGGGGAAAATGGACTCCTACATACGAAGGACCATTTATGATCAAAAACATATTCTCTGGTGGAGCAATGATCTTTACCACTATGGATGGTGACGACCTTCCACACCTTGTAAACACGGACATAGTTAAAAGATACTACGCATGAACAAGGACCCGCTAGGTCGAATGGCCTAGGCAAAAATTAGGGCATCCCGGCGAACCAAAAGGTTCCGGCAAAAATTAGGGATAAAATACAAAAAAACTGTACACCCGACAAGCTGAAAACCCGAAAGGGCGGCTTGGGCAAAAAAGGGTATCCCAGTGGATCCAAAACCCGAAAGGGCGGTCCAGGAAAAAGTTAGGGAATTAAAGCGCATGACTATGTCCCATTGGATCATCTTACAGACAATCTTCAGCGTCGATCAACCAGCTCAAAATAGTTTAATCAATCCAATCAGCTTCGCCAAGGTGACAAGTAGACAAGACACTCAGAGACACGAAGACTATGACAAAATGGGAACCTCATGGGATTATTTCACATAGCTATCTTTTCTTTGTATCAATTTTCATTTGTCTACGACGACATTCTCTTACTAGAATGCTCGTCTCGTTGTACAAAAAGACTTATTCAAGTTAATACAAAGATATCCCTTTTCAAAGTGCGAAACTATTTGTTTTTCTTATTTCTGTGTTTTGTTCACAAAAACGTCCAATGATTTATTTTTGAACATATGCATTTGAACATGATTACCATTTACAAATGAACAGAAAATAGAAATACAATCACTAATGGCTTTAAGAAACAGGATAATATCTTTAGGCTATCTGACGAAGAGCTTGAACAGGGAGAGATTCTTATTGAGGTGGAGCATGTTGATGCTGAATTGCGTATCCCAAATGAAGTACAAGAAGCATAATATGAAGATGAAGTTGAGGAAACTGTCGATGACTACCTATTAGAAAGAGATAGGATGAGAAGAGTCATTAAGCCATCTGAGAGACTTGGGTATGCAGATCTTATAGCTTATGCGTTAATCTCTGCAAGTAAGGTTCTAGACGAAGAACCCAGAGACCATAAGGAAGTTATGAGGAGTCGAAATAAGATTGAATGGCTGAAGGCCATGGATGATGAGATGAAATCTCTTCATGATAACAACACTTGGGAACTGATTAAGAAACATGTTGGAGCCAAGTTAGTCAGCTGTAAATGGGTTTTCAAAGTTAAGGAAGGAATCTAAGGAGTGGCGTCGAAAAAGATACAAGGCAAGATTGGTTGCAAGGGGTTTCACTAAAAAAAGGAGTCGACTTCAATTATGTGTTTTCTCCTATTGTGAAGCACATGGCCATTTGAATGTTGCTTTCCATGGTGGCACAATTCGACCTTGAACTGGAACAAATGGATGTAAAGATTGCGTTCTTGTATGGTGATCTAGATGAACAATCCTGATGAGGCAACCTGAAGGGTATATCGAAAAGGGAAAAGAAGATTATGTGTGCAAGTTGAAAAGATCATTATATGGGCTGGAACAATCTCCTCGACAGTGGAATAAGAGATTCAACAAGTTTATGACACACATAAGTTTCATTAGAAGTCAGTTCGACCACTGTGTTTACTTCAGATTTTGACCTGGTAATTCATTTGTTATTTTGTTGTTTTATGTAGATGATATTCTTATAGCAAGCAACAATGTCGAAGATGTAATGAGAGTGAAGGATGAACTCAATAAGGAGTTCAAAATGAAGGATCTGGAAGCTGCATTCAGGATTCTTGGGATTGATGTTCGAAGAGATAGAAATCAATCAAAATTATGCTTATCTCAAGAGGCATACCTATGGAAGATTCTTGAGAAGTTTGGTATGTCGAATTCAAAGCCTATTGTGACTCCAACAAACCCTCAATTCAAGTTGAGTATAAATTAATGTCCCAATACTGACGTCGAAAGAGATTATATGAATAACATCCCATATGCTAATATAGTAGGTTCTTTGATGCATATTATGATCTGTACTAGACCCGACATAACATATGTAGTAAGTTGTAAGCAGGTACATGGCGAATCCTGGAAAGGATCACTGTAAAGCATTAAAGTGGATTCTAAGGAACATAAACGGGTCTCTAAACAGAGTCCTTATTTATGGTGGAGCCTTGGGTGAAGATAGTAAAGTAGTAATCAAAGGATATGTCAATTCTAATTATGCAGGTTGTATGGATTCCCAAAATTAATTTATGAATATGTTTTCACTATATTTGGAACAACAATCAGTTGGAAAGTGACACTTCAGAAGGTCGTTGCCTTATCAACCACTAAAGCAGAATATATTGCCCTCAGTGAAGCTGTGAAAGAAGCATTGTGACTTGAAGGTTTTGCTAAGAAGCTGAAACTTCAAGGTCAAGTTATCACTGTTAAATGTGATAGTCAAAGTGCAATACACCTGTTAAAGAATTCAACCTATCATGAGAGAACCAAGCACATTGATGTGACATTGCATTTAATCAGAGGGGTAATCGAGCATGGAGAAGTCCAAGTGCGGGAGGTTTTGACAAATTATAATGTTGTTGATATGATCACCAAGACATTGACAAGTTGCAAGTTTTTCCACTGTATGCAGTTGGTAAAGCTGCATGAAGTAAGATAGTTTGTTCCTTTGATGTTAGAGTTTGTTCCAAGGTGTATATTTGTGAGATATTGGATCAAACTCTATTGGGTCGAAGAATATCTTCTTGGTTTTGACAGTTCGACAAAGTTGTAGCATGCAGTAAAAGGTTGCTCATATGCTAGTATCGAAGAATTACATGTTATAGTCGAAATGTGTTCTAGTGTGTAGATGTTAAAGAATGCTAGGATTGTTAGCATCTAATTGGGCCTATTTGTTATGTCCAATTTTTTAAGTTAGCTTGTACCCTAAGTTATCTTGTAATGGGTATTTGTGAAAAAGCCCATTAGTTTAGTATGTTAGGTTTATTATAAATAACATACTAGTCTCTCATCATTGCATCAAATCTTAATTTAGGATGATAGGGTTATTTGCTATTCTTGTGTACTTGTAATCTTGTTTGAAGAGAAAGTAAATAATATCAGTTAATAACCAATCCTTGTTGTTCTTTGTGTTTTTCATTCTTTTCTATCCTTGTAGGTTTCTTGCCTTAAAGAACCATGTTATACGTTGTTTCAAAGGTATTGTGTTTCACGATATAGTAAAATCTGATTATTTTATCCTTTAGTTAATAAGGAAACTGAAGGGATAGATCATTTAGTTTACACTTATAAACAAATAAAAACATAAACTACAATAGCTAGGATTCAAAGTGTGTCCTGAGTTGTTTTTCCCTCAGCTATATTAAAAACCAAGGGAATATGTTGTTTTTATTTTTATAACAATAAAATATGGCGCACCTTGGCATTACACCTCAGTTTTGTTTTGGCTGAGGCAAAAGTTTCGTTATGAAATATATTATTTGTAGTAGTGTTTTCCTCTTGTCATGACCAACTTGAATTCTTGATTTTCAGAGTTGACAACTTCATAAATGGATATAAAAAGAGATTGTGTCTGATAACAACATAAATAGTCTGTTGTTTTTATTAGCAGAAGATCATGTGCAGGTTTGGTCTACCGAGAGTCATTGTCATAAACAACAGAGCGCAAGTTTCTAGTGCCACTGCGATCAATTTCTATAAAAAGATAGGGGTACAAACTAAATTTGTATCCACCGTTCATCCATAAGAGAACAAATAAGCAGCATCAGCCAACAAGATAATATTAAAAGGGATCAAGAAGAAACTGGATTAGGTCAAAGGTTTGTGGGCCGAGAAATATCACGAAGTTCCATGGTTATACCACACAACCCTTCATTCCACCATTAGAGAAACTCCTTTCTTATTAGGATATGAGGCGTACACCATTCTACCATTTGAAATTGACACGCCAACGTAGCGACACTCCCATTTAAATAAATAGGAAAACAAATAGGGGCTTAAATGTAACGCAAACCTAGTGGATGAAACTAAGGTTGTCGCCCACATTTGAGAATTCACCGCTAAATAAATAACAACCAAAATATGCAATTCCAAGAGAGATGCAAGAAGGCAATTTAGTACTACGTCAAGTCGTGGTGTCTGTCTAATAGAGACAAATACAAGCAAACTAGGAGAGGCCATATCGTGTATGTAAGAAACTTCCTAATGGGGATTATGAGCTCAATGAGTTGGATGGACGACTCATTCCCATAAAATGGAATTCATCCAACCTAAGATATTATTATAGTTAAGTGGTAGTAGGAGAATTACCCATGTACAAAAGTTCTTGTAATGGATTATGGTATTTGTAACAAGTTATTATGTTTCCGCTACTAAATCATATTATAGAACTTCCACAAGAAGATCTTTGATTCCCTACGGGGTAATCATATTACTGGACTTCCACAGGGAGATCCTTGTTGTACTATTGGATAATCATATTGTTGGACTTCCACGGGGATATCCTTGTCGTCCTACACGGTAATCATATTGCCGGACTTCCATAAAAAGATCATTAACGCCCGACATGTTAATCATATTGTTGGACTTCTAGAGGCATATCCTTGTTTGATGGACTTCTACAGGGAGATCTTTGTTGCCCTATGAGGTAATCATATTGCTGGACTTTCACAGGAAGATCCTTGCCACCTACAAAGTAATCATATTGTTGGATTTCCGAACGAAGATCCTTTCCATCCAACAAGATGATTAAATATGATGGACCATTGCTGAAGGATCCTTGCGCGCTACGAGGAAAATACATCGGAAGACCATTATAGAAGAATCCTTGATGCCTTAATATGTTGTGCATTCATTGATGATGTTGTGAATAATATAAAGGAAACCACATTAATAATTTCATAAATGAACTTCCAAAACACGGTCATTAAAGAAAAGCCCCTCAAAGGTGGGGTTACAAAATGTCCTACAGAGGGGGGGGGGGGGGGGGGTACGAAGGACGTACTAAATACAAAGGACTGAACTCGCTTCAAGAAATGCTTAAGGGAATCGTCCCTGAGAGATTAAACATACTCTCACATGAGGGAATCAACATAGTTTTGCTTGAGGAACATAACAAAGTCTCGTCATAGGGACTCAACACAGTCTCACTTGAGTGACTCAATAAAGTTTTGTCAGAAGGACTCAATAAAGTCTCGTTAGAGGGACTCAACATAGTCTCTTCATATGGACTTAACATAGTTTTGTCCGAGGGACTCAACAATGTCTCGACAGAGGGAATCAACATAGTCTCGCATGAGGAATTCAACATAGTCTCGCATGAGGAACTCAACAAATTCTCGTCAGAGGGGCTCAATATATTTTCGTATGAGGGACTCAACATATTCTCTCTTGAGGGACTCCATAAAGTCTCGTCAGAGGGACTCAACAAAGTCTTGTCAAAGGGACTCAACATAGTCTCGCTTGAGGGACTCAACCAATTCTATTCACTTAGACTCAACAAAGTCTTGCTAGAGAGACTCAACATTGTCTTGTCATAGGGACTCAACAAAGTCTCACATGAGGGACTCAACATAGTCTTGCTTGAGGGAATCAACAAAGTCTCGTCAGAGGGACTCAACATACTCTCACCTAAGGGATTTAACAAAATATTGTCAGAGGGACTCAACAAGTCTCAATCAAAGACTCGACAAGACCTTGTTAGGAGAGTTGCGACCACTCCTCACTTAAGGGTAGGGGTTGTCACCTCGATCGGGCTCCTCAAAAGGTTTGAAGGTGAATGGTTAAAACACTTCAGCCTTTGTGAGTATTCATGCTTGAGGGACTATATAGTAGATTAATTGAGGAAGACCTTGGGACGAGGGTGAGAGTTGTATGCGCTGTCCTTCCTGAGTCACTCCTATATTAGTTCGAGCGACCTTCATCTGGTTCGATTGCCCCTTGCCAGGATCAGTCGCCCAACTTCTCATTCCTCCGTTAGTGTGTGGAGTGTGTATTAGGCCAATAGTCAGTACCTAGGAAGTCATAGGGTATAACCATCTCTCATGAATTTCAGGGTATTAACCACCCACTTCCACTAGAGTCGCTATATTATAAGGAGACTTAGTTCGTTCGATCTAAGGCCCCTGAAAAGCTATAAATACATTTGTACCTTAATACTGAGGGAGATCCAATCTCTAACACATATAGAAACCACTCATACATAACTTCTCACTTTATCTTATAGATTAACTCTAATCCTCAACGAATCTTAAAACCTTTGACAACCCATATACATTGGAATTGTTACGTTCATTGTATTTTTATCCAATACAAATCCCACTATAAATTTTACTAAATCAATTTTACTAAATCAATTTTACTAAATAAATTCACTCCAAATTAATATCCTCACCATATAATCAAACAAATGCTAAATCATTTTTGAGTTAACAAATTCATATTGTTATAAGATTAGTGATATAAAGTAAAGTAGAATAAAAAGGATAGGATATTTTAAAAAGTGGATGTAATGCAAACCACACTTAATGGCTGATAATGAGAAACAGTGCTGTGTATCAAATTTCTCAAAGCAGATGGGTATAGTTGTCGCACATAAATGATCCTAAAAATATAGAAATGTCCTAAGATGTCAACATGGTTTGGCACATGTCATGAAAAGAAAGAAAAATAGAACCGCAACTTGGACTCAAAACAAACACACAACACAACAGAACCTGTGGTTTTCAATTCAAACGAAAAATAGAGACAAACAACCAAATAAATTCTGGCTAAACCTTGTCCCACAAAAATTCTTTTCTTTTAGCACCTTATTCCTACCAATCATTATCATCATCCATTCAATCCAACACCCTTTGAAACCAAGATATGGCAGCACTTTCCATAGAGAATATAAATCATGAAAATCCCTCAATCATGATAAACTTTGATGTGGGTTTTACAAAGTTTGTTCCTTTTATTTGTGAGGTCTAGAAACAGGATTGAAATTTGGAGCATTCTTATGGATTGGCGTTTGAAATAACACCTCTGGTGCGTCTTTTTTCATCATATATACTCAATGATTGTCATGTTTAGAACTTATATGGGTTTATAGGAGTTTAATTATTGGTTTTTTTTTTCAAGGGTGTGTGTTTTGACTTATTATTCCTTATGCTGCGTGAATGGGATATGTTATTTGAGTTAAACGGGTGCGAGCTGTTGGTCCAGGTTCAATCCTTAGTAGCGATTCGTTTTTGAAATTTTGGAAGAAATCTACACCTGAAGTTGATATGGGGTTGCCACATGTATCCTCAGCCTACATTGCTGAGGAGGTGGCAACTTCATTAGGCACATTTGTGCAAACTGCACCGAAGATTGCTGGCGTAAGCAACTATGACATGAATTTGTTCGCTGGAGGAGAAGAACTCGGCAAATGTATGAACATTCATATGCCTAACTCTGAAAAAACAAATGTTTTTGAGGTTTCAAAAGAATCATCTATTTCAAATGTGAGTAATAAAGATGGTCAATTCAAGATTAACTCCATGGAGCAAATTGGTAGGTTATCTGCCAATGCTGAACAAAGTTTGCAGCAGACACCTACTTCTACGACTCTACGATCATTAGCTTCTCGCGTTAATGGTTTTGGTGCAAATGGATTTTCGCCAAGTGAATCTTCCAAGTCTAATGTAAAAAAGCGATTATGGTCACCTTTGAATGCGACGTTGCTTGCAGATCAGTGTAAGGGCGATCATTGCATGGACATTGGAGGTGAGATTTATCAAAAAAATGCGTCATTGCCCCGCATCCCTTTATCTCCTTTGGGTAAAAAAACTTGTCCAGATAAAAAGTTGGGAGAATGTAGAGATTTTGGTACCGACTTGAGTGATGTCAAACTGTTTACTCCTGATGATATCGTTGATATGAAGGAGTATTGGACTTATCCTGCTAGCTTTCCTCCTTGGCATGCTAGGTTATGTCAATCTGAGAGTAGGCTGCCAACTAGAAGGTCTCTAGTCGGTTCGTTCGAGGAGTCGCTATTATCTGGTCGTTTACTTTCTGAGAAAGTTAGTCAGGTTGGTCTTATATGAAATCGGAGTGATGTTAATGTTATTTTACTCTTGTTATTTATACTACCTACAATATTGCAGAAAATTGAAGGCTTTCTTGCTATGCTGAATGTAACCGGAGGAAATTTCTCACCTCAATCACGAAAAATTCCATTTGCAGTAACGAGTGTAGATGGAGACAAATACCTACTTTATTATTCTTCAATTAATCTCTCGGGAAATTCATTATCAAGCAAGGCTAGAGTAACTAAATGTCAGAGAACCTTTAGAATGGATGAATCGCGATATGAAAAGAGACGCATACGAATACCTATAAAAGGGCGTATTCAACTGGTACTATATACTAGAAAACCCCTAAAATTGTTGAGTTGAGAATATCTTTTTCCCCTTCTGTCTATAAAAGGGCGTATTCAACTGCAGGTTCTCAGCAATCCAGAGAGAACACCGATTCACACCTTCTTCTGCAATTATGATTTAAGTGACATGCCAGCCGATACAAAGGTAGGATTGAATGAATATAATCACATTCGATATTTTGTCACGTTTGATTATTTCTATCCTCAATCGCTTAATAAAGAAGCTAAGTTTCTGCACAAGGTATGTTTTCGAGCTCAAGTAGCTCTTGTGTAGGGAGCATGTTAGAGATATAATTAAGTAATTCGCGTGTATGCGTATAAACTAAAGCTTGTGTTTAATGTGCATTGCTTGTATATATCTAAGTAGACATTCGTGCGGCAAAAGATCACTTTAACTTCGTCTAGATCAACATCTACAACTGGAAAAATGGTTCTAAACGGTTCTGATACTGATGCTAAGTCCTCAAGCAGATGCCTTGTTGATGAAGAAACATTTCTAAATGGTTCTACAAAGATCAACGACAATTCTATTAACAACTGCGTCCTTCTTTATGCTCTTCATCTTCGCTTTATGTGTACTTTTCCTAAGAAACGTTCAAGATCTGTTCCTACACACAAATCCGACCCTGTTTCTTCTGAAGCAAGAAAACTTATAGACAACGAAGAAGAAAGAAGTTTCTACTTGTACGATGATATGAGAGTAGTGTTTCCTCAGCGTCACTCAGATTCTGATGAGGGCAAGGTATGTAAATGCATGCATATATGATGAAAGTGGTTTTAATTCATGTATAGATTAGTTAAGTTTTGTACTTCTTGTGCCTCTTTTTTATTTTATTTTTTATGTTACCTAATGATCATTTCATGTTGCAGTTGCATGTGGAATATCATTTTCCATCTAATCCAAAATACTTTGACATCAGCAGCTAAAATGTCAATGCATCTCTCTATCAATGGTTTTTGTACATATAATTGTAAATATTGTATGTATATAATTCATTTTTCTTTGAAATTTTGGGGCCAACTGCCTCTGTTTTAATTTATAATTTGTACATTACATAGTTGTAGTGAATTTGAATTCTAGTTAAATCAAGTGTGGTCAAATTTTTCTTCCTCTCTGAATTTCTGATTAAGAAGGTCCTCCACGCGAACACAAACTTTTTAGGATCTTTGGTCTTCCAAAGAGTGTCCAGAATTTTCAGCAATGCATCATCTTCTTTCATATCTTAAGTAAAATTGATTGGGATTGAGATATCAACTGCTCTATAACCTTCTTCAATCTAGAAGCCAACATTTTTGGAGATTATTCTATACAAATTTTCCACCAAGCATATAGACTTGAATTCATCGATACATTGGGGATTGTTTATCTTTGGAATTAAAGTAAGGAAAGAAGTTGTAACTGCCTTAGAGGGCTTGGTATTCCAGTTAGGAGTGGAAATAGGTTGAACCGAGTTAAGTTTTGTTAAGCCTAAGTTTAGTCTGTCAAAAAATCTGAAGCCTAAGTCTGACCTGTAGTCTGTCATAGGTTTATTTTTAGGTTTGAGCCTGATATTTTTCTAAGGCCTGATTAGCTTGTTAGTCTATATAAAAAAAACTATTATTTTAGACATATGTAAATAAACAATTTAAATAATATTTAAATAGACTAACAAATTAAAAAATCAATGAGACTAAAAGTTTGTTTGCATTGATTTATTTTAACTTACCAATTAGTATAAGTTTTGTGAGACTATTTGTTTAAGAGGACTTGTGAAAACAACTTATAATATTGTTTATAAGGTGTTTTCATCTTATTTTCATAAGTTCTCCAAGATAACTAAGTTTTATTTATGTATTTTGATTCAAATTACAAAACATAACATATTGATAATAAAAAAATTATATATATAGGCCAATCTGTTAGGCCTAAAAGGCTTTTTTTCATGGTATGAGGCCTAACCTTTTTAACTAAATAGGCTTATAAAACGCCTAGGCCTAGCCTGAGCCTATGTAGACTAGGTCGTAGTCTGAGCCTATGTATGCTATGCTGTATGCTCCTGTTATCGGTCTGACCTATTTCCATCCCTAATTCCAGTAAAACTCATTAACATATCTAATAACATCCTTACCTATAAAGTTTCAACAGTTCTTAAAAAAACTTATAAGTTATACCCATTAGGACTAAGGCTTTTCTCTCCATCACTGATAGGGGTGGAAATAGGCCAGACCAATAACAGAGGCCTACAGGTTAGTCTATATAAGGTCAGGCTAGATTTTTTTTTTAAATGGAAAAGACTCGTGTTTTTTTATAAGCCTATTTAGTTAAAAAAATTATGCCACAAGCCGCAAAAAAAGCCTTTTAAGCCTATTATGCTGACCTATTTAAATAAATATGAATAATTTTATTATTATATGTTGTTTGTATTTTAAATTAAAATATAAAAATAATGTTTAGATGTCTGGAAGGACTTATGAAAATACGCTGAAAAAATCTTATGAACAATATCTTATTTTCATAAGTTCTCTCAAGCAAATAATATCACAAAATATATGTTAATAGGTAAGCTTGAATAAACCAATGCAAATAAGCATCTAGTCTAATTAATCTTTTAATTTGTTAGTCTATTTTAACATTAGTTGAATTGCTTATTTGAGAATATTCAAATAAAATAGGCTTTTATGTAGGTTAATAGATCAATCAGGTTTTCTAAAAGGCCATACTCGGGCCTAAAAACAAACCTTTAATAGGTCACAAGTCAGACTTAGGCTTTGAAATTTTTAACAGGTCAGACTCAGGCTTGACAAAATCTAACTCGGCCTAATCTATTTCACCCCTAATCACCGAGTCACACCATATCTTTAAATTCTTCATGAGAGAAAGGAGCTTCAAGTAGGCTGCTCTCTTCCTCAGTAAGCTAATTTTTTTTATAGGCAATGGAATTGATTTAACAATATAAGAGTACAAGGGGTACTCGCCCAAGTACAAAATTGAGATGCCCCGACTATACTTAACGGGTTAATACACCATAAGTACAAGTTCTTACAAACTTTTGATTTCAATCCAATAATGTGCCATAAAAATCAACAACATCACCTATGTTTGCCAACTCGTTTTTAAAGATTACCGCATTACGTTTGCACCACAATGCCTAACATGTTACCAACCAAATAACCAAACGTTTAATAGCCCGAGTTTTCCTTCTTAATGCTTCTCCGAACTGCGACAAATGTTCCACCACCGTTGCTTCCTGAATCTGAGATATGTCGATCCAAGCCGTCACACTATCCCAAACCGAGGTCGCGAAGGGACAAGACAATAGGAAGTGGTCCAAAGTTTCTAGTGCCACCGAACATAAAACACACATTGATGCATCACCATTGGGTATCACACCTCTTTTAACCAACTGCTCTTTCTATGTTAGTCTATCTCTCACACATCTCCAACCAAAGACCTGTACTTTTGAAGGAGCCTTCGTTTCCCAAATATAGTCCATAGAAAACTATGAATTGAAGGCTGACATGTTTGAAGTTTCAATCTTGGAGACAATCTCATAACATTCTTTCACCGTATAAGAACCTTCCGCATTTGCAAACCAAATAAACATGTCCTTCATACCAGTTGTAGGGCGTACATGAGTTAATATGTTTAACAACTCCATCTATTGAACTGATGCTGTGTCCGAGAGATTTTCTTTATCATCCACTACCTTCCAAACCCAAGTAACATCTTCTTGGGAGCCCATGTGGCTGACAGAGTGATCTGAATTTCGGCACATCGAAAAAATTAAGCTAGTTGAAATCCACATCTTCAAGCTTTAGTCTTCTATAATTACTTTCATTAAATCTACTCACTTCCTATTTTATCTCTTCAACTTGATCAATTCCCCCTATAGTTGTATCAAAACCCATAGTTTTTGTTTCTCCATGTTTTTTTCTAACACAATCTTCCTAAATTTACTATCCATACTTTTGATTCTTTCAATTAACTTTCACGACATAAAGGGTCAATTGTCTGTTTCTGCATACAATTGAACAATGTCTGAGCTGCCTTGTGTAAATACAGCTTAACTTTTAAATAAAAAGTTATGCAATATTTTCACGTGGCAATCCAATCATCTTCTAATCGTGCATAATACAAACAAGTGACCCTTCATGAAAACTTTTGTTGGTGAAAAAAATCATTTTATCGAAAATTTTAGAGTAACTAATGTTAAAAAAAATACATAATTTTGAAGATTAAAAACGAAAGTTGATATATTTAGGAGAATGTAAAATATATTTAAGCCAAAATTTTTGTATAATTACTTTTATGATTTTTTAAAGACTAAAAAAACAATTGAAAAGTATTAAGTTTAAAAGTTATGTATGTTACAACTTTTTTTAATAGTATAGTAAAAAGTATGTAGATCATAAAATATAAGGGTGTAAATGAGTTGAATTTGGTCAAAACCAGAATCTTAACCATATCAGATATACTAGTTTGTCTGAGGTACAATTACCACCTACAAGTACAACATTATTGGTCGGTTTGGATAAAACTACAAATTTATGAATTGGATTGTGCTGGTTAGTGTTAATGCTTGATGTACGTTGAGTGGGAGAAGGAATGAGAAAATGAAGAATAAAAATTGTTGTATTATTATTATTATTATTATTATTGTTATATCAAACTGAATTTATATATATATATATATATATATATATATATATATATATATATATATATATATATATATATATATATATATATATATATATATATATATATAAAAGATTAATTTGATAACCAAGTAACTAACTAACTTAGGCTTGAGTTTGAGTTACACAACTTGAGTTATACTCTCAACACAATTTCTTATAATCCAAGTTACTAAGCATTAGCTATATAATCAATCTGAACTATTCCTAATTTCTTTTTCAAAGTTAGGAATCTGTCGATCTTCAATCCTTTGGTGAAAATATCGGACAACTATGCTTCACTTGAGCAATGCCTCACTTCAAGTTCACCTTGATTTACCATTTCCCTTAAGAAATGAAATCTAGTTCGATGTGCTTACTCCTCCCATGCAGAACTGGATTCTTTGCAAGATTTATGGCTGACTTGTTATCGATCTGCAATACTAGAGGTTTCTTCACTTTGACCTTCATCTCTTCCAGCACAAATCTGATCTAAATTGCTTGACATACAACATAGGATCCTACTATATATTCAGCCTCACATGATGATAATGCCACCACATGTTGCTTTCTCAAGTACCATGAGATTGATCACCAAATACTTGAAAGAAGTAACTAGTTATGCTTCTTCGATCTTCCTTATCTCCACACCAATTAACATCTGAATAACAAGTAATCGTAGCTTTTTTTCTTTCAAAATCTCATGGAAACAAAATTCCAAAGTTTATAGATCCTCTCATGATTATTCTTGCATCTTTCATATGTGACACCCTTGGTTCACTCATGTATCTTCTCATCAATCTGAATGAGAAACCTATATCAGGTCTGCTATTGCACACATATCTTAAAGATCCTACAATTTGCTTGAACAAAGTTACATCGACTTTGTACTCCTCTCCATGCTTCTCCAGTTTAACCTACTTCCTTTGATGCATCACTATACCTTGCTTGGTAATTTGAAATTCCATGTCTAAGAAATACAACAAGTTTTCCATATTCTACATTTCAGATTCCCTCATCATCGTCTCCTTGAACATCAACAAGTTCTCCATGTTATTTCCAGTTACCAAAAAGTCATCGATATATAAGCATATGATGGTTATATCTTGTGCCATGACCTGTACATTAGACACCATACTCAGACATGTATTTGACAAATCATAGATTGACTTAGTATGAGCCGATCTTCTTGTTTCATGCTCTAGGTGCCTATTTGAGGCCATGGAGTGCTTTGTGCAACATGTATACTTTCCTTGCTTCCTCCAGTATCAAAAACCCAGGAGGTTGTATGACATATACGACTTCATCTAAGGGACCATTAAATAATTCCAATTCCACATCTAAGTGAAATGTTGACCATCCTTGCTGCATTCCAAGGCTACCACCAATCTGTCAGTTTCCAATCTTGCTACTGGTGCGTATACTTCAGAATAATCGAGTCCTTCTCTCTGAAGAAAACCCAAGCTACTAATATATCCTCATGTCTTGTTATCGACCCATCAACATTGTTCTTCAACTTGAACAACCACTTCACTTTGATAGCTTTTGTGTGTGTTGTCAATACGACTAACTCACATGTGTTAATTCTTTAGATTATTTGTAACTCTTCGACCATAGCTAACTTCCATTATTTATTTTTTAAAGCCTTGCTATATTTGATTGGTTCAACACCTGCAAGTAAAGCGAAATAAACTAATTCTCCATCTGGTGTGACTTCATTATCACTAGCCATTTCATAGTCTTGAAGCCTTTCTAGAAGAACTCTAGTTCTTTGTGATTTTTGGCTTGTTCTAGCCACACGCTCTCAATTATATGCTTCAACTTTGACTGAAATATTGACAATTGCTTTGACTTTTACCTCATTACTTGCTTCGCTGAAGCTATAGCTCATCAACGGCTTGACAATTGCATCACCAGAATTCCTATCCTAGGCAAAATTCTCATCAATTACAATATCTCAACTCATCACGATATTTTCATTAATAGGACTGAACAACCTAAATGCACCAATTTTATAATATCCTTCCAGAATCATAGGTTCACTATTGTAATTAAGCTTCCTTTTTCTCGCATTAGGAACATGCTTGTAACAAATAGAGCCAAACACCTTCAAGTGGCTCACTAATGGTCGTTTGTCACTCCACACTTCTTCAGAAATCTCGTTCTTCAGTTTCTTTGTAGGAAACATGTTTAATATATAGAAGAATTTGTTAAATCCTTATAGGATGACTGCTTCACCCCATAAGGATTTAGCAAATTCTTCTGCTTCAACATGCATCTCCCTATGTCCAATATGGCCTGCTTCATAATTCCTCAAATATCTTGGATGTGTATTTTCCACCTCCATCTATTCGCAAAACCTTAATCTTCTTTTCACTCTAGTTTTTGACAAACATCTTGAATCTCTTAAAGATTTCAAATACTTCATCCTTTCTCTTGATCACATAGATCCAAAGCTTTCGACTATACTCATCGATAAATGAAACAAAATAGTTATTTCCTCCAATAGTATGATCCTCAAACGAGCCACATAGATCTAAATGTATTACTTCTAGTATGCAAGAGGACCTCAATGGCATAGTCAAAATGAAAGAATTTATGGATTGCTTCCCTACTAAGCAACCTTCACAAAGTTTATTTCAATTATTTCAACTATTTAAATAAAATTTAGTATTACTAGTTTATTTCAATTATTTAATTTATTAAAAAATTTAATTATTTAATATTTCAACTATTTAATATTTCAACCATAAGTAAATTATTTAAATTTTCAATCATAAATAAATTATTTAAAGTTTCTAATATATTTAATAATTATTTAATCTTTAATAAGTTAATTAATTATTTATAGTTGAAATATTAAATAATTTATTAAATACTGAAGCATATATATATATATATATATATATATATATATATATATATATATATATATATATATATATATATATATATATATATATATATATATATATATATATATATATATATATATATATATATATATATATATATATATATATATATATATATATATATATATATATATATATATATATATATATATATATATATATATTATTGTTTTTCAAAATTAATAAACTTTGATTAACTAAAAAAAATGGTAATTACAAGCGATCCTGACAGATCCAGCAACAAAAAATCAAGGATACTTTGAAAATCATAAGCTATCACATATCTAATATTAGGATAGCTATATATTTTCTAATCTACTTGTTATTCCATCCTCTATACACAATTGTATCTGTAATTCGTTTCCCTATGACCGTGTTATCCACATCGTTTCCAAAACTTTTTTCATTTCTCATATTCCATAATTCATATATAGTCTTTTTGATGGCCATTTTAACTATGGTAGCCTTGACACTTCTTCCTTCCGCTTGTTGTATTATCCATTCACGCTCTTGGTTTGTATTATCCACCCTCGCTCTTGGTTCCACTCTCCAGGTATATGCCGCACTTGTATCCAATTAAGCACCTTCTGTAACACACACTCCAAAACCCCATGGAATAATACGACATAAATCAGAGTAATATAATCATGCATATCAATCAAGGGTGTCACACATAATTTAAACATCACATACACCTATCATGCTCAATAACACTTAATTTAAATTCATGCTTCCATACACTTTCACATAAGCATGTAACAGAGAAATCACTTTCATTCATAATAAGTATAATAATTAATCTCATAATCAACTAATTCATTTTACCACTTAGGCATAAAAGCCAATTTGCCACATAATTTAAATAAATCATAACAAAATAAAATAGAGTATACAATGTATCTCTCAAAACATGAATTTAAAACGTTTCTCCATGTTACACAATCAGAGCATGAATCAAAACAAAAAGACGAAAATAAAATAAGCTAACTCCTTCAGCTACTCTCTTGCTAGAAGAAACTCGAATCTTCAGTACCTGAGTGATGTCGTACAAAACATCATTATAACATAAGGGTGAGAATTCACATAATTATCAAAATTGTATAATACATAATGCGATAACATATATGCATAAAGATAATTATACTCAGACTTCATATGCTTTATAACATAACATTACCCAATTAATCATACTAATCACAAGTATAGATTCACAATCCCCAATTTCACAAATACATCATTTTCATGCAATGCATATAACTTCATATTGAGACATAACACAATGTGACTCAATACAAGATTCAAATGCAATACTCATGCATATGGTACCAATCACTACTATTTTTATTAAGGTTTTACTTTAAACTGGGTATGTTCTCTAGACCAATAACACACAAAAAGCTCGTTCCCTAAGCTTTTAAACCCCGTTCTATGTTTGATACAAGTCACTAGCTCCCATGGAACTAGAAAGCATTGCCTCTTAACAACATTGATGCATGTGCAATTTCAACAACCTGTCGTACTCGGCAAAAAATAAGAGTTTCCACCATTAATTTTTGTCTTAAAGACGGGGGAATAACGGGTAACCCTAATTCGTACAGAGATTCTAAATTCGTGAGTCGGTTAAATGAAGGGAAGATGTTAGGCACCCTTTATCTCCCTTATGTTAGAAAATAATTTAGGTCTACATCTCAGTAAGAGTTTTGATGATAACAAACACATGATATAAAGAACAAATATGCTTGTAATAAAAGTATATTTACATGCAGGAAGTTCTGAGGTGAAAAAGATGTTCTGATGCAACTGGAAGTTCTCCCATAACATCACCAGAAGTTCTAATTATGCGAGCACAAAAGGTGAGAGTACCATAAAAGATTTAGATGCATCAAATCTGTGTGACACGCTTATATGAAGAAGTTCTGTTACAACTTCTGAATGCACCAGCGCTGTGAAACAGGATCTCTGATTTGCAAAGTTCTGATACAAGTTGTAAAGGACTCTCAACGGTAAGATTCATCCTTTGATGTCTCTCACTCTGAAATCTAACAAATATGAAACCAAATTTTTGCAGGCATAAGCAGAAGCAGAAAGCTATGGAGAATCCTCGTCAGAAGAAGACAAACTGCTCTTTCTATCCAAAAGAATCAATTAGCTGTGGAAGCACAGGCAGAAGAATTTCAGAAACTCCAGAAGAATAGGAAATGACTCTGAACAACCTTATGGATACAAAAAATCCAATAACAGAATCATTACCTGCTATGAATACAATAAACAAGGTCACTATAAAAGTGATTGTTCAAGGCTTTAGAAGGAGAAACATAAAAGGAAGTTCGTTAAGGAGAAGAAGAAAAGTCTTATGGCAACGTGGGATGACTCTGAATCTTCTGAAGAAGGAAAAGAATCAGAAGATGATCAAGTAAATATAGCTCAAACTGATAACTTATTAGATGTCTCTGAATCCTCTGAATCAGAACAAGAATCAGAATCAAAATCAAAATCAGAGTCTGAAGAGGTATTTTCTAACTTTTCTAGATCTCAATTAGAGGAGAGTCTGTTATAAATTCTAGAAAGGTATCAGAAGCTTCGAGTCATAAATAAGAACCTGAAAAAGGATCTAGTTTCTGACTCTGAAGAAACTAAGAATCTGAGACTAGAAAACTATGAGTTGAAAGAAAAGGTTTTTAAACTTGAAAATTATTTACAAAATACTCAGAAGGAAACTGTCTCAGAAGTTCCTATTAATCCTGATACAATCATAAAGGAATATGATCACAACTTTCAGAAATTCCTCGCTAAAAACATAGATAGAAGCAAGATGGCTTCAATGATCTATGGAGTTAGCAGAAATGGCAGAATAAGTATAGGATACAAAGGTAAAGTAACCCAACCTAATAAAGTTAAGGATCTGGTTATCAAATGCACTCCTCTTTATTCTCACTTCACTACTGGGAAAAAACATGATATAAAACATATTGGTAAGGCGTTTTATGCTAAACCAAAATTCAAACAGAATTTTGGAAACTCTAACAGTCATGGACCCAAAAAGATATGAGTACCAAAAGACAAAATCATCTATGTTGCATATATTTTTAACAGCAAGGTTGAAACACCAGTATTAACATCTGGACTCTGGATGCTCTCTAAACATGGTGGAAAGAAAGCATATTATGATACGGTGGGAGAACTGACTTGGGATTTTGCGTTTGTGTTTGCAAATGTTTCGGTTTAGCAAGAGTCGCCACCGACTTTTTATTTTATCCTAAGGAAAGGTCAAAAAGCACAGGAAAAACCTTTGAGATGTTTTCTTGGGTTCGGGGAGTAGATTATGAAAAGGGAAGGTGCAAGCACCCTTTTCATCCATGGTTATACATGGGCTCTTAGTTACTTGTTTAGATCACTTGCTTTGCTTTTCAATTGTTTGAAATGGTGCTCTTCAATTGTTTGAAATGGTGCTTTGTGTGTGGTTTTGAAAGATGTTTTGAAAAGAGGCCATCGTTGTGGCAACCTTTGTAATGATTCTTGTTTGAATGTATACAAATGTGTTTTTGTCTTTTGAAAAGTTTTCAATGTTTGAAAGTTGGATTTTGAAATTGTGTTGTGAAGTGTGTTTGAAAGTAGCAAGGATGTTTTGCAAGTTTTTGATCAAGTAACTAAGAGCTACCTACCCTATTTTACTCAAAGATCTTCTTATGTTTTTAACCCTTTTAACAGTGTTGTTTCACCATTGAATTTGGTGAACAACCTTGTGTTAGGATGTTAAATGGGACAGGCGCGGGTCATCGTATAGACCATGATAGCAATTGTGCTAAGTATCTTTGGCAATTTTCTTAAGGGACTTGATCATTTTTGTTTAGGCAACCAAAATAGCGTCATCGAGGGACTATGATCTTTTGTTTTGCCAAAGTACTTAACATGCATACCATGGCCCATTTTTGAAGGCAACAAGTGGATTGTAACCCTAGGGGTGTAAGTGTGCACTGTGTTTGATTTTCATGCATTTTTGTCTTTGATTAGGTCAAACTATTTGTTAATTTGATTTTGGCATACAAACCCTAATTCTCTAATTATGGCATAATTGAAAGCGTAAAAGTGCGAGAATTTAAATTCTAAGCTATTACAACATGATTATGGGGATGGGGGTACAATTTTGAATAGGGGGTATTTGACAAGAAATATAAACCCTAGTTACTATTATATCCAAATTGAATTATAAATGCATCAATATTTAAATGTGCAATATTTAAATAAACCCAATAAGCAAATATTAAATAAAATGTATTATGCAAAAAGAAGTTTTTATTTATTTATGTATGTAAAGTATTTTTAATGTGAAGAGGTATAAAGAAATGAATAAGAAAAAAAAGATTAATTTTATCTATTAAAGGGGTAAACCCTAATTTCTTTAAGAAAATAATATATTATATTATTTATATACAAGAAATATATTAATATGTACAAAATAAAATATATTGAAAAAAAGTGTTTTTTAGTATAAATAATAATAAAAATAAAAATGTAATATTTTTGTATTTTTATTCCAAGTATTTAATAAAAAAAAATAAAATATATATATATATATATATATATATATATATATATATATATATATATATATATATATATATATATATATATATATATATATATATATATATATATATATATATATATATATATATATATATATATATATATATATATATATATATATATATATATATATATATATATATATATATATATATAAAATAAAATAAAATATTTACAAAAATAAATTATATTTTATAATAATATTTTCAGTATGAATGAAATAAAAAATAAAAATAAAAGTATCATTTACATTATTTTTAAATTTAAACAAATAACAAAAAGTATTAAAAATGTTTTAATGTTAGAAAGTATAGAATAAAATGCCAAATAAATGTAAAAAAAAAGTGAAAATATTTTTAAGCATTTTTTATATTTGGGGATAAATAAATAAAATCAGAAATGAAATTAAAATACAAAAATAACAAAATATAAAGAAATTGGGCCAGGGGGTGTAAAACTGAAAATTGGGGGTGTTAGAAGCAGAAACAAGCCAGCCCAGTCCATTTCCACTTCATCTTCTTCCTTGTGACTGAAACACGCGCGCCCTGTATTCAAACTGCTAACTTCTGTATTTGTGATCTTTTGCCAAAACTCAAAACATGAAACTTGTAGAACATTAAACCACGATTCTAACCATATAAAAAACTTAATCTAACTCTCAAAGACCAGAGAGAATTTCTCTGGCCCTAAAATCTGACCTAGTTTTTTCAGCATGTTCATGGATGAAATTCTCTTAGCACGCTTAATATAAATGAAAACTGAGCATATGTACAGCTTTATGGCATTGAATACTACATTTTTCATTCACAAACCTAAGGCTAAATGTTCCTAAATAGAGAGATAGAAGTTTGAGAAATACCTGTTTCAGTCAAGCTCGAGTATGGCAATGTAGCAACCTTCAGTGAGGCTTGAGGTTCTTTTGAGCTTGCTTGATGTTCCTTTGACCTTTCCCAATGCTTGGCTTACTTTGAAATGGTCTGAAACTTCTTGTAGAACTCAACCTGCAAACTCAGAATTTGAAAATGGTGAAGTGTGTAAATGGAGTTACAGTGACTTGGGAATGGTTGGGATAGTTTAGGTAGGTTGTATGGAGTGTGTTGAAACTGGTTGCAAGCAAAACGCACGAGTGGTTTGTGATTTGGAAATCAAAATGCAGAACCTGCCATGTTTTTGCAAGTTTTTGGTGTTTTGATGTTCAAGAGTGTTTGAGAGGTTGCTAGCTCGTGTTTCTGGCTTAGTGTAATGTGTGAAACTTGTTTTGAATGCTTGCAAATCTTGGCTATATCAGATATGCAAATTGTGTTGTCTTTTACATGTTTCTTGGTTTTGAAGTAAGAAATGAGAGTTGACAATGCTATGGCTGTACTAGCTTGTACTCTAGCTGCTCAAAGTGGTTGAACTTTGCCTGATATTAGGGAGCCTTGTTTGCAGCAAAGGGCTTGGTGTATGGCTCAAGAAATGCAATTTGACATAAAGCATGCTTTATGTAAATGGAAGTGCTACCTTTATGCCATAAATGAATTTATTCATTGTGCCAAGCTTTGTTGATCAGAATAAGACCAATGTCCAATGTATTTGCATTTAATTAAGGAGTGTAAATTGGTTTAGAGACCTGTAATCAAGTACAAAGCTAGTTTGGACAGATTTTGCAACTTGTGTCAACATGAAAATGCCATTGATCAAAGTGAGTTTTTGCCAACTTCAAGCATTCGATTCTCCCTAACCACAAATGTGTTTGAGGAGTTCTTGGACAATTTGGAAAGCTTGAAACATGCTCTATAATACATATTTGAAATGAAACTAGAGACTCCAAGTGGAACTATGTGAAAAATGGCCAAGAAGATAGGGCAAAATCCTGCCTAAACTAGGGCAAAAATTTCTCTAAGTTAAAAGTTTTAGGGACCCTTGTTCCAAAAATCATAACTTGAGATCCAAGCTTCTTTTGAGCAAACTTTTTGAATAAAAGTTGTATACTTTGTGGAGGACTACAACTTTCATGTTGTAAGTTTTGTTTGAATCCATTTTCATCTTGGTGAAAATGTGGGACAAAGTTAGGAAAAATTAAGAAAAATTTCATAACTTAGAAAATTTCTAAGTTATGAAAATTTTCAATTTCAAACCCTAATTTGCAATTTTGGGTATCTTGATGAACAAGTTTCATAATTTGACACATCTTGATGAAAAATGACTCTTGGCACTTGATTTTGACCAAAAAGTCAAAGTTTGACTTTTCAGTGTACAGTCAAATTTTGATCAGTTGACTGAAAAATTCATCTGTCAATCCCATGCAATTGAGATCTTTTGAACTTGTTGAATAGGTCAAGATAATTTCATTGAGTCCTTGAGTCCATGGTTGAGCCGGATTTGCCATTGGCTAGGTCAAACAGTCACAAATTGCCTTTGTACAGTCAAAACCCTAAAAATGACCATTTTGCCCTTTTGGTGGTCTGATCAAATTTCTTGTGGATTTGTGGTCCAAACTTGATCAAATGGTTCATATGAGTTCATAATGTTGATGTGGGTCAAAATTCACGAGGTTTGACTGTAAATTGGCCACAATTTACTTTTTTCCCAATACAGCTGATTTCTAGGTCAACTGTCCAATTGACTGGGCAAAAATTTGATTCATGACTTGAAACTTGGTATGGGAAAACTTATGAGTCCAACATGAAGTATGAAAGTCAATTTGGGCATTGAAGGTCCAAAAATCCCTGTGCAAACTCAAACCCTAATTTAGGTCAACAGTGCAAGGAGGTGTCTTGAGCAGAGTAAACCCTAGCTTGATCTTGAGTTCCAAGAGCCTTGTGATGAGAAATGTTGATAAAAAAGAGAGGGCAAATTTTGGGGTACAACACATATGTTCCAAAGTCTGGAATTTAAAAGATTCGCAGGTTTCAGAGGCAATCAGAAACAAAAGGTTATTGGCTCTGAAACTATTGGAAACAGGAATGAAAATATAGCATCAGAATCTCTCTAAAGAATATTAGATGTATCCAGAAGAGGATGTCACACCTTCTCAAGCAACTTCTGTCAGAGCAAGCCAAACATAGTATTTACCACTTTTTGATTCTTGACAAAAAGGGGGAGCATGAAGAATATTTTGACTCATAATCAGAAGATCTTCAGGGAAGTATTTTATTTTCTCGTTAGTTGAGTATTCTACTCAGGGGGAGCCTTTTAATTATTGTTCCTTATGTTCCATCAAAATATAATAGTTTTTGTCATCATAAAAAAGGGGGATATTTTTAGAACATAATTTGGTTCTACATCCCAGTAAGAGTTTTGATGATAACAAACACATGATATAAAGAACAAATATGCTCGCTAATAAAAGTATCTTTACATGCAGGAAGTTATGAGGTGAAAAAGATGTTCTGATGCAACTGGAAGTTCTGCCAGAACATCACCAGAAGTTCTAATTATGGGAGCACAAAAGTTGAGAGTACCATGAAATATTCAGACACATCAAATTTGTGTGACACGCTTATATGAAGAAGTTATATTACAACTTCTGAATGCACCAGCGCTATGAAACAGGATCTCTGATACTCTGATTTACAAAGTTATGATACAAGCTGTAAAGGACTCTCAATGGTAATATTCATCCTCTGATGTGAGAAGCTCTGAAGTGTTATAATTCCATCAATGCAAAATCATAAGTAAAGGCTACAAACAAACAAAGATCTCCTGGTTTGGAAAGCTCATTAACTCGTGTTATGGACACACCAAAAGTATCTTCTTATGTCACTATTGCATGGCCTATATAAAGCAGACTAAAAGAAGATTTCAGGTGGTGAACTACTCCGCACAAAAAGAAGAACTCACGTGAAAAGTCAGTAATGCAGCTATCATTCTTCATCCTCAACATTCAATATTAAGCTGTGTAAAACATCACTGTTAGTGATTCTGTTTATTAGAAACATCATTGTACACATTTATTCAATTAATTGTTTAGTGAATTTCCTTGAGAAAACCGGGTTGTGGTTTTGGACTCAAGAAGACTTTGACAGTTGTTAAAGTAGATTTGTAATCAAGTTTGATTAGTGAATTAAGTCCTCATTGGAGAGAGGCGAAATCACCTTGGCGGATGGACTGGAGTAGTTTGAGCTCAAATGTACCAGGATAAAAATAAACGTGTTCTTTACTCCATTGATTTTTAAGATTCAAATTCAACCCCCCCTTCTTGTGTTTTTCACTTCTTCACCTTGTTCTCAAGGGGATCCACTTTTCGGTTTAAGGGTGAGATGGGTATTTGGCAACATGATTTTAATTTTTAAGTTGTGAACTCGTCTTGGTTTTAACCGTGTGCCTACGTATCTTCTTGTGAAGAATCAAATTCCAAATTCGTAGTTCGTATATGTTTGATTAGTTTTTTTATGGATTGTGGAAATGTTTGGGATTATCCTTGAACCTTGTCTGATTTTGAAAATAGTGTAGTCGTAGACGCAGTTCGCAGTTAATAGAAAATATATCCATAATTTTTTTTTTTGAAAATAAAGTTGAATTTTGAATTATATTAGTAGAAAAGATGTTACATTTGATGGGTTAATTGTTTTAGAATGTATGATGCAGTTTGAAAAAGCTAAGTTAGAATGATAAAAATATTTGTTGAATTGATAAAAGGGTTAGTATTTTGAAAATAGTAAATAAATAATTATTCCCTTATTATTAGAAATATATTAAATATTTTTTAATAATAATTGAATATTTATTTATCAACATATATTTTTTGATAAACGCTAAAAAATTATTTTAATGCAAAATAACCAAAATATGTTATGAGAGAAAAATTGGCAATTTATGATATATAAATAAAATAAATTAGATAAAACAAATAAATAAAACAAATTAATTAATTAAATAAATAAATTATTTAATTAAAATCAGAGGGGTGTATTTCTAATTCAGGTAGTAAAACAAGGGGTGTAAATAACAAGGGCTTAAGCCCGAGGATCAAACTAAAGCCCAATCAACCATGGTTCTGATCCAAATGCGCAAGGGGTATGGTTTTATGCTACTATAGTAATTTGAGGGGTTTTATTAGTGTTGGGCATGAGCCCAAAATTTATTTGAGGTCCAAAGAGGCACAAGGATGCAAATTTAGTTCATGTAGTAATATGGGGTTTATGGAAAGAAATGGGCTAGGCCCAGGATAAAGATTGGGTCTGTTTGGATTAGGTATGAGTACGTCCATAAAGTTATGGTACACTAGCGAGGCAATGAACGTTTGATCTTGATCAAATGAGTCCTAGGAGTTGATCTTGGGACGTTGATCAAAAGTATAATAAATGGAGAGACACGATCGAGTGTTGACTGGAATGTATGGTGGAAGGACACGCATGGAGATCAGTCAATGGTCTCCATATCCCACGGATATCCAGTAGCCATGTGGCGCGCGTCAGACCAAGGACAGAGGAAGTATTTGTTGGACGCTTCTTCATATTTTCTCATTTCTACAGTTACTTTCTCTCTCTTTTCTCAAAATCTCTCTTATTCTCTCTAAAAAAAACAAAACTTCACCACCTGTCAGAAATCACACCGCCAGTGGCTCCGCCTTTTACTGCCTCAAACCACCACCAAAAACCCAAAATCCGATTGAACTTCAACCAGAACATTCATATACTCATCAGCTCTACCCAGAAACCCTTAGAACTAAGAAGCCTAACCCTAAATTCATATGAAGATGAAGAACCCTAACCCCAAAATCATGAACCCTAACCCTCCACTGTAGACCACCAGTAGTAGCCGTTGAGATCGCTGTATTAATGCAAATTTGCCGAGACTTTCATCTGTTTCCCCAGAAATCCCTTAAGAACCCTAAACCTAACCTTCAACCATAAATAACCCTAACCCTAGATTATTAGAAATCTAACCCTAAAAAACCACAAACCCCAAATTAAACCCAAATCAAATCAACAATAATAGCGATGCAACAAATTAAGAAAGCTAAGTGATTCCACCAACCTTCCTGGCCATGAATCTTTTTGCAAATCTCCTAGATATTTCTGTGTTTTCTGCTTCTAGTCTTCTTCCACTTTCTCTGTTTGCAGGTATGAGGATGGAGGCATTAGAGTTTGGACTTGAAGGCTTCAAGATTTTTCCTTGGATTACAAATTTCTATCTTCGATCTCTCCTCCAATTTTCCCTTCTTTAAATTTTTGGTCCTCTTTTATGCTTAGGGTTATGGTTTAAATAGTTTTTAAGAATAGATTGATTAGGATATTTTAAGTTGATTTACTGTTACAAATTAAATTAGACTTAGAATGACTCTGTAATTTGATCTGATTGGTTTAATTGATTTTAGATTTGATTCATTTTAGCAATCAAATTCAATTAGTTATAAATTAGAAATCAGGGTTTCAGATTTGTGATGTATCTGGTCCAAAAATATAATGAGATTCAATCAATCAAACATAATTGATTTTGCAAGATTGATTTATTTCAAAAATATGGATTTCGTTTCAATTTGGTTGTTTGGATTTGGGCTTTTAGGTTACTTGATGAAGAAGAGCAAGGATGCACCACTGGCATTAGGGTTTTGTCATACCCCAATTTTTGACCTAAGATCCTATCTTCATTTGCATTTTTTTCTTATATACATCAAGGTCACATAATATGGTAGGTTTCAAACGTTTCACCTTCGAGCATTGCCTGTGCAAAGATTATCGAGTATTATGGACATTTTATCTTATGCATGACTAACTTCTAATCAAGCACGAAGTGTATGTTTTTGTTTCTTTTATTTCATATGAAGAAACAGGTCTGAATCAAGAGCATCACGCATCACACCTCAATTAGGGTTTTGATTCTCTCAAACTAGAAGTACGATTGATCGTTGATTCTCGAAGACTGGTTCATCAAGGGAACTTTCAGAGAATCGTGTGTTTATTTCCACACTTTGTCCAACAGATGACCTCAAGCTTATCCAAAACTCCCTCAAAGAACAATCAAGGTTCTATTACCATTGGTTCAGGTGTGTTTTACCATTGCCTTGAAATACAAGAAAAGATCAGGCTATACGAGTCAATTCAAAACACTTCGACCAAAAGTCATATACAAGTTTTCTTAAAAAGTTTAAGACGAATTGTGTTTAGAAAGCCATAAGGGGACTTTATGGGACGTTTGTCCTGATTTAAGAGTTTCTGGATCTCTAAGTTCAGTCCACTGTACCAATTTATCAATGCGATAACATTTCACCTCAGATCCCTTTTCTAGTGATCATTTGAAGCTTTTAAGCATGGTTCAATTTCTTATACTTACATGAAGCGAAGTGAATTTTGTTAGAATGGGATGATTAAGTTCAAGATCGCTTTGGAAGAATTTTCATCGTGAGAATTAAAGCGTTAATTAAATAGAGGTTATCAAACGAGCTCATTCAAAAATAATCATTCATCTCATTAATATTTATTCAAGATTATTTTTGTGTGATTATTTTGATGGATTCACACCATGGCCATTTGAATTCACAAAAGGCATTTATTCAAGAAGATATTGGAAAAAGAAACTTGATTCAAATAATCATTCATCACAAGAATAAATACATGATGGTTACAATTTTATTACAAGATCAATTCATGTAATTTATTTGGATCTCTAATACAAAATGCAAGATTGAAGTCTTAAGGCTTGCACTTTTGTTCATTCAAAATTTCAAAAATTCATTCAAGTATTAATCAATTCTTTTCCAAATTCAAATGGAAGATTTTGAATTTCATCAAGATGAATATCAAGATTCAAAGTTTATAAAGATTCAAATGTTTACAATTACAAAAGAATTGAGAGAATTATATTGAAGAACAAGTTTTCATTCATGTTACAATTTTATTTGGTTTTATCACTACAAAGTTACAAGGAATTAAAAGCTTGTACAAACTATTATTCCTAATATCCTAATTCCAGCCCAATATCATGCTGCAATCAGCCCATTTTCCAGCCTTGTTTCAGCAGCAAAACAGTCACAAATGCTGCCTAAAAATGCATCAAAAGAGTCCCAAAAAGTGTTGTAAAAATACGACAAAATAGTCCAAAAAAACAACAACCTGTAGCAGTCCCAAATGCTGCCAAATTTCTGCTACCAACCTGTCAAACCTGTGTCAAAACAGCCTGCAAAAATCTGCACATAACCAGGCCATATCAATCCAAACATTGCATAAAAATGGACATACAATAACCTTGAACCAAAAAGAAAAAACCAGTAGGCCAAAACAATTCAAAAAACTCATCAATTTCACCTCCAAATCTTACTCCAATATGCCTATAAAAAGGACCTTGTACAAGGAGGAAAAGGGGAAGAAATCAGAAAAAAATTAAAAAAATTAGAGAGAAGAATAGAGAGCAGAAAATAGAAACACAAAGAACTTTGTTCAGAAATTCATTACTACTCACAACACACCTCACCATTCAAAACCAGTAACATAACAACGTGTTATACGGTGGCAAGACCGACTGTTATACTAGTTTTGCATTTGTATTCGCAAATGTTGCGGTAAGCAAGAGTTGCCACCGACTTTTCTTTTATCCAAATTAAGGAAAGGGTGAAAAAAAACAGAAAAAGACCTTTTCGAGAATTTTCTGAGTAAGGGAGGTAGATTATGGAAAGGGAAGGTGTTAGCACCCTTTCCATCCGTAATTATCTATGGGATCTTAGATGCTTAGTTCATTTTTTGAAATACCTTGTGTTTTTGTGTGTTTTTGAAAAGTATTTTGAAATTTTCCTTAGTATGGAGATTCGCTTTATGATAACTCTTGTATCAGTCCTCAAGAGTGTTGATAAAGCGTTTTTCAAAAGGGTTTTTAAAAATTGTTTTGTGTAAGTATAAAAAAGTTTGTTTTTTTGAGCAAGTATCTAGGAACTATCTACTTTACTCAAAAGGGTCATTCTTGTCCTCTTTTCCTTTAGGCAATGCTAGCCTACTATTAATGAGTAGGTAGCCCTAGTCGTTTGGATGTTTGAGGGACATTCGAAGGGACGTTTTTATAGTCACAAAGGAAACTGGGCAAGAGGCTTTAGTAACTACCATGAGGTTCTAAGATCATATTTTTACCGAGGTGTAGCAACTGGATTTTTAATCAGAGTCGCCGCTATTAATTTTTATTCTTGGGAAGGGAATCTAACAAAACCCTAAGTCGCAGACAGAGATTCTAGATTTCAGACTCAATTGGACGAAAGGAAGGTATTAGCTACCTTTCATCCACGTTGTTCACAAGGATATTAGACTTTAGGTTTAGGTTTGGGGTAAATTGGATTTTAAGTTTTAATTAGAAAGACTCGCCACGATTTTAGATCGTATGTCTAGGTATCCTCTTATGAGGAATCAAAGTCCCAATTCATAGTTCGTATGGGTTGGTGTTTTTTAGGGGTTTGCAAACATATTTTAAATCACTTTGCACTCGGTCGGGAGTAAAGATTGCAGAGATTTTGACTGAGTGCGTAGTAAGCCAAAAACAGTTTGAAACCCATTTGCAAAAATAGTCGATTAGTTTAGTTTATTGCGAAAAATGTTTGATAATTGGTTTGTGTTTTTTAATCATATTATTTGCGAAGATCTTGATTAATGCATGATTAAAATAAAGATTTTATGCAAATGTATATATAAAATAATATGTAATTTTAATATGAAAATAATTTATTTGGTTATATAATAATATTTAATAGTAAATATATTAATAAATATATTTTCATAAAAGGGGATTATAAATAATAAGTTATAATTATAATAAATAAAAATTAATTAACTACAACAATTTATAATAATAATATAAAAAAAAAATAATAATAATAGAATAATTTATCATTTTAAAATGATAATAATAATTATAACAAATAATATTATATATATATATATATATATATATATATATATATATATATATATATATATATATATATATATATATATATATATATATATATATATATATATATATATATATATATATATATATATATATATATATATATATATATATATATATATATAAAATTGAATTATAAAAGAAATAAATAAAATTTAATTAACTCGGGGGGGGGGGGGGTGCATTTTCAATTGTGTAGTAAATAGGGTGGGGTGTGAAAAACAGCTGGGTCAGGCCCATCACAAGTCCAGGCAAGGGGGGAGGGGTGCGTGTTATTTTGGAATTCTAGTAATTTAAGAATGGGGTGTGCGAATATCAGTTGGGCTGGGCCCAACGAGTTGAGAAAGGGGTTTGCTGCATGTTCTAGTGTGGCGAGGGTGCAAGGACGTTATCATGAAACTTGGCCTAACGGCCGTTTGATTAAAATCACGTGGATGATAAGCGAGGGAGCATGCTATTGTGATGGGCGTGTTGTATTGGAACGGTACAGAACTCATATTTGTATTTTATTTTTTATTCATTTCATTTTTCAACAATACCCGTTCATCTCTTTCCCTCGAATCCACACACTCTGTTCATCTCCTTCTAACCCTAGAATCACCTACCGCGGCGGCGCGACCAACCACCTTCTCCGCCATAAATTAAAACCCTCCCCGCAACTAAAAATACAAGAACATCAAAAATCTAAGTGTATTTACCCCTTTGTGATTTCAGATTCTGAGTCCGTTTCGACACTAACCCTTCTTCTTCCTCTTGTTCGCATGCTTCAGTAATAGTTGAAGATGATGGTGACTGATGGCGACGATGATAGGGCTATCAGTGGCGATTGTGGTTTCCGGTAGTGGAGTCCCAATCGCCCCCTTTCACTGTAATATGTTCTTGTTCTTATGTCCATTTCTGTCTCTGTCTTAGGCTCCTCCCCATTTCTGTATATCCCCCCTCTCTTTTAATTTTCTCTTTTTTCTCTATATAGTTAGGAATTTTAGGGTTTTGTAGATTTAAGAATTACTGTTATAAGCTTAGATTTAGGGTATTAGAGCAAATTAGGGGATTCGGATTCATTGTAATCGATTCAGTTTATTGATAATAATATTTGATTGCTGTAATATTTGGATTCGTTCTGTTATAGATCTGGACCGGTTTTATTGATTTGTATATTTTTTGTTTTAAACTTCAATTTGAGATTGGATTTGATTTTGGTTTTGATTTATTGGAGATCCGCTGTTTATGAGATTCCATTTTATTCTTAGAATTTTGATTCAGTTTTCTGCATAATTTTGGATTCTGTTTGTAATACTTGTGATTTGGGATTTTATATATTTGATTCTGTCATTGAATCTGTAGATTTTTCTGGGCTTGGATTGATAGGGATTAATTGATTTGGCTCTATTTTACTGATGACAGTATATGTTTGCAGCAAAAGTGCCTAATTCCTTGTAATAAATTTGATTGGAAAAAATTGATTTGCACAATACCTGTTGTTAGTTTGAATATGGGCCTGCGCTGCATTTTGGTTCCTTAGGCCAATCACCCTTTTACAATAAAACTAATACCCAACCCAGTTTTAATAATTGTAATTAGCAATTTTTTTTACTAATAAGATGTAACAACTGTAATATATAACCACAACAATTTCTGAATAAGCAGAAATTAATGATTATGAAAAGTCTAACAATAATAAAATGTGCATCACGTTTTCTTAAAGAGGTATATGTAATTTATTATATATTTTTTGAATTAAGATAATAATAACAAACAATTTTATTAATGATGTTTCTTTTTGCAAATGAGACAACAAAAATCCCAAAAAGACAAATGGGTCGACTTACACAACCTTACTGGGCCTACTATTTGTAACTACACGTCCTGTTTTTACTAAAATCAACTTAACCAAAATAAGCTTATGCAACTTAAACTCGAGTGGGCTTAACATAATTTCAACCTCCCTTTTACTAATAACTATTTAATAACTTAGAACTTTACAGTTACTCCAATAATTTCCATTTACGAATCGCATGGGCCAATGGCCAACATGCCTCGCGAATGGATACGCGATTCTTTCTGATTTAGAAAGCCCCGCTTTCCTGAATTAAAAATACACCCCTAGTCGGATAAAGACGGACCATCAGATACTGCTGTACCATCTTTATATAAATATTTCTTCTATTTTAATCTCGAAAAATAAAATCATCGAGGTAGGACAAATTTGGGTTACGACAGCTGCCCCTATTCAATCATCTTTCAATCAAATAGCGTGAGAAAACTCGAGTCTTGCGAATTTTGATTGGAAGTTTATTGAATATTTGAAGTGTCCCATAATTTTTCCGACAAGCATAAGGTTACACTGATATAGAATACCCTTACGAGTCTCAAGGAAGTAGGCAAAGCTGATGATATATCACTTACCTGAGTTTGATAACGAGGCAAATGGTTTTAAGAGCGCAATCTTGTACGTCTCGGTTTTTATTTTGATCATTCACCCATTTGGAGGATGAATACGACAATAGTTGATGACACATGGCTGCTTGAAGAATGAGGCCATAGGTTATGTTCGCGAATTGCTGCATGACGTCTGAGGCGATGGATTAGAGTCTTGGGATAAAGAAATACATTGCTGCATGAAGTCTGATGCAATGGGTTAAAGTTTTTGTTTTCTTTTGAGCATCGCAGCATGAAGTTTGAGGCGATGATCAATGTTTATGGAATAGTGAAACGTATTGCTGCATGAAGTCTGATGCAATAGGTTAAAGTGTTTTTCTTCTGAGCGTCGCAACATGAAGTCTGAGACGATGGTTAGTGTTTATGGAATAAAGGAAGGTATTGCTGCCTGAAGTCTAATGCATTGGGTTAGATTTGCAAATTTCCGCGTGAAGTCTGAGGCGATAAGCTAAGTTTGTTATTTCGAACATCGCTTCCTGAAGCCTGAGGCGATGGTTTGTGTTACGGAGTAAAGAAATGTACATTGTTGCATGAAGTCTGAGGCAATGAGTTTGGTTCGCAAATCGTTGCATGAAGTCTGATGCGATAGGATGGATTTTATGGAATAAAGAAACACATTGCTACATGAATACTAAGGCAATGGGTCAGGTTCATAAATCATTGCGTGAAATCTGATGTGATAAGCTAAATTTGGCTTTCAAACATTGTTGCATGAAGTCTGAGGCAATGATCTGTGTCGCGAAATAAGAAACACATTGCTGCATGAAGTCTGAGACGATGGTCTGGTGTTTGGAACACATTACTGCATGAAGTCTGAGGCAATGGGTTAAGTTCACAAATCACTGCGTGAAGTATGATGTGATAAGCTAAACTTATTGCTTCGAACATCGCTGCATGAAGTCCGAGACGATGATCTGGAACTTGGCATAACGAAACACATTGTTGCATGAAGTCTGAGGCAACGGATTAGGTTCACAAATCGCTACGTGAAGTCTGAGGCAATAAGCTAGGTTTTGTGAAAATATTGCAGCTTAGAGACAATGTAATGAGTTGTGAGAATATATTGCGACTTAGAGGCAATGTGCTGGCTTGGATAATACATTGCAGCTTAGAGGTAAAGTGTCGAGTTTGGATAATACATTGCGGCTTAGAGGCAATGTAATGGGTTTTGAGAATATGTTGCGGGTTAGAGACAACATACTGGGCTTGGATAATACATTGCGGCTTAGAGGCAATGTGTGGAGTTTGAGGATACATTGCGTCTTAGAGGCAACTTGTTGATTTTTGAGGATACATTGCGGCTTAGAGGCAACGTGTTAATTTTTGAGGATACATTGCGGCTTAGAGGCGATGCACTGAGTTCTGAGAATTCATTGCGGCTTAGAGGCAATATAGTGAGTTCTGCGAATGCATTGTAGCTTAGAGGCAATGCAATGGGTCTTGAGAATATGTTGTGGCTTAGAGGCAACATACTAAGTTTTGAGAACACATTGCGACTTAGAGACAATGTGTTGGCTTGGATAATACATTGCGGCTTAGAGGCAATGTGTTAAGTTTGGGTCATACTTTGCGGCTTAGAGGCAATGTAATGATTTTTGCGGATACATTACGGCTTAGAGGCAATGTAATGGGTTTTGAGAATATGTTGCGGCTTAGAGGCAACATAATGGGTTTTGAGGATATGTTGCGGCTTAGAGGAAACATAATGGGTTTTGAGGATATGTTGCGGCTTAGAGGCAACATACTGAGTTTTGAGGATATGTTGCGGCTTAGAGGCAACATACTAAGTTTTGAGGATATGTTGTGGCTTAGAGGCAACATACTGGGACTTGTAAGGAACTCATCACTGCGGGAGGTCTTAGGTGATGGGCTGAACATGTCACGGCATGAAGACCGAGGTGACAGGTTGAATCGTAGGAGAAGTATTGCGTTGGTTGACCCTTAGATAGTTGAACCGAGGGTGAGATTATTTGTCTGTTTGCTATGTGATACATGTGTATGCATGCGTATTGAATGTTATATATGTGCGAAATGTATGATGTTTGACATTGATATGGAACCCTGAGTGTATTGAATATTAAAATGTATAGGGTATGTATGCTTTAGATATGCAAAATGAAATGTGTGTAAGATGCGTATATGCCTTGAAATGTTATGAAGACCATTTATAGCATTCTCTCCTTTAAACCATTGGCTTAGAGTTACCAATTCTTGGCGTTGTATGTTGTGTCATCGTAGCATTGTTGAACTTGAACGCAGTGGACAATGTTAGCAAAATTTGAACATTGAATTTTGTATTGTGAGCGCGGGTGTAGATGTAGACGTAGGTAATGGCCTATGTATAAATTTGTATGTTGTAAGCACTGACATAGACGTATGTATTGGCATACGTGTGGTCTCTGTAAGCGCATGCGTAAGTGTAGGCGTATGTAGATTCATATGTTGTAGGCGCAGGCGTAAGCATAGACATATGTATAGAATTGGCAGGAGTACACATGTGCGTGGACACATGTGTAGACGTAGACTTTGTGTTGCAAGTGTAGGCATAGGCGCTGACATGTATATGGACATAGACTTCGTGTACAGACGCGTAGACGTAGGAGTAGATATGCATAGATTTTGTATTGTTGAGTGCAAGCATAGGTGCAGATGTACGCGTGGGCGTAGAGTTTTTGCACCGTGAGTGTAAATATAGGCGTAGACATGTGTATATATTTTTGTGTTGTAAGACGTAGGAGTAGACATGTGCGTGGTCGTAGGCGTGGGCATAGCCCTGTGCGTGGAAATGGGCATAGCCATGTGCGTGGACGTAGACGTGGATTTTCTTTCAATATTTTCCTAACCCAAATTTTTTTTCGATGTTTCATCAAATGCTTTTATTTTGTTAATCCCCCGAAATGATTTTAAGACAATATTCACAAGTAACAATCGTAGTATTTTGTAAGCAAGTCTGAGAAAAGAAAAACGCAATGTGAAAGATGCAAAGAAAGCAAATGTTTTATTGATAGGCCTCTGAATAGGCGAGAATACAAGATGCAATTCCTAGAAAGAGGTAATTACAGAAAGTTTTAAAACTGTAAATGGCAATGAGAAATGATAATTGCTACTGCTGTTCCCCAATATCCTTTTAATGATCTTATCTCCTTTTCTTCTGAATTGTATGATTGAGATCTACCCCTCCTTTCGTGGTTCGTAGATGTAGTTCTTAGATCACAGTTTTTTTGTTCTTTATTTCTTTTTGAATGATCCCTAATTTTTGCCTGGATTTCCCTTTCGGGTTTTCAATCCACCGGGATAATTTCTTTGTTATATGCCCCTAAGCTTTTTCTGGATCGCCCTTTAGGGTTTTCGATCCATTGGGACGCTCCTTTTTTCCTAAGTCGCCTATTTAAGGTTCGAGCTTAGCGAGCTTCTTATACATAGTATTCTTCACTATGTCTGAATCTGCCGGGTGCGCTAATTCTTCCCTATCCATTGTTGTGGAGATAAGACCACCACCGGAGAATGTTGTTTTACTTCGTATGGACTTTGGTAATTGAGTGTCCATTTACCACGTGAGTCGAGGCGAGGTAGCAGAATCTTCTTGAGTACTAGACCATGTCGTGGTTCACCTTATATATTATATTGTTACTTTAAAAGAATTTCGGGGTTAATCCTCGTAGGGTTTATTTGCCAATGCTGGAGGCATTTTCTGGATGTTATGAAACCAAGGCTTCTTATATTGTCGTTTTTTAACATCAGGGCAATGTGCGGGCTCTTCGAAGTGTCTGTTTGTGATGCGCGATTCGTGGTTTGACCAAGTTACTTTGAATATAGACGATATAGTTACCAAGGTTTCTGTCACTTGATTTCCTTTTCGTGGGACGTGACTAAAAATGATTTTTGCAAATTCCGCAGTCGGTTTTCAAAACATGATCCTGATATGGAACCAATTTTGGATGTTTAGTATCCCGTTCACCATTGACTTGGTATATGGCCTGTGAGCATTCTTTGGAGAAGTCAATGCTGCCCCTATATCATGCCCCAATGCATTTGAAGTCTCATTGAACATGGATACCCAATGTGCCCCTCGCTCGGGTTTTTCGTCAGATCTTGGTATTTCGTAGTTGCTTATTTTTACGACACTGTCTGTATTTGACTTTGGCCTGTTTTCATAGATATGCACAATAACTTGATGAACTTATTTGTGGCTCCACTCTAACATTTCCCCGTAGCTTGGCTTCCTCCAGGTCTTCCCATGTGCTCAGATTAATGGTCTTAATAGCCTCTTGATATGGTTGCGTATTGTTAGCTTTTCTTTTTATTTCCCTCGCCATTTTCTCAGAGAGCAAGATCTTCATCATCTTCCTCTTTAGCTTGGTTGGTAGGAGCATCAAAATTATATCGGATCGTAGCAATAGAATTATCAGTGGTTTTGGGCATGAATTTGCACCTTTATCATGTTTTGATGCCGATATAGTATATGAATATTTGAAAATGCATATGCAGAGAAAGTATTGTCATTTTTAAATTTAAGATATAAATGCAAGGGAAAGACAGAGATCTTGATTGTAAATAAAACATAACTTTTATTAATCGTAAATATTTTCTAAAACAGAACAGGAAAACCCTTACAAGAAACCCCTATGTCTCAGGCTTGACATAGGTTCTTTCGAAAACAAGAAAAATTAATTAGGAAATAAAAAGATATCAGGAATCTCCACGGTCGTCCATCTTTTGAGATTTCTTCCTGGGGCTCATTCTCGGATGAATTCAGTTTCCCCTTTAGTGTTGGCTTCATTGAATATTTTTTCCCCTTGTTCGCCATGCACTACTCCACTGCTGACAAAAGTCTCTTGGATTGGAGGAAAATGTGCTTCGCCTTTCAGGGCAACTTTATATCTTTCTTCAGGGTATTGTCCGAACTGGACTATCCCCTGGTCCCCTAGCCCTTGTAGATCTCTTTCAAAAGCTTCATTGTGTTCTAGAGGGAGTCCGCATCCCAACAAATATTCTTTCAGCGAGTTCGTCAGGGTCTTTGCTTGTCCGCTTGCCCCAGAGTCAGTGACTTCTTCAATTACATTTATTGTAAACCCATCGTGCAACAACATAGGGTCTGATGTGATGTTGGGCTTCTCGAAAGTGATGTCTTGAGAATCCAACAAAGCTTGCACTTTGTGTTTAAAAGGCCAACACTGTTCTATGGTATGTCCAGGAGAATTAGCATGATACTCACATCTGGTGTTGGCATCGTACCTTCATGGGAGTGGCCCGACTGGGGGAGCTAGAGGCTTGAGTTCCACTAAGGATGCCTTAACTAGCTGTTGCAATAACTGGCTAGGTGGCATAGGGAGTGGATCAAATTTCCTGGGTAGCCTTCTGCCTTGCTGCTGCCCTAGGGGGATCACTAATGGTTGTTGAACCCTGGGTTGTGGTGCTACAACATTAATTTCTCCCTATTTTCCTTTGGGGAGGTTTGAAGCGGGCCGTTTTGAATTGTAGGGAGCATTTGGTGGTCCCCCTGATATCTTCCCACTTTTTATCCCGATCTCGATTCTTTCTCCGATGGTTACTAGGTCTAAGAACCCCGAAGAGATACTTCTAACCATCATCTCATAATACAGTCCGTGCAAATTTCCCATGAACGTGTCTACTAACTCCTTCTCTAACAGTGGTGGTTGCACACGGGATTCCAATTCCCTCCATCTCTGAGCATAATCCTTGAAGGACTCTTCTTTCTTCTGGGACAAATTATGGAGTTGCATGTGGGTAGGCGCCATGTCCAGGTTATATTTGTAATGCTTTAGGAAAGCATTAGCAAGATCTGCCCAGGTTTGAATATGCATTCTCTCCAATTGCATATACCAGTCTGAAGATGCCCCACTCAGGCTATCTTGAAAATAGTGCATCATCAGCTTCTGATCATGGGCATGGGCATGCATCTTTCGGCAATACACGCGAAGATGATTTCTTGGGCAAGTGAGCCCCTTGTATTTTTCAAAGTCAGGTACTTTGAACTTTGGCGGGATCACCACATCAAGAACTAGGCCCATTTCGAGAACGTCTACTTCGAAAGCATCGAAACCCTCCACAACTTTTAGTCTTTCCTGTAGAGCTTTGTACTGATTCATCACTAGTGGATTATCAACAACATGAGTACCAGTTGTCTTTGAGGGCGCTTGGTTGGCATCCTTTGGGTCGTGGTCTCCGTATTGCATGTCCAAGTAGTTGTCTGCATTATTGGTCGGAATCTGTAGGGTATGAGGTGCCCCTGCTTTTGGTGGTGGTGGGACAAACCCTTCAGTTTTATCTTCTTGTTGGGCCATGACGGCCTTCTGGAGTCCTGCCTCTGACTCTTTCCTTGGTTGGTGACCGCTTGATGCACCAATAGTCTGGGCTACTTCTTTGAAAGCTGCCTTGGGAATCTGGTCTTGCGTGTCAATAATGTTCTTCAAAGTTAGGAGAACTTGACTCAGATCTCCTTTCATTGAGGTGACGTCACCCTTTACTTGGTCGAGATTCTCTTTGAACGCAGCCTGAGTTTCCTCTATTTTCTCCATTGCTTTTTGTTAATAGGCCCTGGTTTGATATGGAGGCCAAGAAAGTGGCGATCTTCTTCTACCAATGGTTTAGCTGGAGAGATGTTTGTGAAAAATGAGTTTTGACAAGATATGCAGGTGTTCGTAAATGCATGCACGCGAATGAATATGAAATGGTTGATTGTCTTATTCACTTGGTTATGCATCCGTCTTTTGCTTATTATTTTACCTAGTGACTATCTTTAAGATATATATGCAAACGAAATTCCTTTATTGAAATTAACATAATTCAGATATTGAAAAATATTACAATCTTAAACCAAAACTTTTTTTGTTTAAAATCAAGCGAAAAGGAAATAAGTCTTCTAGGCGCGCCTGCATATATCTAATCTTGAAACCATCTCCTATTGCTGGACAAAACTTGAGAAAGTCTTCAGCATATTATTTCCCTTTTATGGCCTTGATTTCAGACAGGTTTGGTGTGTTGACGTGGATAAGTTGTTTCCTTTGGTATCCATTTTTAAAGACAGTCATCGAGATCTTGATTTTATTATTATTTTTTTGTACCCTATGAATAATACGAAGAAAAAGAAACGGGTGATGGATATATGAGATGCATGACGAATACATGAAATGTATGAATGCATGGGTGTAAGGTTGAGTGACGGGGTTTTGTGACAGGTACCCCTATAATGTAGGGATGTATGGTTCAGTGACAGGGTTTTTGTGATAAGTACCCTTAGAAGGTAGGCTCCTTAATTTTGACCTACGGTTAGTATACCCTCCCAAAAGGTGGTTTCCTTAAAGGTATCATGAATAATAACATAGGGAAAAGGCACAAGGGCCTCCCTTAGGTGGAGCCTCTTTACAGACTGAAACTTTTGTCTCAAAGTCGTGAAATGTCTCGTCATGAGATTTTAGGTTAAGGCCGTTACAAAGAGTCATGTGTGACCTTCTAAAGTCCTACTCTTCAAGAGGATATCTCTCGATAAGTATTCCTTTTTCTGAAGTTCACCGACTCTAGGCGAAGTCGTCACATAAACTCGTGGGGATGATGTACCCCCTAAGCTAATAGAAGAACCTTCTTTCTAAGGGTTATATGAGAATATTTTTGAGATAAAAGTTCCCGCCACGCAGTAAGTATATGATGATAAGAAAAGATTGACAATAAATAAATAAACACAATAAATAGAATTAATGCAAATAAATAAATAAAAATGAAAACCCAAAATAAACCTAAAACCTAGGGTTAAGGAGAATCCCCAGCAGAGTCCCCAGCTGTAGCAACTGGATTTTTAATCAAAGTCGCCACTATTAGTTTTTATTCTAGGGAAGGGAATCTAACAGAAAACCCTAAGTCGTAGACAGAGATTCTAGGTTTCGGATTCAATTGGACGAAAGGAAGGTGTTAGGCACCTTTCATCCACCTTGTTCATAAGGATATTAGACTCTAGGTTTAGGTTTGGGGTAAATTAGATTTTAAGTTTTAATTAGAAAGACTCTCCACGATTTTAGATCGTATGCCTACGTATCCTCTTATGAGGAATCAAAGTCCTAATTCGTAGTTCGTATGGGTTGTTGTTTTTTAGGGGTTTGCAAACATATTTTGAATCACTTCGCACTCGGTCAGGAGTAGTGATTGCGAAGATTTTGACTGAGAGCGTAGTAAGCCAAAAATAGTTTGAAACCCATTTGCAAAAATAGTCGATTAGTTTAGTTTATTGCGAAAAATGTTTGATAATTGGTTTGTGTTTTTTAATCGTATTATTTGCGAAGATCTTGATTAATGCATGACTGAAAAAAACGATTTAATGCAAATATATATATATATATAAAATAATATGTAATTTTTATATGAAAATAATTTATTTGGTCATATAATAATATTTAATAGTAAATATATTAATAATAATATTTTCATAAAAGGGGATTATAAATAATAAGTTATAATTATAATAAATAAAAATTAATTAACTACAACAATTTATAATAATAATGTAAAAATAATAATAATAATAGAAGAATTCATCATTTGATAATAATAATGATAATTATAACAAATAATATATATATATATATATATATATATATATATATATATATATATATATATATATATATATATATATATATATATATATATATATATATATATATATATATATATATATATATATATATATATATATATATATATATATATATATATATATATATATATATATATATATATATATTAGAAAAATGATTGAATTATAAAAGAAATAAATAAAATTTAATTAACTCAGGGGGGTGCATTTTCAGTTGTGTAGTAAATAGGGTGGGGTGTGAAAAACAGTTGGGTCAGGCCCATCACAAGTCCAAGCAAGGGGGGGGGGGTGCATGTTGTTATGGAATTATAGTAATTTAAGAATGGGGTGTGCGAATATCAGTTGGCCTGGGCCCAATGAGTTGAGAAAGGGGTTTGCTGCGTGTTCCAGTGTGGCGAAGGTGCAGGGACTTTATCATGAAACTTAGCCTAACGACCGTTTGATTAAAATCATGTGGATGATAAGCGAGGGAGTATGCTATTGTGATGGGCGCGTTGTATTGGAACGGTACATAACACATATTTGTTTTTTCTGTTTTGATTCATTTCATTTTTCAACAATACCCGTTCATCTCTCTCCCTCGAATCCACACACTCTGTTCATCTCCTTCTAACCCTAGAATCACCTACCACGGTGGCACGACCAACCACCTTCTCTGCTGTAAATTAAAACCCTCCCCACAACCACAAATACAAGAACATCAAAAATGCTAAGTGTATTTACCCCTTTGTGATTTCAGATTTCGAGTCCGATTCGGCACTGTTGTACCCCAAAATTTGCCCTCCCATATTTCTCAAAACATTTCAAGAAAGTTGCTCAAGGTAGTCCAAGGGTTTGCCAGACAAGCTCTCTCCTAAGGAAGTCTACCCTAAACTAGAGTTTCATGTTGCATCAAGATACTTGAGTCCAAGTGACCCTAAGTTCTCACCAATGTCCTAATATGTTCTCAAGATCATCCATGACAAGTTTCAAGCCTTGCAAAGAAAGTTTGCTCAGTCAATTGCTCAAAGGCCTGAAAATCGACTGTGCTAGGGCAGAGGTCAACTATGGCTCACATATAGTCAAACTTCAAGATTTTTGATCAAAATCCTAATTTTTAAGGATATTTCATTATTTGATCAAGGGTTGATCATGATTAATCAAGGATTGCTCATAATTCATCAAGACTCAAAAGTTGCTAAATTAGGGTTTTGTAGGAAAAGTCAACTCAACTTTGACCAAGCATAACTTTCTCATACTTTATGAGAAATGACCCATCCAAAACTAATTTTTAAGAGGATGCAATTCCCTAAAATCCATCTTCAGCTCCCAAGTTCAAAATATGCACTCACAAGAAGTTATGAATTTGGACATTATAGGTCACTTTGAAAAGTCAACAAAAACACCTTTTTTGTCAATGCTTCATACATGAGCATGGAATATCAAAATGAGATGAGACCAAAAGGGTTGCTTAGAGGACATCTCAAGATTTCTAAAAAGTCCAAGAACACCTCCAAAGAGTCAAAATTGAGGAAATTATGCATTGATGAAGTTGACCTTTTTTGCAAAATTGGCAAAAGTCAACTATCCCTAAAACTTCAATTTTTGCCAAATGGGCTCAATCTTTTTCACTTGTTTTGAGTTGGCAACATAGCCCACGAGCCCTAGACTTTTCCACTTGTCCATATCTTATTTTTATTATTTATTTTGATTTTTATTTGAATTAATTTAATTTAAGTCAAAATAAATCATATAAAATCAAAAACATTGAAAACAAAAGATTTGGTGGTTATTTCAGGTCTTAATTTACAGATAGCAAGCATTCAAACTCGTGTAAAGGCATATGTGCATAAAAAGATTGAAAAAATCCATGTTTGGAAATATCTTAAAAGTGAATCAAGTCAAATCAAAAATCATCGAAGGAGAAAGATTTGGATGCAGTTATCAACCCTGATGCATTGCTTGGTACATATAGAGTGCGTGCAGACCTAAAAACAGGCTAGAGACAGGCGTGTGAGCAAGAACCAAAACTGAAAAAAAGCAAGAAAAGTGTGAGATCGAAATCCCATTTGGAGGCTATTTCAGGACCTTTGAACGATCTCAATCACTTCCTGGGACTCTCTGCAAGCTAAGGCAATAAAAAACAAGTCCATTCCAGTCCCAAAACGCATTGTAAGTCCATCACAACATACCCCTGTTCTTGAATTCATACCTCGTAATATAAGCATTGTTAACATGAATTAATTTCATATTATTGATTTATGAGGCATTTGCAAACTTTCGGCATCATTCAATTTCATTTATATGGCCTATACTGTAAATCACCATTGCTAGGTTTTGGAGCTTTGTTTTAGGGTTTTTGATTACAAGGACAATTGGCCTTCGTAAGTGGTACTGGCATGTTCAGGAGGACGAGACAGACACAACCATGGCTTTAGATGTTATTTCCATGGCCTGTGAAAGATTTTGAGAAGGCACAAGTCTGTAGTAATGGACATTTGTCCGTAGGTATAGGTTATTAAACCTTTAGCCACGGAGAGAGGAAGGAGACGATGAGTTATCACTCCCCCATTGGCCAATTCAAATGTTCAGCGCGCGTTTTCTTTTTGTTCTCCACTAACGCATATTTTTGTATATTATTTTTATTATTCATTATATGTACAATGAAAACAAAGTGGTGCAGTGGTTGCCAGATGGGTGTTAAGGCATTGGAAGGCTGGAGTTCAGGGGTTCGATCCCTGCCTCTAGCATTTGTTCTTTTCACATTTTCTTTCAGGCAATTCAGTACATGCAGGAAGCAAGCGACCATCATACTCCCTCATGATCAATCATGCCAGATGGCCAGATGGCCAAATCTGATGGCCACCACTGAAGGAACACCATAGGCCAAGTCAAACGCATATGTACTGGATCCAAAAAGTCAAAACGGATCTCATATCATTGGGCCCAAAAGCTGATATCCACACCTCCCCAAAATGCTGATCCATGCCCTTTTCTTACTCTTTATTTCTTTTTATATTTTCTATTAATTTATTTATTTAATTTAATTACTAACCAAAAATTATTTTCTTTTTATAAAAAAAAATCACCAAAAATATTTTTATGTCCAATTAAAATTAGAATATTATTTTTAGCAATAAATTAATTAATTTAATTAGGTTTGATTAATTAGATAACTTTAATTTATTTTGCAAATAATTAAAATTAATTAGAATAAATAGGCTTTATTACTAATTTAATTGTATTATATTTTATCTTTTTCCTAAAATAACCAAAAAACCAAAAATAGGTCTTGTAATTATTTTTATTAATTAATTTAATCACTAATTAATTTTCATATTTAATTTAGAAAAACTTAGTTCTTTTCTTTTAAAAATATTAAAAACAACAAAAAACTCTTTTTTCTTTTCATTAGAATAGAAGGGTCAAAACCCTATATTTCCTGTCGATCCTAACATTGCTTTAGTGACCGAACGTCCCTTTCAAATTGACCCTCAAAACTCCAACGACGGTGCTACCTACTCACTAATAGTGGGATAGCGCTGTCTAAAGGAAACGAACATAGAACGATTCTTTTTTCGAGTAGGTAGATTAGTTCTTAAGTACTTGCTCAATCAAAACAAATTTTTTCACACTTACACTCCTTTTCAAACAAAGTTTTCAAAAACACTTCATTACACTCTTGAAGACAAAAGCAAGAGTTAAATCGAAGTCAAAACAAAAACTTTTCAAAGCACACAAAACACAAAGAAAACAATTTTGAAAATGATGAGCAAGTACCTAAGAGCCCGTAGATAACTACGGATAGAAAGGGTGCTAATACCTTCCCTTGCTAATAAGCTTAGATTTAGGGTATTAGAGCAAATTAGGGGATTCAGATTCATTGTAATCGATTCAGTTTATTGATAATAATATTTGATTGCTGTAATATTTGGATTCGTTCTGTTATAGATCTGGACCGGTTTTATTGATTTGTATATTTTTTGTTTTAAACTTCAATTTGAGATTGGATTTGATTTTGGTTTTGATTTATTGGAGATCCGCTGTTTATGAGATTCCATTTTATTCTTAGAATTTTGATTCAGTTTTCTGCATAATTTTGGATTCTGTTTGTAATACTTGCGATTTGGGATTTTATATATTTGATTCTGTCATTGAATCTGTAGATTTTTCTGGGCTTAGATTGATAGGGATTAATTGATTTGGCTCTGTTTTACTCATGACAGTATATGCTTGCAGCAAAAGTGCCTAATTCCTTGTAACAGATTTGATTGGAAAAAATTGATTTGCACAATACCTGTTGTTAGTTTGAATATGGGTTTGCGCTGCATTTTGGTTCCTTAGCCCAATCACCCTTTTACAATAAAACTAATACCCAACCCATCTTTAATAATTGTAATTAGAATTTTTTTTATACTAATAAGATGTAACAACTGTAATATATAACCACAACAATTTCTTAATAAACAGAAATTAATGATTATGAAAAGTCTAACAATAATAAAATGTGCATCACATTTTCTTAAAGAGGTATATGTAATTTATTATATATTTTTTGAATTATGATAATAATAACAAACAATTTTATTAATGATGTTTCTTTTTGCAAATGAGACAACAAAAATCCCCAAAAGACAAATGGGCCGACTTACACAACCTTACTGGGCCTGCTATTTGTAACCACACCTCATGTTTTTACTGAAATCAACTTAACCTAAATAAGCTTATGCAACTTAAACTCGAGTGGGCTTAACTTAATTTCAACCTCCCTTTTACTAACAACTATTTAATAATTTAGAACTTTACAGTTACTCCAATAATTTCCATTTACGAATCGCATGGGCCAATGGCCAACATGCCTCGTGAATGGATACGCGAGTCTTTCTGATTTAGAAAGCCCCGCTTTCCTGAATTAAAAATACACCCCTAGTCGGATAAAGACGGACCATCAGATACTGTTGTATCATCTTTAATTAAATATTTCTTCTATTTTAATCTCAAAAAATAAAATCATCGAGGTAGGACAAATTTGGGTTACGACACGAGGCAACATCGAGCGGGTCATCGAGGAACTTATGATCTTTTTGAACCAGAGGGTAGCCACTAAAACCTCTCACGTTTTGAGAGTTGTGACTATTTTTCCAAAGGCAACCAAAGTGGGGTATCCTAGAGGTGTATATGTGCAATATGTGTTATGTTCAATTATTTTAGTCTGGAGTTAGGTTTGCTAACGTTTGATTATTAGGCTCTTGTCATGCAATCCTTTATCATACATCTAGGCAGTTAATATATATACAGGAATTAAAAATGCCGAAATGTAAATCCTACGCTATTACAATGCTTTGGGGAGGGGGTATTTACATGTCCAAAAGTTGGGAGGAAAATAAAGAAAGCGATAAAGTCCTAATTTAATCTATTACATGCTATCAGCAGGTACATTATTATGAAAAATGCGAGAATAAGATAATGCGTGCGAAATAGAACGTCTAAAAACCCTAGGAAAATGCTAAGTAAAAAAATATTTTTTGGTTTTGCTTATTTTAAGAAAATACTTAAACTAAATTAAATGAGAAAAAATCTTAATTAATTAGATAAAAGAAAGAAAAGATTGTTAATTAAAATTAATTCAAACAAAACTAATTATACTGTTTTTTGTGTTTTTATTAAGAAAATATTTGAATTAAATAAACCTAAGTCTAGTTGATTTTAAATTATAAAATAATGTCAAAATAATTAAAATTAATTAATTTACAAAATTAAAATTAATTAGAAAATCCTAAGTCTAACATTTTTAAGTTTTTTTTTGTTGATTTTATAATTATAAATAAAAAGATTAAAAACAAATAAAACAAAAAAAGTTGGGCCTGAGGTTATAAGCCAATGGGGGTGCGCTTGGAATTTGTTAGGCCCATACTAAGCTGGCCCAAAGATTGTATGGATCTAGTGTGAGGATCCACTGAGTGCCCATGATGGGGATGCATGCTCAATGCGTTTGGACCTGGCTGTACTGATATTGGAAGGCATAGATCTGACAGCCTATGGTGTACGTGCATAACATAGCTGCATGGAATCTGCAAGAGAATGTTAGAAAAATCAAAAATTCTGGACCTGGGACTCGAACCCAGGTTATTTCCCTTCGCACACATACGCCTTACCATCCGAGCTGCTATTTCAATATAAGTAAATGAGACCAACACTGAATCCTGCAAATTTTGTTAGTTTCAAAACCAAAACGAAGGCCTATCTCAATCGAAATCTCCCCCTGAATCCCAATCTAGGATTATTTCGATATATGACGGTCTGTGCCTTGGTTTTCGAAGGTAAATTATTTCAAAAACCCCTAGCCATGGTAACCTTCAATTTCAGCACTTAAGTTCTCATATAAAATGTCAGACCTTTTCTAATCATTATCACGAACATATATGCATGCAGTAAATGGATCAATAATACATATTTCAACAAGTTTGAATCAAAGAAGTATACCAAACTGATTATTATCGTGGGGGTGTTTTTACGATGTGTTGGGCTTGTGTGATGATTGGGGATGACTTCTGGGACCTTCAGGAGGAATATAGGATGATGGTTTTGGATCGAAGGTGCTTGCAAAAGATGTTTTGGTTTTGACAACTTTGCTGAATTTCTAAGAATTTTAGTGGCTCTTTGAGGTAGCTTTCGATAGGCAATTTTTGTGCGTGTCCCCAGCTTGCAAATATGCTGGGTATTTATAGGAGATGAGGAGGGAGTCTTATCATGGAAAGAAACAACCTTAATCATATCCTTAAAGGCTAGCCATTAAACATAGCTTTGAAGACAAAATTAGACCAATTTAAAGATTGCCATTTAGAGAATTTTCATGCCATTTTGAAATGTTGAGTGAACCTGGACATGTTTCACCTTCGAATGCCTTCAGTCCCTGCCCTTTGATTGGATATGAGTTATTTCCTTTGAATGGCTCAGGTCTTGTCCTTGGGTTGACTGAGTTACTTCCTTTGAATGGCCCAAGTCTTGCCCTTCGATTGACTCTGAGTTACCTCTTTTGAATAACTCAAGTTCTCATCATTGGGGCCTCTTCGATTGAGCCCCTACTCAGCTAGCCCAAACGAAAACTCTTTCCTGGCCAGTCGAAGCTTCCTTTGGCATGAATGTGTTTTTGCAGGAAGCTTGAGTATGGCAATATGTGGGATTTTGGGCTAGCCAGCATCTTTGCATATTTCTCTTTCGTTTTGACCAACTAGATCTAATCTTTGACCAAACCTTTTTTTTCAAACAAAACTATGTGTCCTTCAAATGGGCCTCTAAATGCTTCTTTGAATGGATCATTTACATGTCCTTCGAATGGATCCTTCAATTGGACCCATCTATTTTCCTAAGCTGCTTGATTCAAATAGTCCAAGTGAGAACTTCATTCTGGCCAATCGAAGTCTCCTTTGTCACTTCCTTCGAATGCCATTGCACAAGAGGCCTGGTCCTAGCCACATGTAGTACCAAGACTCATCATAAGACAAACTTGCATTCAGTAAATATGTGTATCCTTAGAATGTCCACCAATATGTGTCCTTCAAATGGACCTTTGGAGTGCTCTTTCGAAGGGGGAATATTGTGTGTCATAGCGCAGCAACTGTGTTGAGGGGTCTTGGCCTTGTGCATTAAAAGCAAGCACAGAGGAAGTCCTTGCCTTATTCATTGAAGGAAATCATAGAAGAATATTTTTCCCTTGTGAATCCCAGATAAGTCCGAGGAAGCTTCTGCCTTGTGGATCGAAGGTTGCATGTAGAAGCCTTTTACCTTGTGAATCAAAATAAACATGCAGGGGGCCAGTGCTGGTGAATCGAAGGGAACTTGTAGGGGGTTCTTGCTTAAATGAAACTTGGAATAAGGCTTACTCGAAGGGGAACCAACATGAAACTGAAGCTGATGGGCCAATACCTGATCAAAGGGTTTTAAATGCCCCATAAAAGCTTGTTGACATGCCAATCGAAGGACACTGGGTTTGACATGCCAATCGAGGGACACTGTTCAAATGCCAATCGAAGGACATTGTTGACATGCCAATCGAAAGACACTTGACCATCATTCAAAAATTTCCATTTTCTTTAGGCAAGTGTTTGTAGCTACCCATGTAAGAGAAAACCTTGGGAAACAATGAGAGGGAAAATTTTGGGGTAGAACACAACAGAAGAAGAAGAAAGTATTTGAGCTTACCTTCCCTTGAAGCTCCATCGGAGAGACTACGATAGGTATTTCTTTTTCCCTATTTACTTCTGCACAATTTTCTCATATATCCATCAATTTGAATCTTCTTTGCACCATTTTTTTTTGCCATACGATGCTTGCTTTGTCATACCTTCTTTGCTGTATTTTTTGCTGCAATGTGTTGACATTTAAACATGCTTAGAATAATAATAATAATAAGTGCAGACAGAAATACACAGTAATAACATAAATTCACAAAGATAAAAATATACCTTCAAATTTCTCTGCTCAAACACTCCCTCGGCCTAGCTTCTATTCGTTAATCTCCAAACCCTTAGACAAATCACTTAAACCTCTGGCCAATTCTCTCGAACAATATTATCTCCCTCAAAATCGTAGCTCACCCCTTAACTTCACTACCCAAAACTCTCATATCAAATATCTATTAAAACTCTTCATTAACCATTAAAAAAAAACCAACAAATATTCTACAAAATTTCTGTCAAAATCACACATACTTCCCACACTCTATCAACCTCTTACAAACCAAACATTCCTGCTGTTGTACCCCAAAATTTGACCTCTCATATTTTTCCAAGATTTTCCTCTTGCATAGGTGGTCACAAACCTTGGCCTAAAGATAAGGAAATTTTTCAAATGATGTTTCTAAGTTTCCTTCGATTGGCCTGTTTCTAAGTTTCCTTCGATTGGCCTGTTTATAAGTTTCCTTCGATTCGCCTGTTAATGAGGCTCTTCGATTGGCAACTACTAAGTGCCTTTAGATTGGCATCTCCAAAGTGCCTTTCGATGGGCATCTCTAAAGTGATTTTCGATTGGCATCTCCAAATGCTCTTCAATTACCATCTACATAACATCCTTCGACTGACAACTACAAAAGGCCTTTTGATTGGCCTCATGACAAGCCTTTCGATGGGCATTGTGTCAAAGCCTTTTGATTGGCGTAACAAAGGACTCTTAGTTTGATATTCCATCACATATAATATATGTTGTTTCTTTATGTTAATGATTGAACGATTGGCTCAGTGGCAGAGGGAAAGATTTTCAAAGCGTGCGTGTGTAGAAGGTCAGGGGTTCGATCCCTGCCTCCTACATGTTTATTTTCCTAACAATTCTTTGCAGATCCCATGTTATCTTTCCAAGCGCGCACACCATAAGCCTTCAGATCCTCATCCTTGGGTCAATCAGCACCCAGATCTAGTGTCTCCAATAAAGTGCCCCATGGTGGACACTCCTGGCGCAGTCACACTGGATTCCACGTTGCTATGGGCCAACTAGATTGGGCTTTGAACAGAAATTCAGCATGCACCCTCCAATTTGGGTTTACACCCCTCAAGCTTACTCTTTTTCCATTTTAATTTTGTTTTATTCAAATTAGTTTATTTGTTTTGATTAAATCAATTTTTTTTCATAAAATCATAAAATCAACATCATAAAAAATAGGATTTAGCTTTTTTTCAATAAATTAACTTTTGTAAATCAATTAATTTCATCAGTTTTAATTTGTTTCATTAATTAAAATTAGTTAGAAAAACTAGGTCAAACTCTAATTCTTTCACAAAAATCCCAAAAAATATTTTCAATGATCAAATTAGGTTTTTTAGGGTTTCAAACTTATTTCAGTGTTTTATTCTCACGCGTAATTATTTTTGCCGTACGATTAATTTTTATTATTGATGTAACTGTGCCCAGTTTGTAATAGCTTAATTAGGGTTTTATTTCCGCACTTTATATTTTTCAGTCAAATTTCCTATGTATCTACACCAAAGCCTTGTAATAGCTTAGGGCCTCTATTTCTTGCTTTTATGTTTTATATTCTGTATATAATTGTTAGCAACCTAGGCGTGTATGCTCAATTAATAAATAGATCACTAAATTCAAGATAAATATATCTGAAAAAATTACACTTTTGCACACTTGCACCCCTAGGGTATTACCTCACTTGGTTGCCTTCGGAAAAAATGGTCATGTCCCTCAAACGTAGGGATACTTTAGCAAAGACCATCAGTTTAAAATCGTCATAAAGATCAGAGTCCCTAAACGTCCCTCGAGTTGCCTACGAGAAATGATCTTATGATGATAGTCCCTTCGAAATGCTAAGGTATCCTTACATGTTGCCTTCAATGACCATTACGTCCCTTTCGATAGTCCCTCAACATCCAACGACTAGGGTTACCTACTCACTAATAGTAGGATAACAAGGTCTAAATGATAGGAGGAAAAGAGCAGTCTTTTTTCGAGTAGGTGGATAACTGTTAGGTACTTGCTCAAACAATCCTTTTTACACACTTTCAAAACACTTTTCAAACAAAGTTTTCAAAATGCTTTATCACACTCTTGAGGACTGATACAAGAGTTACCATAAAGTGAATCGCCGCACTAAGGAATTTTGCAAAGCTTTTCAAACACACAAACACAAGCAATTTTAGAAAAAAGAGCAAGTACCTAAGAGCCCGTGGAAAACCACAGATGGAAAGGGTGCTAATACCTTCCCTTTCCATAATCTACCCCCTTACTCAAAAATCTCGAAAAAAAGGTATTTTATGTTCTTTTTACCCTTTCCTTGTTGGATAAAAGAAAAGTCGATGGAGACTCTTGCTTACTACGACATTTGCAAACAAAAAACACAAACCAGTATTAACAGTCGGTTCTGCCACCGTATCACAGAACTAGAAACTCTGCTGATGAATAAACTATAAAGTGGGGTTTACCTTAGGGTCTAGTTTCATTTTAAATTGCTTTCTTTGTTTGCCTTCACTGCTTTATCTTTGAGGGTTTGTTGGGATATTCTTGTAAAGATCCTATACCCGGATCTGTGGCACTTTTTAGGTAAACAACAATAGATCGTGGAGACTTACGGCGTAGACCGATATGGTTGAAGTGATAGCTGTGTTGGTGTGACACTTTGGTTGGTACCGGTATCCCTTATGTCAAATCGAGGAGAATATAGGGCCTCCGCGTGGTGTCGTGAAGCACTAACAGACCTTAGAACCTTAGCTGAACAAAATTGGCCATTAGAAAGTAGTGAGATAACCGGTCTCAGTGTAAAGTTGGGAATTGGTTGATACTTGATACTACACTCATTGAGATCAGACTTTCGGGATGTTTCGGTTGTAAGAAAAGATTGCTAAGTTGAAATAATACCGATAAAGAAAGATCAGTGATATTGAGACTCCTTAGAACCCGGTTACTATTTCTAGGACAGGTTTGAAACCAACTAAACTTCAAGAGGGTATTTACCTATAAACCCTATGCAAGCCTAAACCTAAGGTCTTGTGTTCTTTGCTTGTGTGTGATTAACTTGCTTAAACATGACATCATGCATCATAAAAATTCATTCTTTATTACACTAACCATTTCAAAGATTAGGGGAATTTATCTTTGTTCTGTTTTGTAGATCATGGCTCCCGATCATAGAAATACCATCCGAATCAGCTTTGTGAGAATACCTCTTCAACTAAAAGAGCTAGTATCCAGGGTTTCTGAGACTTCTTCATTCACCAAGAACTACGGTCGACTCCTCAATCTGGTTGCCTCAGGTTTTAATGAGAAGATGATGAGTGTGCTCTTTCAGTTCTTTGACCTTAAGCATCATTGCTTCACCTTTCCAGACTATCAGTTGGTACCCACCATGGAGGAGTTCTCTCAGATATTGGGTATACCTATTTTAGATCAATTTCCTTTCACCGGCTTGGAAGAAGCTCCAAATCCAGAGGTCATTGCAGCAACTTTACACCTGAAACGGTCTGACGTTGTATCCAACTGGGAAATAAGAATCAGAGTTAAGGGTTTTCTAGCCAAGTTCCTGATAGAGAAGGCTCAGCTGTTTTGGGATGATCTGGACTTCCAGGCTTTTGAGGAGGTCTTGGCCCTTTTAATCTATAGTTTAGTACTATTCCCTAATCCGGACTTACTCATAGATGTGAACACTTTCAAGGTCTTCCTTTCTCACAACCCTGTGCCCACTTTACTCAGAGATATCTTGCATACCTTCCACACGCGTACCACCAAGAAAAGAGGGATCCTTATGTGCTGCGTGCCATTGCTTTCGAGGTGGTTTATTTCTCACCTCCCTAAAGCAGTACTGAAGAATGAAGAAGGTTTGGGTTGTTCGCAAAGGATAATGTCACTTTCTCACACGGATATTCTCTGGTATTCCCGATCTATGGGAGATATTTCTATTATTGACTGCTGCGGGGTATTCCCTAATGTCCCACGGCCTGGCATTAGGGGAGGCATAACCTATAATCCTTCTCTAGCTCTATGACAATTTGGTTACACTCGAAGGGATGTTCCTCACGAGATGTTTATCCAGGGAATTGTGTTTAATTATGAAGATGATGTTCAAGGGTATCGCCTGAGGTTTGTACGAGCTCGGGGCATGGTAAATAGATTTGACATCAAAACTTTGGGGCCAAAGACTTCCATTCCTATGGAACCTTATCTCCAATGAGTACGAGCTCGTGCTCAGAATCTTATGATTCCATATGTAGCCATCTTACCAGTGATTGTGGAGTCCATTACTGAATGGGATATTCCCTATACGGTTCTTCATCCTGACATGCCCACTGATCTTGAGGAATTACAAAGATTCTGGATTCAACTGAAGAAAGAGTGGGATACCTTTAGAGATCATTTCTATGCCCATGAGAGGAAAGTTTTAGAGCTCACAAAGAAACTTCACGAGGAAAAAGCCTCAATGTCTATCTTGGCGCGAATAGGAAGCGCCCATGGGAAACCTGATTTTGTTTTAAGTTTTTTTGAACCTTCAATTGAAACGCCTAAAAGGAAATTGTATTTTGAACTCTACTAATAAAATCTTTATTTCATTTTGGTTCGCAAATTTAAATTTCCAGAAATCCTTGAAATTATTGCATACATATATCATACATATCATTGCATAAACAGGTGTCAAAGCAGGTTTCTCATCCTCTTTGTTGTTTATTTCATCCATGGCTCTCGAACAAAATGTGAAGGACTTACAAACTCAGAACTAACAATTCCAACAAATGATCACAACTCTAGCCAAAGGGAAGGAGGAACTGAAAGCCCTGATTGTTAAAGACAAGACCAAGAAGCCAAGAAGGACAGTTGATGTGGTAAATCTGGGAAGAAGATTCAAGGGACCATCGAAGCAAATGGTTGATCTGACCTCTTCATCCAAGGAAGAAGAGAACCAAAAGGGTGAGACAAGATAGGAAGACTCTAGTCCAGGGGAATCTGATAATGATACTGATTACAATTAAGAGCAGTATCCTTCGACTGACAAAAAGTACAAACAACTGGAAGAGCGTCTGAGTGCAATGAAGATTCAGAAAGTACCTACGATGAACTTTGAAGAGCTGGGTTTGGTGTCTAGGATTGTTATTCCACAAAAGTTCAAGGCACCAGTGTTTGATAAGTACGATGGGGTTTCGTGTCCCAAGATGCACCTCCGATATTATGTGAGGAAGATACAGCCTCACACTGCTGACAGAGACTTATGGGTCCATTTCTTTCAGGATAGTCTATCCAGAACTCAGCTAGATTGGTTCTATCAGTTGGAGAGGGCCAACATCCATAATTGGGAAGACCTGGCTGCTGATTTCTATAAGCAGTATCAGTATAATGCAGGCCTTGCTCCCACCCGTACTCAACTCCAAAGTATGGTTATGGGTTTGAGAGAGGGCTTCAAAGACTATGCTCAGAAGTGGAGGTATTTTGCAGGAAGAGTCCAGCCTCCCTTGTCTGATAGGGAGCTGGTGGATATGTTTCCTGATACCCTGTCTGGTCCATTCTTTAATCACCTGATTGGATGCTCTTCAACTGACTTCACTGAATTAATCTTGATAGGGGAGAGAGTGGAAGCTGGAATTAAAAATGGTAAGATCCAAAAGGAAGCATCCTCCAGTGTTGTAAGGAAGCCATTTGCTGGGAAGAAAGAGGTTATTGTTGTGTATAATCAAAAGAATCAGGACATAACTGAACACCGTCCAACAGTAGAGGCTGTCATGATCCCTAAGCCTGCACCCACTCAATAGAGGAATAATCAGCAGAGAACAGAAAAGCCAGTAAGACAGTCCACCTGGATAAATATGTCTTTATCCCAAGTTTTGCCTCATCTGCTGAAGTCTAATCTGGTAACCTTGCAGGAAGCGCCAAAGAATCCCAACACTACCTCCCCCCGCTACAATCCAAATGCTCGCTGTGCTTATCATTCAGAGAGTCCAGCTCATGATACAAATGACTGTTGGGCTTTGAAAAACAGGGTACAAGACCTTATCAAGGCAAAAGAAATTGAGTTTGACGCCCCCGAAATTCCAAATGTTATCACCGCTCCTATGCCCAAGCACGACCGTGGTGTTAATGCTATTGAAGATGATATGTTTGTTACTACTGTTGAAGATCTTGTTACTCCTCTCTTGACCTTTAAGTGGAACTTATTGAAGGCCGGTTTATTTCTGGGCTGTGGCAAAGGTTGCCACTTTTGTTTATCTCTACCGACTAGTTGTCATTTGTTGAAGGCAGGTGTTCAGCGCCTGATGGATGATAGAGAGATTTTAATTGAGAAGAATCCCGTCCTGACTATTGCTTGTAGAGATGTTTCAATAATAACCATTTCTGCCAATCCTCCCAGGGTGTCCACCAAAAGACCCGTCAGGATTACATCTATTCCGAAGGTTACTCCATTGATAATTACCATGCCAGGGCCCATCTGTTACTCCTCAGATAAAAATATTCCTTGGAATTATGGGGGTGACATCTACTACCAAGGCATCAAGCAAGATTGGTTGGCTGATGAAGACCAGGATTCCGAGAAGGCTGACCCCGACATCAAAGAAATGAAGATGGGATTTGGTCCAAAACAAGCCAAAAAGCCCATAATCGAAAGAATATTGAAATAGGATGGAAAACTAAAGGAAACGCATGGGAAAGAACACAAAGATTCAGTTCAATTTTGTTAACCTAATTCATTCTACTATATATACACAACGAACCCTGATCAAAAGAGGAGGAATTTTAGCCGTGTAGAACACTCAAGACTGTTCAGTTTTTTGACAAAAAAGTGTTGATCGAGTTTTGCTCTAGAGGGAGATTCAAGGCGTTTCAAAGACTGCAATACCTTCCTATGCATATTTGGAAGCTATCTGGACCACTCTTACGCATCACCACATCAAGAAACAGTATATACAGGTATCACAGTTTGCCATAGTTCATGAAATTGGTTTTTAAAATATACGCATGATGAATGAATTCTAAATATATATATATATATATATATATATATATATATATATATATATATATATATATATATATATATATATATATATATATATATATATATATATATATATATATATATATATATATTCATGTTTGTGTAATCATTTATAACATGTCAGTATAATTAATTATGTATTTTGGTACATATTTGATTGGATGCCATTGCTAGGGTTTGAAGCTTCATTTTAGGGTTTTTTATTTCAGGCAAAATCAGGACAAACAATGAGTACCATTATACTCACAAGACCAGACCCAGTTAATCTGCATATTTGATTTGAATTTATATTGCGTAATTATGATTTTTGAGACGTGCAAGTTTGTAGCTACAACACTGTCTGTAGGTAAAGCCTTTAGGCTAAAACGACAGTCTCAATGAAGAAGATGACTGCGTGTCAAAACCTGAGTGGCCCGTTTGAATTCTTGTGCGTTTTTATTACAGCCACTGACTTTTTATCACATATAATATATGTTGTTTCTTTATGTTAATGATTGAACGATTGGCTCAGTGGCAGAGGGAAAGCTTTTCAAAGCGTGCGTGTGTAGAAGGTCATGGGTTTAATCTCTGCCTCCTACATGTTATTTTTCCTAACAATTATTTGCAGATCCCATGTTATCTTTCCAAGCGCGCACACCATAAGACTCCAGATCCTCATCCTTGGGTCAATCAGCGCCCAGATCTAGTGCCTTCAATGAAGTTCCCCATGGTGGACACTCCTGGCGCAGTCACACTGGATTCCATGTTGCTATGGGCCAACTGGATTGGGCTTTGAACATAAATTCAGCATGCACCCTCCAATTTAGGTTTACACCCCTCAGGCTTACTCTTTTTCTCTTTTAATTTTGTTTTATTTAATTTAGTTTATTTGTTTTGATTAAATTAATTTTTTTCATAAAATCATAAAATCATAAAATCAACATCATAAAAAATAGGATTTAGCTTTTTTTTTCTCAATAAATTAACTTTTGTAAATAAATTAATTTCATCAATTTAATTTGTTTCATTAATTAAAATTAGTTAGAAAAACTAGGTCAAACTCTAATTATTTCATAAAAATCCCAAAAAATATTTTCAATGATCAAATTAGGTTTTTTAGGGTTTCAAACTTATTTTAGTGTTTTATTCTCACGCGTAATTATTTTTGCCGTACGATTAATTTTTATTATTGATGTAACTGTGCCCAGTTTGTAATAGCTTAATTAGGGTTTTATTTCCGCACTTTATATTTTTCAGTCAAATTTCTTATGTATCTACACCAAAGCCTTGTAATAGCTTAGGGCCTCTATTTCTTGCTTTTATGTTTTATATTCTGTATATAATTGTTAGCAACCTAGGCGTGTATGCTCAATTAATCAATAGATCACTAAATTCAAGATAAATATATCTGAAAAAAGCACACTTTTGCACACTTGCACCCCTAGGGTATTACCTCACTTGGTTGCCTTTGGAAAAAATGGTCATGTCCCTCGAACATAGGGATACTCTTAGCAAAGACCCTCAGTTTAAAATCATCATAAAGATTATAGCCCCTAAACGTTCCTCGAGTTGCCTATGAGAAATGATCTTATGATGATAGTCCCTTCGAAATGCTAAGGTATCCTTAGATGTTGCCTTCAATGACCATTACATCCCTTTTGATATTCCCTCAACATCCAACGACTAGGGTTACCTACTCACTAATAATAGGATAACACGATCTAAAGGATAGGAGGAAAAGAGTAGTCTTTTTTCGAGTAGGTGGATAATTCTTAGGTACTTGCTCAAACAATCCTTTTTACACACTTTCAAAACACTTTTCAAACAAAGTTTTCAAAATGCTTTATCACACTCTTGAGGACTGATACAAGAGTTACCATAAAGTAAATCTCCGCACTAAGGCATTTTTCAAAGCTTTTCAAACACACAAACACAAACAACTTTAGAAAAATGAGCAAGTACCTAAGATCCCGTGGAAAACCACGAATGGAAAGGGTGCTAATACCTTCCCTTTCCATAATCTACCCCCTTACTTAGAAATCTTGAAAAAAAGGTATTTTTTCTATTCTTTTCACCCTTTCCTTGTTGGATGAAAGAAAAGTCGGTGGCGACTCTTGCTTACCGCGGCATTTGCAAACAAAAAATGCAAATCAGTATTAACAGTCAATTCTGCCACCGTATCACACCTGCATTGCATCTTCTGGGAAGTAATCTCCAATCCAGTCGATTGAGATCTTCACTCAATTCTTGATATATTCATATGGATGAATTTGACATCTTATCCGATTATGATCAATAACACCAACTAATCAACGAGTTGGCATGCCTCTCTCCACACCATTTGAATTCTAACAATCTTAGCCGCTTTGGTCGAATGAAGCCATTAAATCTATCAAATCTTGGCGACCTCTTTTCTGCAGAGAGTTCTTCTCCTCAATATGCCGAGCCAACACTGAATTCAAATGTTTTTTCCTACTCATAAATCAGCTTTCTTTAACCAGTTTCAGCAGCAACATCAACATAACATGCAACAACAATAACAACCACTTAACATTCTAACATTCTACCGAAACAATGAGATCGAATGAAATTACACAGGAAAATCGTAAAAAAAACGTTAACTTACCTATTCCAAACCTCAAATTAACCTCCCTAATCAAATCCCTAAACGCAAATTCTTGTTGCTTCCTCTGTAATTTCCATCATCTCTTCTCATCGCGAACACAATTTTTCTGTCAAGCAAAAATCAACAACCACCAATTTCGTCCCTTGCCTATGTTCATCTCACCACCACTCAGGAGCTTCAACGAGTTAAACAAGATCTTGTCAAGACTTGAAATGTAAAGAACCAGACACTTAGTCATGCAGATGATGCAACTAAAATTGTTGAGCTTCATGTTGAGAAGGCGAAGATTCTTTTGGCTGAACTGATACGGTTGAAGGGCTTAATAGATTTGAAGCTGGAAACCGAGGCAACTGAAATCAAGTTTGTGTTGGGGCTATAAATGGAGATTGAAGCCCTTAAGCGAGATCTTGAAAAAGCAAAGGTTTATGGTGAAAAGTTGGCAGAGAAAGAGGCTTTGATTGAACAACTTAATGTCGAGTTTGAAGCTGCTAAGATGATTGAATGTTATGCGCATAGTGTGCTAGACGAGTGGAAAAAAAGGTTGAGGAACTAGAATTGAAGATGAAGAAGCGTAGAGTGACGTTAAGAGAGAGTTTTTTAGTTTTTTTTCCATTACAACATAGAGATAAGCATTCTATAATAATAATTAATTTGTTTCTCTTCCCTATACAACAACTGCCGTGGCGCTTATTGCTAGGGTTTCAAGGATATATTCCTTGTTTCTTTCCTCCAAAACTAGGTAAGCCCTTTGGGCCTTTTGGCCCAATCCAATTATCATAATTCCCATATATCTTAATAGAATCATAATCATAACAGATAATCAGCTTAGCTTAGTTGGCAAAACACATCACCAATGACCACGGAGACCTGAGTTCAACTCTTTGCTGGTCCTTTTTTTCTTCTTCTGTTTTTTCTTGTTTCTTTTATCCATTATTCCCATTTTATTAAATATATGATAATAAATATTAATTTAATTCATTTTGTAATTTTTACTTGCCTTTATAAAAAATAAGAAATATATGTTTTATAAATTAGTCTTTATTTAATTTTTAGTTATTTATTTAATTGTTCAAAAATACATGCTATTATAATTTAGTCTTTTTCTTAATTTTTGTTATTTTATTTAATTATTCAAAATACATGTTTTATAATTTAATCTTTATTTAATTTTTTCTATTTAGTTAATTTATTCAAAAATGCATGCTAGTATAATTTTCGTTATTTATTTAATTGTTCAATTGTCAGTTTAATTAACTTTATTCTCGATCATTTAATCTTTGTATATTTCGTCCGTCTAAATTCCAAGGGAAATGTTTTAACTTTGTTGACTTCATGTCAACAAATACATCTTATATGATTGTGTGAATCCCTTCATTCATTTTGGTCTTTTACTATTTTGTTAAACTTAAGTTAATTTTCCTAAAAGACTCATGTAACACGGTGGGAGAACTGACTTGGTAGTTTTGCGTTTGATCGCAAATGTTGCGGTTAGCAAGAGTTGCCACCGACTTTTCTTTTATCTAAAAGGAAAGGCTGAAAAGAATAGGAAAGACCTTTAGAGATATTTTCTTGAGTTCGGGGGGTAGATTATGAAAATGGAAGGTATTAGCACCCTTTTCATCCGTAGTTATCTATGGGCTCTTAGTTGCTTGCTAGATCACATGCTTCTGTTTGAATGTGTGCTTGTGGTGTGGTTTTGAAAGTATTTTGAAAATGTCTTTGTAATTGTTCTCATTTCTATAAGAACGCGTATAAAGTGTTGTTTCGAAAATAGCTCAAAGAGGTGTTTTATGGAATGTGTTTTTGAAAGAGATTTTGAAAAGGTGTCTTCTTTGTAATGGCTCTCGTTTCTATAAAAACACGTACAAAGTGTTTGTCTTTTGAAAATGTTTCAAATGAGTGTGTTGGTGTATAAATTTTTTGTTGTTGTGAGCAAGCAAGCAACTAGGAGCGAATCTACCTACTCAAAAGATTTTAAATGTTCTTTTTCTTCCTCCTTGAGATGTTGCTATCTTACCATTGATTGATAAGAAGCCCCATCGTTGGATGTGAAGGGACGGGCGTGGGACATTTGCATAGTCATAGAAGGCAAACTATGGGACGTTTAGCAATGTCATTTTAGGGACTAGATCATTTACCGAAGGCAACATCGAGGGTCATCGAGGGACTACGATCTTTTATCGAGGGTCTTTGCTAAAACTCCCATGTTTGAAGGACATGACTATTTTTCTGATAGGAAATAAGTGGGATTACCCTAAAGGGGTGCGTGTGTGCAAAGTGTATTTGATTGCATGCATTTTGTCTTGATTAGGGTTTTCTATTTATTATTTTCATGTCTTTCCATACATACCTTAATTACAAACAATATATGAAAGCAATAAAAGTGCGGAAAAGTAAAGTCCTACACTATTACATCATTAAGGGGATGGGGTGTACAAATTTACAAATGGGGATTGCAAGAAATTAAAGTCCTAATTATCTATTACAACCATATTAAAATAAAGTATAAGAATTGAAATGGGCTTGTTTTATTTAAGTAAAGAAGTTAATTTACTTAAGAAAATATTTTGATCTTTTTTTTTCTTCTAAAAGAAATAAAATAAAATATGTGAATATGAAATATTTTTGGTGTTTTTGGTTATTAAAAGCTAAAATAAGATAAATAAGAGAAAAAGGAGTCAGAATCAACACATTGCTGAAACGAGAAGGAACATAAGTTATGATTCTAATATGCTGTAAGAGAGAAAATGTTAGCAGGAAAGTAGTGGGTCAGAAGTTCTGGGCCTGGGTACACCAAGTTCTAAGGTTGCTGGGAATAAATGAAAACTTAGAAGTTCCGATTGTTGAAGGGGTTCAGAAGCTATAGTGCAGCTGGGAACCTAGAAGTTCTAATGTCACTGGAAAATCAGAAATTCTGGCTATTTGAGAGAGTGAAGTAATAATGCTGTTGGGTAAGGTTCTCTAGAAGTTCTGATTTAGGAATATTGTTTGACAGATAAATGGGTGAAAATGTCACTAAATAAACCTAAAAAATATGCTTCTGGGGTTAGAACCTAGGACCCTTAGTACTATTGTCTTATGTGCACGCTTTCTAGCACTGGGGTGGTTGTACATCCGGTATTAGAAGTAAAAGCATAAACATGTATTACAAAGTAAAATCTGATGATAAATTCCATCTCTTTCTTCATGCTAATCAGAACATCTGTAACTTAGTCATATCTTAACAGAACAAAAAACACATTCATAGCAATTATGGCAGGTTTCCATCATGGTTTCAGAAACATAAAAAATGTCCAGACTGTAAATCAGAAACAAACATGTATCTGCTAAACGTAGTATCCTTAAGAAGTTCTGAACTGATGTTCTCCCTACTTAGGTAGACAAATACATGAAACCTCAGAGTATGTACAACATCAGAGTCAAGATATCTACATTGTATTTTGAACATGAAAATCTAACAATGCCTAAGTAATATGATGAGAGTCAGCAGAAGCTTACCTTATAGCTGGAAAAAGTCCTGTAAATTGGAACGTGGTTCTGACTGCTTATAATGTTCTAATCAGCTTCCTCACGTGCTCAGCAGACTGGAACAACGTTTAACTTGGGTTACGAATGGCTGGAAAATTTAGAAGCTGTAGGTTTGACTTGGTCAAAAAACACTTGAGGGAAGTTGGAGTTTGAATGCAAGAATAAAAAACTAGTAGGTTTTGTAATTGTGTTTGCAGTTTCAGATTCCTGTAATTTTTAGCAAGGTTTCAAAGCTTGTTCTTTTCAGTTTTTTCGACCGGCCCCTTTTCACAGTTGCAAATGAAGTTCAATTTATAGGCAAGAATTTTGTAGCTTGGAGAAGTCAAAAGTACCACCATCATGCTAGCGTGTTGGCTTGTTCTTGAAGCAAGTTAGACAAGTATGGTGGTTAGCATCTTTTAGCCGTGCCTAAGCTGGAATTATAAGCATGAATTAAGGAAAAGTAACCTCAAAAGAAAAATCAAAGCACGGGCCCAGCATACTCTTGTACAAAAGTTTGCTTTTTCAAGGACAATAATGTACTTTTATGCCACACGTGGGGAAATCCTTTGGATAAAAACTCAAAAGTGGTTGTGAGCATTAAATGATGATGAGATTTATCAAACCAGAAATCCTGCAATGTGAGATTATGCATCATAGCTTAATTTTGGGTCAGAAGTTCAACATCAGCGCAACTTAGAACCAACATCCAACTTCTGATCCTTTAATCTCTTTGTTCCAGCATGTTCTGAGCGAGTTCTCATACTTTCCAGAAAGCTTATGGCATGCTTTGTAAGCCCCTTTGAATTATTCTTGCAACTTATTGTCATACCCCAATTTTTGACCTAAGATCCCATTTTTATTTTTGCATTTTTATACAAAAGTCAAGGTCACTAAATACAGTCGGTTTTAACCTCTCACCTTCGAGCATTGATTATGCAGAAATTGTCAAGTGTTTTGAACATTCTTAGCCTATGTATCACTAACTTCTAATCAAGCACGAAATGTGTTTTTTTTTGTTTCTTTGATTTCATGTGCTGACAGGTCTCTTTCGATTCAGCCTGCTTCGATTGGACAAGTTTACTGCCTGCAAGCCTGCTTCGATTGGACAAGTTTACTGCCTGCAAACATGTTTCGATTGGGCAACATTGCTTCCTTCGAACACGGGCTTTCGATTGGGCAATATGTTTGTTTCGATCCACATGCTTCGATTGGGCAACATTGTCTCCTTCAGTCACAGGCTTCGATTTAGCAAAACTTCGATGGGCAATACAGTCTCCCTTCAGTCACAAGCTTCGATTTGGAAATACAGTCTCCTTCAGTCACAAGCTTCGATTAGGCAATACAGTCTCCCTTCAGTCACAAGCTTCGATTTGGCCATGTAGTTTCCTTCGAAGTGACCCCCTTTGATCCACAAGCTGGACATGTGATTTTCTTCAAGGTGGCCTCCTTCGATTCACAAGTTGGACCACTAAACCCTTCGAAGCAACGTACTTAGAGCACACATTGTTTAGAAACGAACATTTTTGTGTAATCATGAAGCTGGTCGAAGTGATCAAAACGAAAGGGGGAAGCATTCAAGGAGTTTGTTGACTAAAGTCCCATATACTGCCAAACTCAAGCCAGCTGTGCTGCTATGCAGCTGTCCTGCACCAACCTGCCACTAAGCTCCAAAATACTGATAAGCATGCGTTGTCTCAGTCCTGTACTTGCATAAAAAAGGAGTGCACAAGAGCTGCATTAAAGAAAACAAGGGGGCAATATACCCAAATAATTCAAATATTATTTGATTTCCCCCTAAAACCATATCAAAGCTCGCCTATAAATAAAGAGGCTCCAACACATATTTTTGAGAGGATTTTTGGGACCAGAGGAACGAATCCTCCAAATTTTCTCAAACACAAAAACTCTCAAAGTTCATCAACACTTGAGAAATCACAAAAAACCCAGAATCACATTCATCTCCTTCGACTCTGAAGAACAACCACACTGCAGTCTCCTTCGAATCAAAGAAGCATCACACTTGCTTTTTGTTTTCCTTCAAATCCAGCGCTCCAAGCACAGCCTGTGACCCCTCTTTCGAATCCGACATCTAGGGCCACCACTCAGGGCCCCACATCCATTCAAAGCCTCCATCAAGGTAAGTCGCTCTTACCCTTGAACTTTTCGTTTCATGGCATAACATGTAAATAATACTTTTTGTTCGTTTCCAGCATGTACATAACACTTTGTTTCTTTTCGTTTCCACCTACTTAATACGTTTTCAGAGCTAAACCCTTTAGTTTTTGCTTTCTTTTTACCTGAACTTGCTTTAACTGTTAAACTGTTTACCAAACAAATACTAGCATGGCCTCAGGCCATGTTGTCATTTAATGCTTGAAATGAAAGAAACAGGAAACAAGAAATAGGAAACGAAGCTTCTGGCTTCTACCCTCTTTCTCTAGGTCGAACGAAAGAGACAACCAGGAGACAAACCATGTACAATCGAAAGACATTCCCTCACTGCTTTCAACCTCCAGTCGAAGAAGGAAACAAGGCAGAATCAAAAGACTTCTCCATACACTGACTTCCAGGCCAATCGAAGGACAGAACCTCACTGGTGCCAGCCCCAGTCGAAGGATACAACTTGCTGCTGCCTTTGCCCAATCGAAGGACATGACCTCGCTCCTGCCAAAGCCTAATCGAAAGACGTGACTTTGCTGTTGCCAACCCCAATCGAAGAGTGCTACTGCCTGGGTCGAAAGACACTTACTTTTCTTACTTTTATCTTATTTTTTTCCTTCATATTTTTTTATGCCTTTTGATATGTTTGTAATAGCGTAGGTTTTTATCTTTCTGCATTTTTTTTTACTTTGTACAAATGCTAGTAATTAGGTGCATGGCAAGATAAAATCAACAAATAAGCAAACCAAAAAAAAAAACTTTAATAATTACTTGAATATACTTTAAAACATGCAAAAACACTCAACCAATCAAAACTCCCCCAAGGGCATGTTATCACCGTTCTACCGCGATACCGGCCGTGCCTATTGCTAGAATGCATGCGTTAACGTCGCCCACTAAAAAACACAAACAAATCAACTTTTTTCTAGAGGAACTACAGTGTTTTGATTCCTTCATTGGATACGTAGGAAAAGGGTCGCGAAACCCTCACGAACGCAATAATAAAAACTCATTTCTTTCCCCTTAAGAAAACATAGTTATAAATAAATACACCCTTGTATATAACAAACAATTTTAACCAAAAACAGATATTCCAAAAGGTTCATGCGGAGTACCGCAGATGCATTGGGTGCTAATACCTTCCCATTGTATAACCAACCTCCGAACTCTTGATCTCTTTTAAAAAATGCATTGTATTTTCATTACTTTTAAGTATTATTTTACATTGCATATTTTAGGGTTTTATTTCGCTCTTTTCCCTTTTCCCTTGGAAACAATAAAGCGCGGTGGCGACTCTTGCTTTTGTGAGTCGAGTTAATTAATAGCTCGATCTCCAATTTTCACCGCTACACTTCTGACTGAACCTACGTGGAAACTGGCCTAGAAGTTGTAGACAACTTCTGACTTGAAAATACTTAGAATTTACTAAGTGCCTAAGTTTCAGGGACGTGACTTTGAGGATGTATAACTTGAAATCCCAGCATTTCTAGAAGAAGTTCTGTTCTGCAGTGTTTTAGGTCTCATTGGTATCTAAAACTCTTGAGTTAGAAGTTCTTCCAGAATCATCTTGCATCATGGTGATAATCTGATCAGAAGTTCTGAGCTTGTCATATTTCTTAAACACTTAGAAAAATTCTAAATATTTAGAATTTTGACCTTTCCAAAGTAATTTTGACTTTTGAATTTCTTAATGAAACAAACTTCATATTTCAACATGTCTTGATGAAGTATGATTCTTGAAACTTGATTTTTGATCCAAAAGTCAAAGTTTGACTTTTTAGTGTGCAAATGACCATTTGCCCTTGTGAATGACTTTCTTGGAAAATTTGTAATTCAAGGCTTGGACTTGGATGGAAGCAAACCTGAGGGTCCAGGGTGATTCTTTGAGAAATGAGAGGGCAAATTTTGGGGTACAACAGCTGCCCCTGTTCAATCTTCTTACGCTTGAAGAGTTAGATTGGCGAATTTGTCATTCGTGACTTGAAGGTGAAAGGTGATTGAACACTAGAGTGCCCAGAAATTTGCACTTGATGATGTGGTGGTTGATTGTATAGGGAATGGGATTAAAGATGCCATTTGGAGAAATGATGGATAGTCGGCGGAGATGGGCTTACAAATGCCATCTGGAGGTGACCGTTGACAGAAATTAGACTAAGTCTAAACTTGACTTTAACTAGGGAAAAAATCAGCATGAACCTTTGGTTAATTTAAAACTGAACCTAGCAGAATTCTTGAATAATCTTTAATTCGGAAGAATCAGGATAAATCTTGGAGCGACTTATCTGAACCAGAAGAAATATCTACCAGAAAGAATCAGGATAAACCGTTGAGAGATTTAAACTGAACCAACAATGGTCTGGAGAAGAATCAGAATAAATCTTGGAGCGACTTATCTGAACCAGAGAAGATGTCTTCTAGAAAGAATCAGGATAAACTGTTGGGAGATTTAAACTGAACCAGCAGAGGTATTGAATTTTCTTTAATTTATTATGGGCCTGTGTAGGGCTGGCTGCTTCATGATGAGTCCGTGTAAAACTGCATCTAGGGTTGTATGAGAAGGAACCTGGGTAGTAGAGTTACTTCGAAATGAAAGCCTGGATGGTAGGGCTATGAGAAGGAACCTGGGTAGTAGGGTTACTTCGAAATGAAAGCCTGGATAGTAGGGCTATGAGAAGGAACCTGGGTAGTAGGGTTACTTCGAAATGAAAGCCTGGACAGTAGGGCTATGAGAAGGAACCTGGGTAGTAGGGTTACTTCGAAATGAAAGCTTGGACAGTAGGGCTATGAGAAGGAACCTGGGTAGTAGGGTTACTTCAAAATGAAATCCTGGTCAGTAGGGCTATGAGAAGGAACCTGGGTAGTAGGGTTACTTCGAAATGAAAGCCTGGATAGTGGGGTTATGAGAAGGAACCTGGGTAGTAGGGTTACTTCTAAATGAAATCTTGGATAATAGGCCTATGAGAAGGAACCTGGGTAGTAGGGTTACTTCGAATGAAAGCCTGGATAATAGGGCTATGAGAAGGAACCTGGGTAGTAGGGTTACTTCTAAATGAAAGCCTGGATAGTAGGGCTATGAGAAGGAACCTGGGTAGTAGGGTTACTTTGAAATGAAAGCCTGGATAGTAGGGCTATGAAAAGGAACCTGGGTAGTAGGGTTACTTCTAAGTGAAAGCCTGGATAGTAGGGCTATAAGAAGGAACCTGGGTAGTAGGGTTGCCTCGGCTGGTCGTGTAGATAATTTCCCTAACTTGTTACAGGTATTAATCTCTGACTTTGACGATAGCCATCTGTTGATTAAACTTTTCATGATAAAGGTAAAACATTAACTGTATGCAATGTCATGATATATGAAATGCATGGTGCAATGATGTTCTCAAAATAAATGAGACTGTGCCTAGGATATATGAAATGTGAAATGTTATTGAAGTGTATCTTTGTCTGGGAAAACAAATCCTTGACAAATGCTGGGGAATCATTAAATCATGGACTGCTGTTGAAGAGTAGGTGAGTCTTCAAACTTTGCTTGGAATATTTCCACCAAGGATTCCTGTTTTATCATTTGAGGAGAGCTCCGCTGAGGAATTTTGAAAACTCTGGTGAGTGTTGATCCTTTCTTGGGGAAAAAGAGTTCAGGAGTCTCAGTTGTTCGTTGCTCTACTGGGGAGTCGAAGTTGAACTGATATCTGCTCGGGTCCAGGCTTCACAGTAACTTGCTAGGGATTGTAGAGTAGTCTATTGGGGAAGAGGAGTTGTGGTCCTTTGATTTATAGTAGTCGGGGAGGCAAACTCAAACTGGGGAATCTATAGTTTGTTGGGGAAATAAACCCTGTTGTTAGTCTGTTGGAGAGGCGGCGACTCCACTGGAGAAAATCCTCGAGGATTCTTGAGGTCAACTTAGCTGGGAAGAGGTTTTCAGAGATTGAAAATCCGACTGGGGAATCATCCTATGAGAAGGATTTTGGGGAAATTTGTCACTTCCCCTAGTAGCAAGTGTTTGTGGCACTTCCAGGAGCTGTTAGACTGTATGTAACCCATTCAATGCCCTAAGTGATGGAGATGGTGACCTGCCCCAGTTGTGCTGGATAGTGATATGTCATGCCCCCTTGTTTATAGGAGATTTGTCATTGGAGGTGTCATCCCATTTGAAGTGATTTTGTTCACCGAGAGAGCTTTCATTCATCGAATATTCATTGTGTGAATTTCTCTGCTGTCAAACAAATAGCCATATGCAAACAATGATATTCAAATAATACAAAGTTTACGCATGTCTTGAAATTTTGAAAATGCGTTTTTAGCAAGAAATTTTGCAAGAAAATTCAACTCAGGATTTAGAGTAAAGCCTTACAGGAGTCAGGATACCTTTTGTAATAGTATGCTTTCGAACTAACCCATGCTTCAATTAGGACTTTTAAAGGGTTGTAACGTGGCTTGGTTCACGGTTTGAGAAACAAAGGACAAAGGCTCAAAGTGTATTTGTACCCGCCTGTTCTTCATAATATTCTTCAGTCCTAAACTCAGCTAATTGTACGTTTGAACTCTAATTGAGTCTGGAATGAAGTTTTGGTGATGGTTCAAACAAGTTAAGTTTATCGGAAGACAGTCATTTTTTGCAACATTTTTCATGTTGTTGAGGATTTTTAGTGACCTCTTTTTTGATTATCCCTAATTTTTTCCTGACTGTTTTTGTTTTGAGATTACAATCAACGGGATGCCCCAGTTTTTCTTAAGAGTCTTTTGTAGGTTATGACATAGTGGGTGTTGTACCCCAAAATTTTCCCTCCCATATTCCTCAAGATATGTCAAGAATCATCTCCAAATGGTTCAAGATTGCTCAAGAGTTAGACAGTCAAACCATCTCCTAAGCAATAGACAACTGAAATTAGGGTTTTGGTTCTTTCATGGAATTTGGGGTTCTCAATGGTTCAGTCAAGTCTCATAGGCCTATATACATTCTCAAGCACCTACATGCCAAGTTTCAAGACTCACATTGCCAGTTTGCACAGTCAAAAGCTCCATTTGATCTACAGTCAACTGCAAGGGCAAAATGGTCATTTTGCAGTCAAAAGTCAGAATTCTTGGTCAACATCTTATTTTTGAGTTCACAATCATCATTTGATCAAGTCTTGATCATGATCCCACAAGAATAGCTCAAAAATCATCAAGATGCAAAAGTTACTATTTTTGGACAGCAGAAAAGTCAACAAAAGTACACTTTGAGTCAAAGGACATAACTTGAGATTGGTAAATCCAAATGACATGGGACCAAAAGCATTGGTTAGAGGACTCCAAGGGCTTTCCAAAATGTCCAAGAATAAGGTCATATGATCAAAATTGAGCAAGTTATGCATTGGAGAAGTTGGGCAATTTTCATGAATTTGCAAAAGTCAACTTTGCTCAAAACACCTTCCTTTTGCTAATGGGCCTCAAATCTCTTTTTGAAACTTCACCCATGACCTATGCACGACCCACCAAGTTAAATTGGATTTGTTTTCTTAAATTTATTGATTAAATGGATTTTTAATACATATTAATTCATTTAATTAATTTAAATTATAAGAAAATAAAAGATTTGATTCTTAAATCTATTTGTGAACCAAATGTGATCCAAATATGCTGACCAAGCAATACCAATTCGTGCACAAGCTAAAAGATACAAAAATATCCAATTTTGGCAACTTGTTCAATCATGAAAAATCAAGAATATTTGATTTGTCAATCATCATCAATATTCAATATTCAAAGTTAAAAGACCATTCAAGAGCATATATATACATACACAAGCCAATCAAAACCTAATTCACGAGAAAAAACTGCAAGAGACGGCCATACCAATTTCAAGAAACTTCAAGAAAAATCAAAACTTGTTCTTGCAATCTAGGCCAATTCAAGGTGCCTTGTCCATCCAAACACATTGCAGGAGGTACCAGGAGTGATTTGCAATCGAATTTGAGCACCAAAGCTCAAGGAATCACGAAATACCATCTCACGGTTTGCACTTCTAATTCAAAATCGTATCTCTTAATTCATATGCATTTGACATGTTTTTGTGATTGATTTGTGTTGCTAGAGATTATACAAAGCTAATGGAATGAATTAATTGAACCATAGTGCCCTAAACCGAGAGATGCCATGATCGAGTTTCTAGGGTTTTCAAGCTTTCAAATAGGGCTTTCCAAACCAGGAAAAATTGGAACCAATGGGATACATGGTTGAATTCGTGAGACCAAGACGATTCCATCATATACCTCGCGAAATATTTCTTTTTGCTCTGTGTCTATTCGCTATTTTTCGTGCAGGAGATAGTGGAGGTTAAAAACCCCCGCTATCTGATTCTATTTATGCAGGACCAAGGTTGAAGATGATGACGTGTTGTCATCTGGTTCGTGTGTTTGAATTTCGCGCATTTTTTTTGTTTTCCAGTATATTGCTTGCTTTTTTTATATAATATAATTTGTCCATTACATTAACAATTGAAGCAGCTTGGTTGGGTGGTAAACGCGTTGGTCTGGAAGCATTGGGACCTGGGTTCGAATCCCAGGTCCCCCAAAACATTATTCAATTTTGTTTTCAGGTGTTCCCATGTAGCGCCTAGAATGCAGACCACCATGCGCCTCAATTATCAATATGCCAAGTGGTCTCAGATCCAAATCCAATGGCCAGAATGGGGTCCTCACCATGGTCTCCAGTCAACAAGCATGTGGGAAATTCAGAAAGTCAAACGAGGCTAAATGAAAGTGGGCCAAGAATTTCCAGATTCACCACCAATTTGGGCCCAACACCCCCCCCCCCCCCGAGTTTGCTTATATTTATATTTTTATTTCTTTTCATTATTTTTTACTTTTTATTATTATTATTAAAAATTAATTAATTAATTAAGAAACTAACTTTTTTTTTATAAAAACAGAAAACACCAAAAATAATATTTATTAATTTCATTATTTATTTTTGTAAATAAAAATTAACCAATTAATTTAGTTTTAAATTAGGTTTAATGATAATATTTTTTGCAATAAATTTAAAATTAATTAGAATATTAGGTTTTTAACAATTTTAATCATTTTTATTTTTATTTCCTTAAATATTCTAAAAAACCCAAAATATATTTTTTCATTTAATTAATTAATTAACTTAGATTTAATTTCCGTTTAATTCAAAATAACAAAAAATCTCCTTCTTTCATAAAAAGGGTCAAAACCCTAAAACTCTCCGATTCAATTTTCTCGCGCGTATTATTTTTTGATTCATATTTAAATATTGTATGTGCTTCAAGGATGTAATAGTTTTGGACTTAGGACTTTTATTTATCGCTTTTATTTACCTTTTCGCATTTACTTTTTCAAGGGTTTGTTTTTGGCGATGTAAATACCCGACGCCTTGTAATAGCTTAGTTTTATTTTCCGCAACCATTAACTGCTAGATGTATGAATAATAGGCTATGCATGACAAGATCTATCTTAACTTAAAATCAACCGTAGCTCACCATAACATGTACAAAGATAACATAACTGAAAATTGACACATTTGCACATGCCACTCCTAGGGTACGCCTCACTTGGTTGCCTCGAACGTGGTAATTAAGTATAGGAAGTTTTAGAGGTCGCCCTCTTGTCCAAAGATCATAAGTCGCCTCAAAACAGTTGCCTCGGATAAAAATGATCTAAGACATTAGGGTTACCGCTAAGGCGTCCTAACATTGCTTTAGTGACCACATGTCCCTTAGATCGAATTGACCCGAAAACTCCAACGACGATGCTACCTACTCCTTCATAGTGGTATAGCATTGTCTAAAGGACTTTAGCACCATTTAATTCCTTTTTGAGTAGGTAGAGGTTCTTAGATACTTGCTCTTTCAAAACAAAAACAAAACTTTTCGCACCTACACTCTCTTTCAAAACAAAAATTCTTTTCAAACCCACAATCACAGAGAAAAGCAAACTTTTGAAAACACAATGAGCAAGTACCTAAGAGCCCGTGGATAACCACAGATAGAAAGGGTGCTAACACCTTCCCTTTCTATAATCTACCTCCCGAACCCGAGAAACATCTCAAAAAGGAATTTTTCTGTGCTTTTGTCCTTTCCTTGTTGGATAAAATAAAAGACGGTGGCGACTCTTGCTTACCGCGACATTTTGCGAATACAAACGCAAACGCGAACCAACATTCCAAAACAGTCAGTTCTCATTCCCACCGATCACAGTGGGCTTTTCTTTTTTTGAGATAATGACTGCCTATTTGGTAGGGAACCATCACTGTCTTTTGATTCAAGAGGAATGTTTTTGATGTCATTCATTGTATTACGGGATGAGAGCTTACGGCTAAACACATGTTTGAATTAACTGAGAGACTACCCTGCCCCAGGTTTTAATTAAAGGTTTCAATTTGTGTAAAAAAGAAAACTTCTACTTCTTTGGCTCAAAGGGGTTGACTAGGGATTATCTTCCTTATAACTCCAGTGTTTAGGATTTGAAAGAACGCTTGTACATCATCAGTAAGGTCTGTTCAAAAGCATACTGTATGAGATTATGGCATTGTTTTCGTCATCCTCCCTCTAAAGGCTTGTAACTTTTAGCAAGAATAAAAAGCATAGTTTAAATATAGTGAAAACGAATGGATAAATTCAAGACAAACACATGCAATGCATTAATGAAACAAAGTTTGACATTAATAGATAAGCGTTTGAATAACAAAAGAGATTACAATTGAAAATTCAAATGAACAGAAAATTTCCTCGCCCATATCGTTGCTTCATGTGGATGCCCTTGAGGGGTGATAGAAGAGTTCCAGTTGATCGACTTGTGTAAACTCCAACATTCCTTCGTCAATTAGGTCTTGAATCATGTTCTTCAGAGCCCAACAATTGTTCGTGTCGTGCCCAGGACCATCAGAATGGTATGCACACCTCTCATTGGAACGGTAACTAGGAGCAGCAGTGTTGGGATTCCGGGGAGGAACCTTTAATGTAATTAGCTCCGCCTTCAACAAGTGTTGTAGCACCTGAGCTATTGACATGCCAATCCTGGTAAATTGTCTCTTAGGTGCGGCCTCCTTGTGCTGATTCCCTTGTTGTTGTTGGCGAGGTTGTTGTTGGACTCGAGACGCGGTACCAATTTGGAACGGTATTCTTTCCACCACACCGGCTCCTTGTCTTATGGGAGGCTGAAAGGTGACTTGATCCTCGATCTTGACCGTTTGTTTCATACAGTTACAACCGTCTTGATGAAGTTGGTTGACAAGAACTTTCAACTCTTCTTGTCCTCAAGCCAGATTTTGGATAAGAGCCATCTGGCCTACCAGTTGTCCCATCATTTGGACCTTTATTATGGATATCTCAGTTTGTAGCCGCTCCAGCTGGTTACCTCTGTCGTCCCCAGGATTTCCCATGATCATGCCCCTGGTGAGGAGAGTTTTCACCTCTTCTTGTCCCTTGGACCGATTCAAGAACATCTCTTGAAGTTGGGCGTTTTGAGCCTGGATGTCTTTCACCGTTTGTTCCATATCCATCTTATTGAAATAAACAGTAGGAAGATAAGGAGGCCTGTATAGGAGAAACCTGTCATGATATAATGCATGATATGTGGATGCATTTTTTCAAGGATCTCGCGGGGTAAATGTTAGTGGTCACTTACAATTTTGATTGGAGAACTTTGTATCAGTGGATGTCCTTCCACGAGAATTAAGCTCACCATCTCAAGTAGGTTGTAGCCCTTGACTCAAGTTGTTATACTCGATCTTTAACGATGTTTGATTAGAGGAAAATAAATCCTCTTGCCCCTTGATAGACGCCTGGTTCAATGTAACCCTGCATCAAAGGCCCTCGAGATCCTTGAAATGGTTTTTGAAAATGTTATGGTATGATGTCATGATATTATGTACAAGTATGCAAATTAAGCAAGTTTATATACAAATAATCATATACACACAAAGCAGACAAGTCCTTAGGTTTTAGGCTTGCATGGAGTTTGTAGGTAAGTACCCTCTTGAAGTTTAGTTGGCTTAACCTGTCCTAGTTAATAGTAACTGGGTTCTAAGGGATCTCAATATCACTAACCTTTCCCACAAGCTTCGTTCAATAGGCGATTGACTCGCAACCAAACAAAACTCAGGAGTCAAGTCTCAATGAGTGTAGCATCGAGTATCAACCAATTTCCAGCTTTACACCGAAACCGACTATCTCACTACTTCCTAATGGACAAGTTGGTCAAGTAGGGTTCTAAGGTCAGTTAGTGCTTCATGACGCCGCTCAGCGGCCCCGTATTCTCCTCGTTTCAACACAAGGGATACCGGTACCAACAAATGCATCACACTGACGTAGCTATTGCTTAGACCATGTCGGTATACCCCACACAGTTTCCACAATCTATTTTTACTTACCTAAAAGGTGCTTCAGATCCGGGTAGAGGATAAAAGCAAACCTAAACAAGGAACCAATAATGTAAAGCAAGCAATTCAAACAATGAAAGCAGGTAAAGGTGATCTAGCCATAAGGTAACCCCATTTTTAAAAATTGTCACCAGCAGAGTCGCCAGTTCTGTAACGCGGCATAAGAACTGACTTGGTAGTTTTGCGTTTGATCGCAAATGTTGCGGTTAGCAAGAGTCGCCACCGACTTTTCTTTTATCCAAAAGGAAAGGCGAAAAGAATAGGAAAGACCTTTAGAGATGTTTTCTTGAGTTCGGGGGGTATATTATGAAAAGGGAAGGTATTAGCACCCTTTTCATCCGTAGTTATCTACGAGCTCTTAGTTTCTAGCTAGATCACTTGCTTTTGTTTGAATGTGTGCTTGTGGTGTGGTTTTGAAAGTATTTTGAAAATGTCTTTGTAATGGTTCTCGTTTCTATAAGAACGCGTACACAGTGTTGTTTCGAAAATAGTTTAAAGATGTGTTTTGTGGAATGTGTTTTTTAAAGAGATTTTGAAAAGGTGTCTTCTTTGTAATGGCTCTCGTTTTTATAAGAACGCGTACAAAGTGTTTGTCTTTTGAAAATGTTTCAAATGAGTGTGCTGGTGTATAAATTTTTTGTTGTTGTGAGCAAGCGAGCAATTAGGAGCGAATCTACCTACTCAAAAGGTCTTAAATGTTCTTTTTCTTCCTCCTTGAGATGTTGCTATCTTACCATTGATTGATAAGAAGCCCCATCGTTGGATGTGAAGGGATGGGCGTGGGACATTTGTATAGTCATATAAGGTAACCTATGGGACGTTTTAGCAATATCATTTTAGGGACTATATCATTTACCGAAGGCAACACCGAGGGTCATCGAGGGACTACGATCTTTTATCGAGGGTCTTTGCTAAAATGCCCATGTTCGAAGGACATGACTATTTTTCTTATAGGAAACAAGTGGTATTACCCTAAAGGGGTGCATGTGTGCAAAGTATATTTGATTGCATGCATTTTGTCTTGATTAGGGTTGTCTATTTGTTGTTTTCATGTCTCTCCATACATACCTTAATTACTAACAATATATGTGGGATACAGTGGCAAAATCGTCTGTTTTGAAAATGCTGGTTTGCGTTTTGCGTTTTTTGTTTGCAAAATGTCGCGGTAAGCAAGAGTCGCCACCGACTTTTATTTCATCCAACCGGAAAAGAAAAAAGTACAGAAAAAAAGTCCTTTTTTTGAGATATTCTGAGTACGGGGTGTAGATTATAGAAAGGGAAGGTATTAGCACCCTTTCTATCCATGGTTTTCCGTGGGCTCTTAGGCACTTGGTCATCTTTTAAAATTGCTTGTGTATGTGCTTTGTTTTGAAAAGTTTTGACTTCGTGATAACCGTTCTATCAGTCCTCAAAGGTGTGACGAAGTTGTTTTGAAAATTGTTTTGAAAAAAAAGTGTAAGTGTGAAAAATTTGATTTGAGCAAGTACCTACTAGCATCTAACTACTCGAAAAAGGATCATTTCTATTCTTGTTTCCTTTAGACATTGCTATCCTACTATTGAGAAATTAGTAGCACCGTCGTTGGAGTTGTAAGGGTCAATTCGTAAGGGACATACGATCACTAAAGCAATGTTAGGATGTCTTAGTAATAACCCTAAATTCTTAAGATCATATTTGAAGCAACATTTCCAAGGCGACGTTTCCGAGGCAACATTTCCGAATGGGACTTTTGATCTTTGTTAGACAGGAGGGCAACCACTAAGACACCCTATACTTAATGATCATTTACCGATGGCAACCGAAGTGAGACTATACCCTAGGAGTGCACATGTGCGAGTGATTTGATTCCAGTTATTATCTTTTCACATTAGGGTTTTCTAATTGTTTTAAATTATCATACAATCTTTGTCATACAATCCTATCAACATACATCTAAACAGTTAACATTTGCGAGAATTAAAATGCGAGAAAATAAACCTACGATGTTACAAGGCTTCGGGGTAGGGATTAATTACATAGCCAAAAAACCCGCAAAAGACGATAAATAAAAGAAAATCCTAGATTAAACTATTACATACCGGGGACAGTTACATCAATATTGAAAAAGATAATAAACACGCGTGATGAATCGAAAACAAGAGAATTAGGGTTTTGACCCCAACTATGCCTAATTGTAATTTAAAGGGAAAATCATTTTTGTCGTTTTTTGTGCTATTTTGAGAAGATAAAGCTCAATTGACTAATAAAAAAACTAATTACTAATTTAATCTTAATTTAAGAAAAAAAATTTAAATTAACCTATTTTTTGTATTTTTATTTTGGGAAAGAAATAAATATTGAATCAAGAGTCTAACCCTAATTTTTCTAATTGATTTTAATTATATAAAAAGGTTAGAATTTCTCTAAATTAAACTAAATTAAATTAAATTTGATAAAAAAACCTAAATCTATTTTTTTTGTAAGCTCTTGATTTTATGATTTTTTGTGAAAAAAGAAATTAATTTTGTTAAAAATAATTAAGCAAATTAAATTAAATAAAAGAAATAAATAGAAAAGAAAGGAAAATGGGCCTGGTTGCTTTAGCAAAAAGGGGGGTGCTGTTTTGGAATTTCTTGGCCCAATAAGCTCAGGCCCCTTTGACTGTGCCCAATCCTATGTACACGCTTGACTGGGGCGCATGGTGGTCCTTCATTATGGACACATTGGATCTGGCTAGAAGCACATCAAATGGCTGATGTTTGAGAGTGTATGGAATATGCTTGAGAGAATGAAGCACCGGATTAACCTTTATTTGTTGAGAAAATAATAAAATGCACACGCCTGGGATCGAACCCAGGACGTGTGCATCAAAGGCTAGCCTCTTCACCATCTGCGCTAACGTGTTAGTTGTGATAATAATGAAACAAATGAAATATAATGCAAACAACGTGCCACGCCTCCCAAAACACGCAGAAATTCAAACAAACCATTCCCACACTGCCACACCATCATCTTCTCTACTAATTCCGTCGTTTTAGGTAAGAGGACTTTTACCTACGGACATCAAGCGTAGGTATAGCCCATGTTCATTCCAAAATCCTGTACGTGCATGATAAATGAAAACCAATGGTATCAATCAACTCGTTTCAACCTCACGAGCATCATGGTACCATTATCAATGCCCAATTTTCCCTGTATGAGAAATCCCTAAAAACGAAGATCAAACCCTAACCATGGCAATTTCATGTTCAGTCAATAAAAATGCAATTGAATATAGTCATTAGCTTGCAAACATCTCAATGATTATAAATATGCCAATCAATCATGCCAAATATGCCAGAATCAATATATTTGAATTCAAGAAAATAGACAAACCGTGTGACTGCTACGATGCGTTTCAGGGTGTGGGGAGGCTTGCTAACGATTGAAACACGATCCTGGGGCGTCCAACAATTGATTGGTATGGTTAGAATGGCTTGAGATGGTATGCAACTTGGAATTTGGTCTGCACCTTGTCTTTGAAATTTTGCAATTCTTTCTCTGCCTTTGCATGCCTCTACCCTCTCTCTTTTAGTCTTCTTTTATTCCCTATGTATACTAGAGTGCATTAGGGTTACTATTTGTATCAAATCTTTTCCAATTATGAAGATTGATCAATGATTCAATCCTTGCACCAAATCTTTCCAAAATAAGAAAATTCAATCGTTTTGTGTCCATATGAAGCCTTGCACGATTTGATCTTGTCTCCAGCTGTATAATGGACCTAATCATGCATAAAATCTCAAGGTTTTAATGATTTTTGATATTTTCATTATTTTATATTGATTTTATTTGATTTAAATGAAATAAAATCAAAATAAATAACAAAAATAAAAGAATGAAAAGTGGAAGGGCTCATGGGTCGTGGGTCATATTACAAACTCAGTGCAAGCATAAAAAGTTAGGCCCATTTATCAAAAAATGCCATTTTGGACACATTTGACTTTTGGCAATTTTGCAAAAAGGGTCAATTTGGCCAATGCATAACTCTCTCAATTTTGACCCTAGAGATGTGTTCTGGTACTTTTTAGAAAGCTTAAGATGTCCTATAATAAATCCTTTTGGTATCATCTCAATTGAGTCTTCCATGTTCGTGCATGAAGCTTTGACCCAAAAGGTGTTTTTGTTGACTTTCCAAAATGATCTATAATGTCCAAATTCATATCTTCTTGTGAGTGCATATTTAGAACTTGGGAGATGAAGATGAATTATAGGGAATTACATCCTCTTCAAAATGAGATTTGGATGGGTCATTTTTGATAAAGTATGAGAAAGTTATGCTTGGTCAAAGTTGAGTTGACTTTTCCTACAAAACCCTAATTTAGCAACTTTTGGGTTTTGATGAATTGTGAGCAATACTTGAGGAATCATGGTCAACCCTTGATAAAATGATGAATAATACTCCAAAATGAGAATGTTGACCAAAAATCTTGAAGTTTGACTGTATGTGGGCCACAATTGACTTTTGACCTAGCACATTCGATTTCTAGGTATTTGAGCAATTGACTGAGCAAACTTCCTCTGCAAGGCTTGAAACTTGACATGGATGATCTTGCGAACATATTAGGACAATGGTGAGCATTTGGGATCCTTTGGGATCAAGCTTCTTGATGCAAAATGAAACCCTAATTTGGAGTAGACTGCCTTAGGAGAGAGTTTGTCTGGTCAACTCTTGGGCTTTCTTGAGCAATTTGAGGACTTCACTTGACATGTATTGAAAAATATGGGAGGGAAAATTTTGGGGTACAACAGCTGTCCCTGTTCAATCTTCTTAAACATGAGGATGTAGATTGGCTTGTCTGCCTTTCGTGATCTGAAGGTGGAAGATGATTGAACACTAGAGTGCCCAGAAATTTGCACTTGCATGAAGTGATACTTGTCTTGCGATATCGGGAATGAGCTTATAGATTCCATTTGGAAGTCAACAAAGGAAGATGGGCTTAAAGATGCCATCCGAAGAAGCGTCGATCGCATAAGAGATTCCTTTGCGAGAACCCATGTACCTGTTGTTAAGGGGGACTTCGTTGGGAAAATGTGAAATCAATTGTGTTTGATTGAGTCCCGGTCTTACAGAGTTATGGACTGTTGTCTGGGGATAAGGGAGGCCGAACCCGGATAGTAAGGTTAGGAGAAGGAACCTGGATAGTAGGGTTACTTCTATATGAAAGCCTGGGTAGTAGGGCTATGAGAAGGAACTTGGATAGTAGGGTTTCTTCGATATGAGAGCCTGGGTAGTAGGGCCGTAAGATGGAACCTGGATAAGAGGGTTTCTTCGATATGAGAGCCTGGGTAGTAGGGCCGTGAGAAGGAACCTGAATAGTAGGGTTTCTTCGATATGAGAGCCTAGGTCGTAAGGTTGTGAGAAGCAACCTGGATAGTAGGGTTTCTTTGATATGAGAGCCTAGATAGTAATGATGTGGGAAGGAACCTGGATAGTAGGGTTTCTTTGATATGAGAGCCTGGATAGTAAGGTTGTGGGAAGGAACCTGGATAGTAGGGTTTCTTCGATATGAGAGCTTGTGTAGTAGGGCTGCTCTTGTTGCGCCAATGATTACTCTATTTAGCTTTGAGTGTTGATCATGGACTTGCTGGAAATTATTGATAATAATGTCTTTCCTGAAATAAATACAGGGTTAGTTATATGTGATGCATGAGATGCATTGTGTGTTGACGTTCTCAAAATAAATAAGACCATGTTATGTGTGGTGTATGCATATGTCATGATGTATGAACATGGAATGTTGACGTGATAATCGGAATCGGGGAACATAAATCCATGATTGCCATGAAAACCATAGTTCCTCCACCTCTGTTGGGGATGGTGAACAGAAATGACCATGTTGGGGTTTTGCCCCTTGGTTGGAGAATATTCTACCGGACGAGACTCGGTCTGAGTATGACTCTGCGGGGAATAACTCTGTTGGAGAGAAGATGCTCTGTTGATGGATCATACTGATTAGGAGAAATAAACTTAGTTGGGGATGAATTTCCATTGCTGGTGATAATGAATTCTGTTGGAGATTGAACTTCCGCTTGGGGAAAAACTTACTGACTCATTCGCGATTGTGAACCTTAGCTGGGGAGAATCACGTCCTGCTTGGGGAAGCTGACATCACCATCTTTGGGTACTCTCTTCTTTGTGGGGAGTGTATGTACCACTTCTCATGTTCTCAAGCTGGCTCTATCCTGGTACCTGATGGGTAGAGTAACTGTAAGGTTTGGGCACTTCTTGTTTTCCCCGTTCCTGGAATTATGAGTAATTGTCTTTTGTCTTTTCATGTAAACATTTATGAGCAGCAATTATTCTCAAAATGCATATATCAACAATGAATCATTGGACGTTCTTTGCAAAACAAAACAGAAAAATAAAAACAAATAAAAACTTCTTGTAAAATGAATTGTATTGATTTAAAAGTTGGCCCATAATAGGCGTTTTGTACAAAGAGGCTGACGCCCTAGTAAGAGGACGCCACCGAAAGATATGAATTATACAATTTGTGTAAAAGAAAGAAAAACAACTATGTGAAACAATCCCATTGGGTTCCAACTCTGCTATTGCCTTTATATCCTCAAACATCTCATCACTTTGCCGCTTGATCGAAGGTGGATCAAGTTGATTGGCGCCATCCGAGCTTGATAGTCGATACCGAAGTCTGGTTACAAGATGATCGAACGAGACATAGCGTTACGCTTCAATCCCTTATTTTTGCCTGGACCGCCCTTTCGGGTTTTCAGTCCACCGGGATACCCTTTTTTGCCCAAGTCGCCCTTTCAGGTTTTCGACTTGTCGGGTGTACAATTTTTTTTCTTCATTTTCATCCCTTACTTTTTCCCGAACCCTTTTGGTTCGCCGAGAAGCCCTTATTTTTGCCCGAACCCTTTTGGTTCGCCGGGAAGCCCTTATTTTTGCCTAGGCCAGTCGACCTAGCGAGTCTTTGATTATGCGTAGTATCTTTTCACTATGTCTGCATTGACGGGGTGAGGAAGGTCGTCACCATCCATGGTAGTTAGAATCATAGCTACTCCTGAGAAAATGTTCTTAACCACAAATGGCCCTTCTTATGTGGGGGTCCATTTTCCCCTGGGATCACCTTGCGGTAGTATGATGCGATTGATCACTAGATCCCCGACTTGATATTCTTGACGTCTGACTTTCTCGTTAAAGGCTTTGATCATTCGCTTTTGATACGTCTGACCATGACAGATAGAAGTAAGTCTCTTCTCGTCGATTAGGTTTAGCTGATCAAGTCGGGTCTGGCTCTAGTCGTCTTCGTTCAAACCCATATCTTTCATAATCCTGAGAGAGGGTATATGGACTTCGATGGGTAGGACCGCCTCCATGCCGTATACCAGAGAGTAGGGTGTTGCCTCTGTCGACGTCCGTGCTGAGGTACGATACCCATGAAGAGCGAGTGGTAACATCTCGTGCCAGTCTTTGTATGTCACCGTCATCTTCTGCACAATCTTCTTGATGTTCTTGTTAGCCGCTTCAACAACCCCATTCATCTTCGGCCGATAGGGAGAAGAGTTATGATGCTGTATCTTAAACTGTTTGCAGAGCTCGGTGATCATTGTATTGTTGAAATTTGTACCATTGTCAGTAATAATTCTCTCTTGTACACCATATCTACAGATCAGATTGTGTCAGATAAACCGCGCCACGATGTTCGTGGTTACTGTAGCAAAGGAAGCTACCTCGACCCACTTTGTAAAGTAATCAATAGCCACCAGAATGAAACGATTCCCGTTAGACGCAGTAGGTCTGATCTGACCTATCATATCAATGCCCCACATTGCAAAAGGCCAAGGAGCTGTCAAAACATTTAGAGGAACTAGAGGTACATGCACCTTATCAGCATAAACTTGGCACTTATGACAGGTTCGAGAGTGCTGATAACAATCGGCTTCCATAGTGGACCAATAATATCCTGCCCGTAGGATCTTCTTTGCCATGGTATGTCCACTGGAATGAGTTCCTAAGGTACCTTCATGTAACTCTGTCATGACCCTTTCTGCCTCGTTCTTGTCTACACACCGCAGTAAGGTCAAATCAAGGTTACGCTTATAGAGGACACCATTACTAATGAAGAAATTCGCAGCGAACCTTCTCAAGAACTTCTTATCATTAACAGATGCACCCTCGGGGTACTCTTGAGTCTCAAGATACCTTTTTACTTCGTGAAACCAGGGTTTATCTGCTACGTCTTCAGTCTCGATGTTACAGCAATGTGCGGGTTCGTCCAACCTCTCAATGTAATCTAGGGAGCTTCATTATCCCACCCGACTTTGAACATAGAAGACAAGGTAGCTAGCGCGTCCGCTAACTGGTTCTCCTCTCTCGGGAAGTGTTCAAAGGTTATCTCCTCAAAGTGCGGGAGCAATGTCATTACATATTCCTTGTAAGGAATAAGATTTGGGTGTTTCGTATCCCACTCGCTTTTGATTTGACTGATCACCAGAGCAGAATCTCCGAATACACTCAAGAACTTAATCCTCAGGTCAATAGCAGCTCGAAGACCCAGGATACATGCATCATACTCCGCCATATTGTTGGTGCAGTTAAAACATAATCGGGCGGTGAACGGAGTATGACAACCCTCAGGAGATATAATTACAGCACCAATTCCATTACCTAACGCGTTCGAGGCTCCATCAAAATACATAGACCATCGGGTTCCTTCCTCATGTCCTTCATCCAGTCCAGGTTCTTCGCAGTCGGTTACTAACATGATATTCTCATCCGGGAACTCGAAATTCATGGATTGGTAATCATTCGCGGCCTGATGCGCCAAATGATCCGCCAACACACTCCCCTTGACCGCTTTTTGGGTGGTGTATTGGATGTCGTACTCGGTTAGGATCATCTGCCATCTTGCTATTCTTCCGGACAGGGCAGGCTTCTCGAAGATATACTTGATTGGATCCATCTTTGATATCAATAGGGTAGTATGAGTCAGCATATACTGTCTCAGCCGGCGAGCAGCCCATGCCAAAGCGCTACAAGTTTTCTCGAGCAATGAGTATCGGGTCTCACAGTCGGTAAAATTTTTGCTAAGGTAGTAAATAGCGTGCTCTTTTTGGCCAGACTCATCATGTTGCCCCAGCACACACCCTATTGAACTATCCAGTACTGTCAAGTATAAGATCAAAGGTCTTCCTTCACCTGGAGGCATCAGAATTGGTGGCTCTTGGAGGTATTCCTTGATTCTTTCAAAAGAGGTCTGACATTCATCATTCCATTTTACCACCTGATCTTTCTTCAGCAACTTGAATATTGGCTCACAAGTAGCGGTTAGGTGTGAAATGAACCTGGCGATGTAATTTAGAGGTCCCAAGAAACCTCTGACTTCTTTTTCTGTTCGGGGAGCCGGCATCTCTTGTATGGCTTTTACCTTGGCAGGGTCCACCTGGATACCCTTATCACTGACAACGAAACCCAACAACTTATCGGACCTTACCCCGAAGGTGCACTTGTTCGGGTTTAACCTCAGCTTATACATCTTCAACTTGTCAAATAATTTCTAGAGATGATCTAGGTGCTCTTCCTCAGTCTGGGACTTGGCTATCGTATCATCAACATAAACCTCAATCTCATGGTGAATCATGTCGTGGAACAAAGCAACCATGGCGCGCTGATAAGTTGCCCCAGTATTCTTCAACCCGAAAGGCATTACCTTGTAACAGAAGGTGCCCCACAGTGTAATGCAGGTTGTTTCTCCATGTCTTCAGGAGCCATCTTGATCTGGTTGTAGCCAGAAAAACCATCCATGAAGGAGAAGATCTTATGTTGCACGGTGTTGTCGACCATAACATCGATGTGAGGAAGTGGGAAATCATCCTTGGGGCTTGCCCTGTTCAAATATCTATAGTCCACACACATCCGTACCTTACCATCCTTCTTAGGCACCGGAACAATATTGGCAACCCACTGCGGATAAGAAGTGACAACTAAAAATCCCGCGTTGAACTGTTTCATGACCTCAACTTTGATTTTCTCAGACATCTCAGGGCGCATACAGCGAACCTTCTGCTTTACCAGAGGACAGTCTTCTTTAGTCGGCAGGCGGTGTACCATAATATTAGTGTCCAAACCAGGTATGTCTTCATAGGACCAGACAAAGATTTCAACATAGCCGCATAGCATCTGTATCAACCGTTGTTTGACACTAGGCTCCAGATTCGCACCTATCTTAACTTCTTTCCTGTCTTCCTCTGTACCCAAATTCACTAACTCAACTGGCTCTTCATGAGGCTGTATGGCCCTTTCTTCCTGTAGTAATAGTCTAGCAAGTTCTCCAGGCACCTCACAATCATCCTCACCTTCGTCCTCAACTTGGTTGATCGCACTTTCGAAGTCATAACTGGAAGTAGAAGAGTTGTTATCAATGGGATCCATAGTGGATATGGATCTGCATTATGATACGTGAGTGTGTGTAAGAGAATATCTGTTTTTGATAAAGCGAGAGACAGAAAAAAGAAAAACAAGGAGCGCAAAATTTGTAATGCAAGAAACGTCCAATGTTTTATTAATGATATATGAAATGACAAATAATAAGCCCTCACAAGCAAAGCCAAGGTGTCTCGGGCAAGGCACTAAACCGTAAAGTTTCAAACTTGTTTATTACAAATCTTAAAACAAAAAGTCAATTACTACGGAATAAAAGAAACAGGTATGAAGTCCTTCGCCGTCCAGTTGCTTAGTCCACCATTGGTTGTAGGGTAGATCCAGCTGTCGAAGTCTGAATCCTCTTCACTGTCCTCAATCACATTAACTCCCTGATCGCTGATGTGTAGAGGAGGTCTTCTAATCCGTGCACGCCTAACAGCCCTTTGAGCCCCTGTAGTAAAGCCCAAACCAAACTTGTCAGTTTTGTGAGTAAAATCAGGGAGCCGACCCCAATTGGCATACCCACCTTCTTCAACTACAGCCCTGGCATCCTTGAGAGAAGCCATCTTCATCGGAGGTTTGTCGGTAGTAACTTCAGTTGATGCCAAAGTTTGAGGGACCTCCTCGAAATTTTGACAAGGTGTTTCTATGAATTCCCCGTCCATCTCCATGTAGCGGAAGTAATTGAGATGACTCACCATATACTCCTCTTCACCTTGTACCATGATAATCTTTCCTTTCACTGGGTATTTCAGCATTTGATGGAGCGTGGAAGTCACTGCCCCAGCCTTATGAATCCAAGGACGACCCAACAAGCAAGAATATGATGGTCTAATATCCATCACGTAGAAAGTGGACCCAAAGGTCTCAGAACCCACCTTGACAGGGATGTCCACCTCCCCGTGCACCATTTTCTTTGACCCATCGAAAGCCCTGACCATAATATTACTCGGCTTTAGAATCAAACCCTCACAGTCCAAACGGTCTAACGCTTTATTTGGAAGAACATTCAATGAGGACCCGGTATCCACCAGTATATGGGCCATAGTAGTGCCCCTGCACTCGATCGAGACGTGAAGAGCGTCATTATGATTTCTCCCCTTAGCAGTCAGATCTGCATTTGAGAAACCCAACCCATTGTCGGCAGTCACGCTAGCTACGCAATCTTTGAATTGATCGACTGAAGTTTCCTGCGGCACATGCGCAGTTTTGAGGAATGCAATTAGAGCCTTTGCATGGGCTTCAGAACACAACAACAAGGACAACATGGAGATTTTTGACGGGGTCTGCCCTAGCTGCTCGACTATGTTGTAGTCGCTTTTCTTGATTATTTTCAAAATTTCCTCTATCTCTTGTTTCGAGGTTTCTACAATGATCTTCTTAGGTGCATCCGTCCGGGAAGGCTCACCTATGATTTCTTTGCCCCGAGTCCCAGATGGCTCAACGACAGGGGTGATAACTGGAGTAGGAACCGGAACAGTAGCTGGTGTACTAGCAGACAGAATGACAACAGGTTTGTGAACAGTCAGAGGGGAGATCTCGGGAGAAAAGAGTCTTCCACTTCTGGTGACCTTGCTTGTCTCAACAATATTACTGATATCCATATCGGCTTCTTCAGCCCTCAAATCTTGTTTAACACCATGGTAATATGCATCAGCACCGTAATGCCATGGGATAGCTTTATCTGAGGTATATGGGATGGGACCTGGAGCGGTGATTATTAACAGAGCAATTCTTAGAATGGGTGTAACCATAACAGGTTTTCTCGAGGAAACCTTGGAAGGGTTGGAGGAAATGGTGATAATGGCAACATCTTCAAACGGAATCATAGTCTTCTCAAACAAAATTTCCTTATTATCCATCAGGCGCTGAACACCTGACTTCAATAAACAGCAACCAAAAGGCAGAATTGAACACATGTGGCAACCTTCACCACAACCCGGAAATAAACCGACCAACAACAAATTCTTCTTAACCGTCATCAATGGAGTGAAGATCTCTTCCACAGAGGTTACAAATGAATCAGCGTCTATAACATTTACTCTACGACCATGCTTGGGCATAGGAGCAGTTATAACGTTGGGCTTTTCGGGAGCATCAAACTCAATCTCTTTAGCTTCCAACAAATCTTTCACTTTATTCCTAAGAGCCCAACAATCGTTTGTATCATGACCTGGACTTTCAGAGTGATAGGCACAACGGGCATTGGGATTGTATTTGGGAGAAGCAGTGTTGGGATTCTTGGGAGCCTCTTTCAAGGTTGCCAAGTTGGATTTTAACAGATGAGGCAGAACTTTAGCCAAAGTCATATTGATGCGGGTAAACTGCCGTTGTGGTCTTTCTACCCTTTACTGATTGTTGCATTGTGGAGCAACTGTTGGTCTTGATATTACGACAGTATTTACTGCTTGACGGTGTTCAGGTCTGCTTTGGCTCCTCGGGCCATAGACTGCACTAACTTCCTTCTTACCGGTGAAAGGCTTCTTTACTGCACTTGATGAAGTATCCTTATGTATCTTACCACTTCGAATGCCAGCTTCTACTCTCTCTCCAGTCAAAATTAACTCAGTAAACCCAGACGACGAAGTGCTGATCAGATGATTGAAAAATGGACCAGATAGCGTCCCTAGAAACATGTCAAACAACTCCCTATCAAACAAAGGGGGTTGGACTCTTCCATCCAAGTCTCTCCACTTTTGAGCATAGTCCTTAAAACCTTCACTTGCACCCATAGACATACCCTGGAGCTGAGTACGAGTGGGAGCAAGGTCGGCGTTATACTGATACTGCCTGTAAAAAGCAGCAACAAGGTCTTCCTAGTTTCGGACACTGGCTCCTTCCAACTGATAAAACCATTCAAGCTAATTCCCTGACAGACTATCTTGAAAGAAATGCACCCACAAATTTCTATCAGCAGTGTGAGGTTGGATTTTTCTGACGTACGAGCGAAGATGGAGTTTTGGGCAGGATACTCCATCGTTCTTGGAAAAAAACGGAGCTTTAAACTTATGAGGGATCACCACTCCCGATACCAGTCCCAGCTCTCCGAAATCCAAACCAGGGATCTTTTGAATCTCCATAGCACTCAGACGGTCTTCTAGCTGCTTGTACCTATCCTCAGCAGGAGGATATTGCTCATCATCGTAATCCGTATCGTTATCAGAAACTGTCGGACTAGGGTCCTTTACCCTTTCTTGGTTCTCCCCGTCCTTGGATGAGGAGGTCAGATCAGCTGATTGTCTTATCCTTTCTCCGAATCTTCTACCCATGTTCAGAATACCAACCTTCTTCTTCTTCTTCTTCTCTTTCAGAATAAGGGTCTTCAGGTCCTCTTTCCCTTTAGCCAGACATAGGAACATCTGTTGGAATTGGGCGTTCTGTGTCTGAAGATCTTCGGGAAATTTAAATTTGCAAACCAAAAATAAACAAACTTTATTTGATTAACTTGTAAAAAGGTTCAACAATGCCTTTAAGGCGTTACAAAGAAATAAATGGAAATCAAATCTAAAACTAGAAAAGCAAAATCAAAAGTCCCATGGACGCTTCCTCTTTGTGCCGATGTAGTCATTGATTACTCTTTCTTCCTCGAGCTGCCTGGTAAGCTTCAAAATCTTCCTTTCTTGCTCATGGTACTTCTCCCGATAGGTATCCCTCTCCTCTTTCAACTGAATCCAAGACCTCTGCAACGCCCCAGGATCAGTGGGCATGTAAGGATAAAGAATTGTGTAAGGAACACCTTCTTCATTAGTGGGTTCCACAATCACTGGCAATACGGCTTCACAGGGCATCCCAAGCTTCTGGGCACGAGCTCGGACCCATTGGAGGTAAGGATTCATATGAAGGGAAGTCCTTGGTCCCAGCTCTTGGGGGTCATATCTGTTCACAATGCCCCAAGCGCGTATAAACCTCCGGAGATGCTCCTCAACGTCTTCCTTGTAGTCAAATGCAATATCCTCAAGAAGTAGCTCATGGGGACCATCTCTCTGAGCACGACCAAATTGTCGTAAAGCTAGACAAGGATTGTAAGTTATACCTCCTCTGATACCAAGCAATGGGACATTAGGGTATCCCCCACAACGATCGATAACAGCCGTGTCTTCCATAGCCCAGAAACACCAAAGAATGTCTGTACGGGCAAGTGAAATTATTCTGTAGGACCATTCCAAACCTTCTTCGTTCTTCAGCATAGACTTAGGGAGGTGCGAAATAAACTACCTCGACAGCAACGACATGCAACACATAAGAGTCCCTCTTCTTCGCACAATATAAGTGTAGAGGTCATGTAAGATATCACCTAGTAGAGTAGGCACAGGATTGCGAGAAAGGAAAATCTTGACAGCATTCACATCTACGAAGGAATCCGGATTCGGGAAGAGAACCAAACCATAGATAAGGAGAGCCAAGATATCTTCGAAATCCTGAAAATCCAAATTATCCCAGAATAGCTGAGTCTGGTCTATTAAAAATTTGGCTAGAAAACCTTCGACTCCGCTTCGTGTTTCCCAATTAGATACTACATTAGCCCGTTTCAGATGCAGAGCTGAGGCAATGTCTTCTGGTCTAGGAATCTCCTCCATACCTGTGAAGGGTACCTGTTCAAGGATGGATATGCCCAATAAGTGAGAGAACTCTTCCAAGGTGGGAACCAGCTGGTAATCTGGAAAGGTGAAGCAATGATGCACATGATCAAAGAACTGGAAAAGTACACTCATCATCTGCTCATCAAGATTTGAAGTAACCAGGATAAGAAGCTGACTATGTCTCTTAATGAACATAGAAGTCTCGGAAACTCTTGAGACTAGCTCTTTAAGTTGAGCAGGTATTTGCACAAGGTTGACTCGGATGGTATTTCTGTGCACGAAAGCCATAATCTGAAAAACAGAACAAAGATAAATTCCCTTGGTCTTTGAAATGGTTAGTATAATGAAGTATGAATGCCATGTTATGATGCATGATGTCATGATAAAAAAAACAATAAGTATAGCAGATAACAGGCATGGCAAAGGCAAACAAGTCACACAAATCCCTTAAGTTTAAGGCTTGCATGAGGTCAAAGGTAGTACCCTCTTGAAGTTTAGTTGGTTTCAACCTATCCTAGCAAAAGTAACCGGGTTCTAGAGGTTCTCAATATCACAGACCATCCTCCATCGGTCATGGTTTCAGCTCACGCAATCGTTTCTTGCGACCAGAACTATCTCGAGAGTATGGTCTCAATGAGTGTAGCATCGAGTATCAACCAGTTCTCAGCTTTACACCGAGGCCGGCTATCTCACTACTTTCTAATGGCCAAGTTGGTCAATTAAAGGTTCTAAGGTCAGTTGATGCTTAATGACACCACGCAGCGGCCCCGTATTCTCCTCGTTTCTCCACAAGGGATACCGGTACCAACCAATGCGCCACATCAATGTAGCTACTGCTTCAACCGTATCGGTCTACGCCGTACAGTTCCCTCACAGTTTATTGCTACTTACCTAAAAGGTGTCCCTAGATCCGGGTTAGGATCTATAGTAACTCCCAAACAAAAAACCCTTAAAAGTAAAGCAATCAAAGAAATCAAGAGAAGCTATTATGGTGAACTAGATCCTAAGGTATACCCCACTTATACTTTCCCTAGCAGAGTCACCAGTTCTGTGTTACAGTAGCAAAACCGACTGTTTTGAAAATGCTGGTTTGCGTTTTGAGTTTTTTGTTTGCAAAATGTCGCGGTAAGCAAGAGTTGCCACCGACTTTTATTTCATCCAACCGGAAAGGAAAAAAGTACAGAAAAAATCCTTTTTTTGAGATATTCTGAGTACGGGTGGGGGGGGGGGGTAGATTATAGAAAGGGAAGGTATTAGCAACCTTTCTATCCATGGTTTTCCATGGGCTCTTAGGTACTTACTCATCTTTTAAAATTGCTTGTGTATGTGCTTTGTTTTGAAATTTTTTGACTTCGTGATAACCGTTCTATCAGTCCTCAAAGTTGTGACGAAGTTGTTTTGAAAAAAAAGTGTAAGTGTGAAAAGTTTGATTTGAGCAAGTACCTACTAGCATCTACCTACTCGAAAAAGGATCGTTTCTATTCTTGTTTCCTTTAGACAATGCTATCCTACTATTGAGAAATAAGTAGCACCGTCGTTGGAGTTGTAATGGTCAATTTGTAAGGGACGTACGATCACTAAAGCAATGTTAGGATGTCTTAGTAATAACCCTAAAGTCTTAAGATCATATTTGAGGCAACATTTCCGAACGGGACTTTTGATCTTTGTTAGACAGGAGGGCAACCACTAAGACACCCTATACTTAATGATTGTTTACCGATGGCAACCAAAGTGAGAGTATACCCTAGGAGTGCACATGTGCGAGTGATTTGATTCTAGTTATTATCTTTGCACATTAGGGTTTTCTAGTCGTTTTAAATTATCATGCAATCTTTGTCATACAATCCTATCAACATACATCTAAACAGTTAACATTTGCCAGAATTAAAATGCGAGAAAATAAACCTACCCTATTACAAGGCTTCGGGGTAGGGATTAATTACATAGCCAAAAAACCCGCAAAAGACGATAAATAAAAGAAATCCTAGATTAAACTATTACATACTGGGGACAGTTACATCAATATTGAAAAAAGATAATAAACACGCGCGATGAATCGAAAACAAGAGAATTAGGGTTTTGACCCCAACTATGCCTAATTGTGATTTAAAGGGAAAATCATTTTTGTCGTTTTTTGTGCTATTTTGAGAAGATAAAGCTCAATTGACTAATAAAAAAACTAATTACTAATTTAATCTTAATTTAAGAAAAAAAATAATTAAATTAACCTATTTTTTGTATTTTTATTTTGGGAAAGAAATAAGTATTGAATCAAGAGTCTAACCCTAATTTTTCTAATTGATTTTAATTATATAAAAAGGTTAGAATTTCTCTAAATTAAATTAAACTAAATTAAATTAAATTAGATAAAAAAACCTAAATCTAATTTTTTTTGTAAGCTCTTGATTTTATGATTTTTTGTGAAAAAAGAAATTAATTTTGTTAAAAATAATTAAGCAAATTAAATTAAATAAAAGAAATAAATAGAAAAGAAAGGAAAGTGGGTCTGGTTGCTTTAGCAAAAAGGGGGTGCTGTTTCGAAATTTCTTGGCCCAATAAGCTCCGGCCCCTTTGACTTTGCCCAATCCTAAGTACACGCTTGACTGGGGCGCATGGTGGTCCTTCATTATGGACATATTGGATCTGGCCAGGAGCACAACAAATGGCTGATGTTTGAGAGTGTATGGAATACGCTTGAGAGTATGAAGCACCAGATTGACCTGCATTTATTGAGAAAATAATAAAATGCACACACCTGGGATCGAACCCAGGACGTGTGCATCAAAGGCCAACCTCTTCACCATCTGCGCTAACATGTTAGTTATGATAATAATGAAACAAATAAAATATAATGCAAATAACGTGCCACGCCTCCCAAAACGCGCGAAAATTCAAACGAACCATTCCCACACTGCCACGCCATCATCTTCTCTACTGATTCCGTCGTTTTCGGTAAGAGGACTTTTACCTTCGGACATCAAGCGTAGGTATAGCCCATGTTCATTCCAAAATCTTGTACGTGCATGATAAATGAAAACCAATGGTACCAATCAACTCGTTTCAACCTCACGAGCATCATGGTACCATTATCAATGCCCAATTTCCCCTGTATGAGACATCCCTAAAAACGAAGATCAAACCCTAACCATGGCAGTTTCATGTTCATTAAATAAAAATGCAATTGAATATAGTCATTAGCTTGCAAACATCTCAAGGATTATAAATATGCCAATCAATCATGCCAAATATGCCAGAATCAATATATTCGAATTCAAGAAAATAGATAAACCGTGTGACTGCTACGATGCGTTTCAGGGAGTGGGGAGGCTTGCTAACGATTGAAACACGGTCCTGGGGCGTCTAGCAATTGATTGGTATGGTTAGAATGGCTTGAGATGGTCTGCAACTTAGAATTTGGTCTGAACTTTGTCTTTGAAATTTTGCAATTCTTTCTTTGCCTTTGCACGCCTCTACCCTCTCTCTTTTAGTCTTCTTTTATTCCCTATGTATACTAGAGTGCATTAGGGTTACTGTTTGTATCAAATCTTTTCCAATTATGAAGATTGATCAAAGATTCAATCCTTGCACCAAATCTTTCCAAAACAAGCAAATTTAATCTTTTTGTGTCCATATGAAGCCTTGCACGATTTGATCTTGTCTCAAGCTGTATAATGGACCTAATCATGCATTAAATCTCAAGGTTTTAATGATTTTTGATATTTTCATTATTTTATATTGATTTTATTTGATTTAAATGAAATAAAATCAAAATAAATAACAAAAAATAAAATAATGACAAGTGGAAGGGCTCATGGGTCGTGGGTCACATTACAAACTCAGTGCAAGCATAACAAGTTGGGCCCATTTAGCAAAAAATGCCATTTTGGACACATTTGACTTTTGGCAATTTTGCCGAAAGGGTCAATTTGGCCAATGCATAACTCTCTCAATTTTGACCCTAGAGATGTGTTCTTGGACTTTTTAGAAAGCTTAAGATGTCCTCTAAGCAAACCTTTTGGTCTCATCTCAATTTTTTCTTTCATGTTCATGTAAGAAGCTTTGACCCAAAAGGTGTTTTTGTTGACTTTCCAAAATGACCTATAATGTCCAAATTCATATCTTCTTGTGAGTGCATATTTTGAACTTGGGAGATGAAGATGAATTATAGGGAATTACATCCTCTTAAAAATGAGCTTTATATGGTTCATTTTTGATAAAGTATGAGAACGTTATGCTTGGTCAAAGTTGAGTTGACTTTTCTTACAAAACCTTAATTTAGCAACTTTTGGGTTTTGATGAATTGTGAGCAATCCTTGAGGAATCATGGTCAACCATTGATAAAATGATGAATAATACTTCAAAATGAGAATGTTGACCAAAAATCTTGAAGTTTGACTGTATGTGGGCCACAGTTGACTTTTGACCTAGCACAATCGATTTCTAGGTATTTGAGCAATTGACTGAGCAAACTTCCTCTCCAAGGCTTGAAACTTGACATGGATGATATTGAGAACATATTAGGACAATGGTGAGAATTTGGGATCCTTTGGCCTCAATCTTATTGATGCAAAATGAAACCCTAATTTGGAGTAGACTGCCTTAGGAGAGAGTTTGTCTGGTCAACTCTTGGGCTTCCTTGAGCAATTTTAGGACCTCACTTGACATGTATTGAGAAATATGGGAGGGAAAATTTTGGGTACAACAATATGAAAGCAATAAAAGTGCAGAAAAGGAAAGTCCTACACTATTACATCATTAAGGTGATGGAGCGTACAAATTTACAAATGGGGATTGCAAGAAATTAAAGTCCTAATTATCTATTATAACCATATTGAAATAAAGTATAAGAATGGAAATGGACTTGTTTTGTTTAAGTAAAGAAGTTAATTTACTTAAGAAAATATTTTGATCTTTTTTGTTCTAAAAGAAATAAAATAAAATATGTGAATATGAAATATTTTTGGTGTTTTTGGTTATTAAAAGCTAAAATAAGATAAATAAGAGAAAAAGGAGTCAGAATCAGCACATTGCTGAAATGAGAAGGAACAAAAGTTCTGATTCTGATACGCTGCAAGAGAGAAAATGTTAGCAGGAAAGTAGTGGGTCAGAAGTTCTAGGCCTGGGTACACCATGTTCTGAGGTTGCTGGGAATAAAGGAAAACTTAGAAGTTCCGATTGTTGAAGGGGTTCAGAAGCTATAGTGCAACTGGGAACCTAGAAGTTCTAATGTCATTGGCAAATCAGAAGTTCTGTCTATTTGAGAGAGTGAAGTAATAATGCTGTTGGGTAAGGTTGTCTAGAAGTTCTGATTTAGGAATATTGTTTGACAGATAAATGGGTGAAAATGTCACTAAATAAACCTAAAAAATATGCTTCTGGGGTTAGAACCCAGGACCCTTAGTACTAATGTCTTATGCGCACGCTTTCTACCACTGGGGTGGCTGTACTTCCAGTATTAGAAGTAAAAGCATAAACATGTATTACAAAGTAAACTCTGATGATAAATTTCATATCTTTCTTCATGCTAATCAGAACATTTTCAACTTAGTCATATCTTAACAGAACAAAAAACACATTCATAGCAATTATGGCAGGTTTCCATCATGGTTTCAGAAACATAAAAAATGTCCAGACTGTAAATCAGAAACAAACATGTATTTGCTAAACCTAGTTTCCTTAAGAAGTTCTGAACTGATGTTCTCCCTACTTAGGTAGACAAATACATGAAACCTCAGAATATGTACAACATCAGAGTCAAGATATCTACATTGTATTTTGAACATGCAAATCTAACAATGCCTAAGTAATATGATGAGAGTCAGCAGAAGCTTACCTTACAGCTGGAAAAGGTCCTGTGAACTGGAACCTATTTCTGACTGCTTATAATGTTCTGATCAGCTTCCTCACGTGCTCAACAGACTAGACCAACATTTAACTTGGGTTACGAATGGCTGGAAAATTTAGAAGCTGTAGGTTTGACTTGGTCAAGAAACACTTGAGGGAAGTTGGAGTTTGAATGCAGGAATCAAAAACTAGCAGGTTTTGTATTTGTGTTTGCAATTTCAGATTCCTGGAATTTTTAGCAAGGTTTCAAAGCTTTTTCTTTTTAGTTTTTTCGACCGGCCCCTTTTCACAGTTGCAAATGAAGTTCAATTTATAGGCAAGATTTTTGTAGCTTGGAGAAGTCAAAAGTACCACCATCATGCTAGCGTGCTGGCTTGTTCTTGAAGCAAGTTAGATAAGTATGGTGGTAAGCAGCTTTTAGCCATGCCTAAGCTGGAATTGTAAGCATGAATTAAGGAAAAGTAACCTCAAAAGCAAAAGCAAAGCATGGGCCCAGTATACTCTTGTACAAAAGTTTGCTTTTTCAAGGACAACAATTTACTTCTATGCCACACGTGGGGAAATCCTTTGAATAAAAACTCAAAAGTGGTTGTGAGCATTAAATGATGTTGAGATTTATCAAACTAGAAATCCTGCAATGTGAGATTATGCATCATAGCTTAATTTTGGGTCAGAAGTTCAACATCAGTGCAACTTAGAACCAACGTCCAACTTCTGATCCTTTAATCTCTTTGTTCCAGCATGTTCTGAGCGAGTTCTCAGACTTTCCAGAAAGCTTATGACATGCTTTGTAAGCCCTCTTTGAATTATTCTTGCAACTTCTGACTTAACCTACGTAGAAGCTGGCCCAGAAGTTGTAGACAACTTTTGACTTGAAAATGCTCATAATTTAGTAAGTGCCTAAGTTTCAGGGACGTGACTTTGAGGATGTATAACTTGAAATCCCAACATTTCTAGAAGAAGTTCCGTTCTGGAGTGTTTTAGGTCTCATTGGGATCTAAAACTCTTGAGTTAGAAGTTCTTCCAGAATCAGCTATCATCATGGTGATAATCTGATCAAAAGTTCCGAGCTTGTAATATTTCTTAAACACTTAGAAAAATTACAAGTATTTAGAATTTTGATCGTTCAAAAGTAATTTTGACTTTTGAATTTCTTGATGAAACAAACTTCATATTTCAACATGTCTTGATGAAGTATGATTCTCGAAACTTACTTTTTGATCCAAAAGTCAAAGTTTGACTTTTCAGTGTGGAAATGACCATTTTGCCCTTGTGAATGACTTTCTTGGAAAATTTGTAATTCAAGCTTGGACTTGGATGGAAGCAAACCTGAGGGTCCAGGGTATTTCTTTAAGAAATGAGAGGGCAAATTTTGGGGTACAACAACTCAATTTTTAAAACTCACGCCTTTTAAGTTAAAACTTCGACACTAGGTCGTCGTATCTTCAAAATCTTGTCCACACCCATTTTTACCAAAGGAACCATTTTAATTAAACAAACAATTTTAAAAAGCAGATATTACAAAAGGTTCTTGTGGAGTACCGCAGATGCATTGGGTGCTAAAACCTTCCCATTGTATAACCAACCCCCGAACTATAGATCTCTTTCAAAAATGTATTGTATTTTCATTACTTTTAATTATTACTTTACATTGCATATTTAAGGGTTTTATTTCGCTCTTTTCCCTTTTCCTTTGGAAATAATAAAGCGCGGTGGAGACTCTTGCTTTGTGAATCGAGTTAATTAAATAGCTCGATCTCCAATTTACCCTGCTACATTTTTTATCACTACAGAATTGGAGACTCTGCTGGGGAAAGATTGACCTCTTGCTGGTCCATCCCTAAGTGGGTTAAGCCTAATTTGTCGTATTTGTTTCTATTATTTGTTTGTTTGATTATATGTTATATATTGTGGTTATTTGGGTGTTGATGATATTTACAAAGGACAAGTCCTATACCCAGACTAAGTTACACTTAAGAATAGGACGAGATGTATAGTCATGTTAACTTTGAGGGAGTAATCCCAAAGAAGGAGGAATGAAACCCCTCACTCAATGGAAGCCCCTTTGACTGTAGTATTCGTTTATCGAGTAATCGGGAAGACATTATTGCTTTCGACCTGGGAGCCATAGAAGCTGAGAACCGTAGAACCCTTAACCCATCTTAGCCTCTTAGGTGTAGTGCAGAGACTATAACAGAGTATTCCAGAAGTAGTTGTCACGCGATGTTGTACTTAGATGAGTTTCTATCGAGAATATTTCTAATTACCAAGTAATCGAGATGTTGGTAATATCTGAAGGAGGATCGTAGACTCTGGTAACCTTTAGAACCTTGTTTTACAGGTACAATTAAACCTTTAGTACATACCTTGGGGGTGGGCTTTACCTTTGACTCCATGCTCAAAGCGTTGAACCTTTAAACCCCATGTTTGTGAACTAATGTGTAATTGTTGCATTATAATTCATTCATGCATCCATAAGAATTATTTAAACATATTTTTAAAGGAACATAAGAATGATTTTTGCAGACATCTCAGATACTTTTACTATGGACTTTGGAAAAAGAAACACTCGGAGTTATAGTTTCAAGGAGCCTGAGATTGAAGAGTTGAAGAGTTTGACTTCCAAGATTGAGAACCTTACATATTTCTGGAAGAAATATGGATCTATTATTTCTCTTATGAAGCGCAAGATGAAGGAGGGTATCCTTACTACGTTGGTCGAGTTCTATGATCCGTTGTATCGATGCTTCACTTTTCCTGATTACCAGTTTATGCCCACTTTGGAGGAGTATTCTTATATACTTGGTTTACCAATCACAGACTGTGTTCCTTTCTCCATTTTAGAAGGGGAACCCAAATCTCATGAGATAGCAACAGTTACCCACTTGAGGAAGTCTGAGATAGAAGATAACATGACTACTAAGGGAGGAATCCGAGGTTTACCTGCACAGTTTTTGTTGAAGAAAGCTTGTTACTTCGCCGAGATAAAGAATATTGTCGCCTTTAAAGCTGTCTTTTCTTTGATGGCTTATGGGTTATTCTTGTTCCCTAACATTGATAAGTTCGTGGATATCAATGCCATTAGAATCTTCTTGATTGGAAATCCAGTCCCTACGCTGCTAGGAGATACCTTCTATTCCATCCATATTTGGAATTCCTACCAAGGTGGAATGATTATCTATTATGCACCATTGTTATACTAGTGGTATGTTTCCCATTTACCTGGGTCTGATGTTTTTTGGGATCTCAAAAAGGAGCCATGATGGGCGCCAAAAATTATGGCTCTTACTCATTACGACATAGATTGGTACAATCAAGCTTATTCTAATGTGAAGATCATTGATAGTTGTGGTGTTTTTCCCAACGTGCCTCTTCTTGGTACGAGGGGAGGAATTAACTATAATCCTGTTCTTAGGCGCCGCTAGTTTGGATACCCAATGAAGGATAAGCCGAACAACATTCATCTGAGTGGTTTCTTTCTCCAAGAAGTAAAAGATCACAAAGCATCTAAGGAGGAGATTAAAAGGGCTTGACGCCATATCCATAGAAAGGGAAGAGACATGTTAGGGTAGAGAGGTGTTATTTCTTTGGAGCCTTACCTTCAATGGGTTCGTGCTAGGGCTTGTGTTCTCAAGATGCCTTATTATCCTGAGAAACCTTTATTCCCTGTTGCTACATCATCATCTACTGCCATTCCCATTGATAACATGAAAAGTCTGAAAGAGATGCTTGGAAGGAAAAGTATAGTATGTTAGAATACGAAAACAGGGTCCTGACTCGACAATTGAAGGAGAAGGAGGATATGCTATTTATTCAAGATGGTTGATTTATTTATCGTGATGAGATGCTTCGTCATAAAGATGCATTGCTCAAGAAGTATGCTAAGGAGAAGAAAAGGAAGAAGGATGACTTGGTAGGCGTTACTCCCATTCCTAATCCATGGAAGAAAGTTGTTGATCAGCTGGTAGCCGAGAAGACAAAGATGGAAGATTTCTATGATAAGAAGATTAGGAAGCTCAAGTTACAAGTCGCATTTGGTCCTTCATCCGATAATGATTCTGAATGATCTTAGTTCCTAGTTTTTATTGCTTATGTCATTTTGTAAAACTCTTTAAAGGGATTTTATGTTCCAAAGTTGTAATTTACTGCATTTTATTAATGAAATTAGATTTTTTGTTCCAAATTTCCTTTACCATTGATGTTTGCGAAGTTATCAAAGTTTTAAAGTTCCTTGAAAAACTATCAAAAAATAAATAGTCATTTGCATCGTATATCATGCATCATTCAACATTAAATTTCACATGTTTTCTAGAGTCTTATTCTTGCTTCTTTTTCCACTATGATAGATCGTCAAACTATTTCACCAGTATAATTCTTGAGCCAATCGTCGAAAGAGAATGGAAGATCTAGAATAAGAAAATCATGAGCTTCGTGAGGAGGTTACTACTCTTTGTACTGGAATGGAAAAATTGACCGCTTTGGTGGAAAGCTTGATGGTTGCTCAGAATCAGCCATCGACTTCGGCCACTGAAGCTCAAGCTCAAACTACTGTGGTTTCCGAGATCGTCACTGATCCAACCTCTTTGGCTAAAGTCAACCCTCCGCAACATCAAATTCCGAAAGGTTTTCCATGGGGTATGCCTTACAATTTCATGCCATAAGGGTACCAGCATGCTGTGCAACCCATGATTTAACCTGTTGTGTCCTTTCCTCAACCTGAGATGACTACTGTACAACCTGTGATCCAGCCTATGGTATCTTTCCCTCAGCCTGTAATGACTACTGCTGCTCCCGAGGTTCATACTATTCCATATACAAATGAACCCATTTATCATGCTAAACCTACTGAAAGTTTAGGAATCTTCGATAGAATGGAGGAGTTCCAAGACCAATTTCAAGAAATGCAGAGGGAAATTAGAGCACTTCAAGGGAAAGACTTGTTCGGGAAAATGCTCACGACTTGTGTTTGGCCCCAAACGTGAAAATTCCAGCTAAGTTCAAAGTTCCAGACTTTGAAAAGTACAAAGGTGACTCATGTCCACAAAGTCACTTAACCATGTATGTGAGGAAGATGTCCACCTACTCTGATGATCACAAGCTATTAATTCACTACTTCTAGGACAACTTAACTGGTGCCACCCTGAAATGGTACATGGGTTTGGATAGCACCCGAATCCGCAACTTCAATGACCTCAGTGAGGCTTTTGTTCATCAATACAAGTATAACATTGACATGGCCCCGGACCGAGATCAACTCCGAGCTATGTCCCAGAAGGATAGAGAATCATTTAAAGAATATGCCCAAAGGTGGCATGAGATTGCCGCTTAGATATATCCTCCCCTCGAAGAAAAAGAAATGACAAAGATTTTTCTGAAGACATTAGGTTCCTTATACTATGAGAGAATGATCGCAAGTGCGCCTAGCGACTTCACTGAGATGGTGAACATGGGCATGCAACTTGAAGAAGGAATCCGTGAAGGGTGTCTAGCCAAGGAAGGTGGTACACCTAGTGGTATTAAGAAATTTGGGAGTGTCTTCCTCAAGAGGAGGGAACAGGATGTTAGTACAATTTTTCCTGGAAGGCCGAGAAGAGGATATTCACACGTTGCAGCAGTCACTCCTATTATCCGCCCAACAATGGTAACTCCAACTTATCAAGTCTCTCCAATTCAACAACGACAATTTCAACAACAACCTCAACAATAGGCTCCTCAATTCAACAACCAAAACCGTTCGCCGAGAAAACCACAGTTTGATGAAATCCCAATGACTTATACTAAGTTGTTCCCCGCTTTGATCTGGAAGAATCTCATAACAACGAAACCTCCTCCTACTGCACCAAATAATACTTCCCCTTGGTACAAGGCTGATCAATTCTGTTCATATCACCAAGGTTCGCCAGGACATAATATTGAAAATTGTTTTGCTTTGAAGGCAGATGTCCAGAGGTTAATCAAGAGTGGTAGTTTATCTTTCAAAGATATTAACCCTAATGTTCAATCTAATCCATTGCCTCAACATGGGGAAACGTCGATAAATATGGTGCACGGATGTCCTAGAAAGTTTCGAGTCTACCAGGTTGAGCATATAAAGGGACTCACTGATTAGAATGCATCAAAGTTTAAGTAGACTTGTCTTTTTTAAACATCGACATAATTATGATGTTTGTGAATTTTTCTCAATAGAAGATGATTGTCCTGTTGTGAAAGAAGATATTCAGAAGTTGTTAGATCAAAGGGTCATTACCATCACATATGACAAAGATCCAGACGATGAAGTGAATGTTATAGTGCCAATGTTTAACATGCATATACCAATGGAGATTGCTTATGATAGTTAGACTTCCTCTGCTGCTCCTTTGGTTATCTGTCCGCCCGGTCCCGTTCCTTATAACTCGGACAAAGCCATACCATACAAATATAATGCCATAATGATTGAGAATGGAGTAAAAGTCCCCATACCACCGATGCCGTCTTTTGTCAAAATTACTGATATGAGTAGAGTCACAAGGAGAGGGTGTATCTTTGCAGTTGTACCATCGAAAAGGCTTGAAGTTCAAGTTAGAAGACATATACCAGTGGAAGTTCCGATGATGAATGTTGAGCCAAGGGTCGAGGCAGGCCGATCCAGTGGGCCTAACCCACATCCTGATGATGATGAGATTTTGAAACTCATTAAGAGAAGTGAATACAAGATCGTGGACCAACTATTGCAAACTCCTTCCAAGATTTCTGTGCTCGCTTTACTAAGATATTCCGATGCCTATAGGGAAGCTTTAATGAAGGTCTTAGACCAGGCGTTCTTAGATCGTGATTTGACGGTAAACCAATTTGATGGAACTGTGGGAAATATTACCTCATGTAATAATCTTGGTTTCAGCAATGAAGAACTTCCGGTAGAGGGAAGGAACCATAATATGGCCTTGCATATCTCAATAAATTATGGAAATGATACTTTTTCAAGTGTGGTGGTATACAAGTTCATCATTAACTGTACTGCCTAAAACTACATTATCTCGACTTTCATATCAAGGTTCTCCTATGAGACCTAGTGGGGTAATTGTCAAAGCGTTTGATGGTTCTAGGAAACTGTCATCGGTGGAGTGGATCTCCCCATGACAATTAGTCCTCATACCTTTAAGATTAATTTCCAAGTAATGGATATTCATGCTGCCTACAGTTTCCTATTGGGTCGCCCATGGATCCATGATGCAGGGGCAGTCACTTCCACGCTCCATCAAAGATTGAAGTTTATGAGGAATGGAAAGCTGGTAACAATTGGTGGAGAATAGGCTATGGTGGTAAACCACTTGTCACATTTTTCCTATATTGATGCTGATGAGGATATTGGAACCCAGTTCCAAGCTCTATCTGTTGCTAGTAATGAAGCAAAGAATCAAGGGGCATCTATTTCTCCTCTTGAAGATGCATGACGAGTTGTTGAGAATGGTTCGACTGAAGCATGGGGCCAGGTGTTGACTTTTCCTAAGAACAGGTTTGGAGAAGTTCTTGGTTTTTATCTCGTGTCTGCAAAAGCTAAGCAAGATACAATCACCCGTCCGATACAAGAAGTTTTCCGAAGCGCAGGTTTTATCCATCCGACTTCACCCGAAGTTGATGCTATAATGAAAGATGATTCTGAAGAGGATTTACCTGACTTTGTAGTGTATGAAGTGGTTTGCCAAAACTAGAATGTTGTTGATATTCCTTATGTGATGCATATTTCTGAGTAATGCCTTGTTCTATTTTGAAAAACCTTTCGCTCTGCCCAAGGCGTAAGAGTATTTGTGTCGGGATATGTTAAAAATAAATCCTTTTGCTCTGCCCAAGGCAAAAGAGAAGATGTTCGGGCTTTTGTTTCAAATATTGCCAATCATGAATAAAAATGTTATTTTATCCCATACTTTTTTTACTTTTCATTTTTTTTTGGAAAATGGTAGTAAATAGAAAAATAGTAATAATAAAGAAATATAATTTTTTATATATCTGTATAACCTTCACATTAATTGATTTCTAAAATAAAGAATAAATCATATGTGCAGATTAATCCATGACATAACCATTGAAAACAATGACCTTATGCCCCCTCCCAACTTCGAATTCCCTGTGTTTGGAGCCGAGGAAGAGGATAGTGAAGAGATCCATGATGAAATTTCCCACTTACTTGAGCACGATGAAAAGATTATTCAGCTGTTCGAAGAGCCTATAGACATAATCAATTTGGGTATTGAAGAATACAAAAAAGAAGTCAAGATCGGAGCGTTGCTTATCCCAGAGGTCAAAGAAAGAATGTTGGAGCTTCTCAGAGAGTATGTAGATGTGTTTTCTTGGTCCTACCAAGACATGCTAGGTTTGGATAACAATATTGTGGAGCATCATTTGCCGTTGAGACCTGAATGTCCGTGAATTAAGCAGAAGTTGAGAAGGACTCGTCCCGATATGGCTGACAAGATCAAATTAGAGGTCCAAAAACAAATTAACACAGGCTTCCTCGTTACATCAATTTATCCTCAGTGGTTATCCAATATAGTTCCCGTTGCTAAGAAGGATGTCAAGGTTCAAATGTGTGTGGACTAGAGATCTGAATAGAGCCAGCCCAAAGGATGATTTCCTATTACCACATATTGACGTATTGGTCGACAAAACAACAAAGTTCAAAGTATTTTCTTTTATGGATGGTTTCTTTAGTTACAATCAAATCAAGATGGCACCTTAATATATGGAGAAGACAACCTTCATTGCACCTTAGGGAACATTTTATTATCGAGTAATTCCATTTGGTTTAAAGAATACTGGTGCAACGTACCAAAGAGCCATGACCACTATGTTTCATGATATGATGCATAAAGAGATACAAGTTTATGTAGATGATATGATTGCCAAATCACAGACTGAAGAATATCATGTGGAGTATCTTTTGAAATTATTCCAACGTTTGAGAAAGTATAAACTCTGTCTGAATCCTAACAAGTGTACTTTTGGTGTTCGTTCTGGAAGACTTCTGGGTTTCATTGTCAGCCAATGAGGTATTGAGGTAGTTCCTGATAAAGTCAAAACTATTCGAGAGATGCCCGCACCCAAGACAGAAAAGCAAGTAAGAGGATTCCTTGGAAGGTTGAACTACATCTCCAGATTTATATCTCATATGACTGCTATCTGTGGACCGATTTTCAAGATTCTTCGAAAAAACCAAGGATGTGTATGGACAAAAGATTGTCATAGAGCTTTTGATAGCATCAAATAATATTTGCTTGAACCTCCCATCTTGATTCCTCCAGTAGAAGGAAGACCTCTGATTATGTATCTGACCATATTGGAGGATTCTGTGGGATGTGTGCTTGGTCAACAAGATGGGAATGGAAGGAAGGAACATGCCATATATTATCTGAGTAAGAAATTTAGACTGTGAGTCTCGATACTCAATGATTAAGAAAACCTATTGTGCTTTAGCTTGGGCTGCTCGCCGTCTGCGCCAATATATGATTAACCACACTACATGGTTGATCTCCAAAATGGATCCGATCAAGTATATCTTCGAGAAGCCCGCCTTGTCTGGAAGAATAGCTCGTTGGCAGATGTTATTATCTGAGTATGACATTGAGTATCACACTCATAAAGTAATTAAAGGAAGTATTCTAGCCGATCATTTAGCTAACCAACCAATTGATGATTATCAATCCATCAAGTTTGACTTCACAGATGAAGATGTTATGTACTTGAAGACCAAATATTGTGAAGAGCCATTACCTGGAGAAGGACTTGATCTCGAATCCCGTTGGGTTTTGATATTTGACGGGGCTGTAAATTCTTATGGCAATGGAATTGGGGCAATCATCATCACTCCCCGAGGTACTCATATCCAGTTCACAGCGAGGTTAAACTTTGACTGTACGAACAACATGGTTGAATATGAAGCATGTATTATGGGTCTCGAAGAAGCGGTGGATCTAAGGATAAAGATTCTTGACATATACGGAGACTCAGATTTAGTAATAAATAAAATCAAAGGAGAATGGGAGACTCGTCATCCTGGTTTGATCCCTTGCAGAGATTATGCTAGAAGGTTGTTAACTTTCTTCAACAAAGTAGAATTACATCATATACCTAGAAATGAGAACCAAATGGCTGATGCTTTAGCTACTTTGTCTTCTATGTTCCAAGTGAATGATTGGAATGATATGCCTTCAATCAAGATTATGTGCCTCGACAGACCCACTCATGTGTTCTCAGCAGAAGAGGTCACTGGCGACAAACCTTGGTTTTATGACATTAAACATGTTCTTAAAAGTCAGGAGTACCCACCCGGGGCATCCAATAAAGATAGGAAGACGTTAAGGAGGTTGGCAAGTAGTTTCTTCCTCAATGAAGAAGTATTATATAAGAGGAATTATGACATGGTTTTGCTCAGATGCGTGGATAGACACAAAGCAGACATGTTGATACAAGAAGTACACGAAGGATCCTTTGGCACTCATTCCAATGGACATGCAATGACTAAAAAGATGTTGAGGGCTGGTTACTATTGGATGACAATGGAATCCAATTGCTGCAAATATGTGAGGAAATGCCATAAGTGCCAGAGTTATGCAGACAAGATACATGTGCCACCGACCCTCCTCAATGTTATCTCTTCACCTTGTCCTTTCTCTATGTGGGGCATTGATATGATTGGAATAATTGAACCCAAGGGTTCAAATGGTCATCTCTTCATCTTAGTGGCCATTGACTACTTTATTCAATGGGTGGAAGCAACATCATATGCTAATGTAACCAGACATGTGGTAGTCAGATTTATCAAGAATCAGATCATTTGTTGATACGGCATCCCGAGCAAGATCATCACTAATAATGGTTCGAATTTGAATAGCAAGATGATGAGAGATCTTTGTGAAGAGTTCAAGACCGAACATCATAATTCTTCACCCTATAGACCAAAGATGAATGGGGTTGTTGAAGCTACTAATAAAAACATCAAGAAGATTATCCAGAAGATGGTGGTAATTTACAAAGATTGGCATGAGATGCTCCCATTTGCTCTACATGGGTACCTTACTTTAGTTCAAACTTCAACAGGTGCAAATCCATTTTCTCTACTATATGGCATGGAAGCAGTACTCCCCGTGGGGGTTGAGATTCCGTTAATGAGAGTTTTGATGGAAGCTAAGATTTTTGAGGCTGAATGGTGTCAAAGTAGATATGATCAGTTGAATTTAATTGAAGAAAAGAGAATGACAGCGTTATGTCACAGCCAACTATATCAGCAGAGAATGAAGAAGGTATTTAATAAGAAGGTTCGTCCACACGAATTCAGAGAAGGTGATCTCGTGCTCAAGAATATATTATCTTTCCAACCTGATTCTAAGGGCAAATGGGATCCGAATTATGATGGACCTGATAAGTGCAAAAGTATAGTTATTTTGTATATACTTTTTGTTGCACTTATCGACTCTTTATTGTTAATATCGTTGAATAAACCCGACTTTTGTGTAAATACATTTAGTTTGTGTATAATGCATTTTCTTTTATAAAGTGTATCATTTAATAGTTTTGTATTTATTTTGTAGGTATTTGAGCATTGTTGGAGCAATAGGAATAAAACTCCAAGATGCATTTTTCGATCAATAAAGGAATAAGGCCAAGATTGGAAGCCATTGAAAGTTATGCAGAGAAAGCAACAGAAGTTTCCTTCCTGTCATGGATCACCGGGTGAAAAGAAGGCGTCGCTGGGCGAAATTTGAAGTCTAATTTCCTTGTTATTTCTGCCATGTGTCGCTGGGCGAAAGGGAGCGTCACCAGGCGAAAATAAGAAGAGTCGTCGGGCGATGAATTGTGGTTGTTGGGCGATAGTAGATATTTGTTTCAGTTGAGGAAGTGGCTTTTCCTATGCCTTGTATATAAGAGCTGTCACTGGGCAACGCTTTTATATCGAGGGGCGATGGTTGCGAATCAGATTTTCTTTATATTTCCTTTTTGTTTCATTTGTAGGGTTATGGTTTTGGGGGGTGATTTTTGTTCTCCCAATTCCATCAACCTCATTTTTACAGTGGATTAGCTTAGATAACAACACTAGGGCTTTGCTTATAGATGATTGGAGCTGGACTTCTCATTGACCGACTCTGAGAAACTGGAAGATTTATGGTTTATCTCTTCTCCTCTCTATGTATTTCTATTTTGTTGGGTTTTGTACATGTATTTTACTCTGAACTTATGTATATTTATCTCCCACGGCGTTATATAAAATTTTCTTTATAAATCTTTGTGGATTATTGTCTTAGATTTTTGCTTTGTGCTAGGGATTTGAGTTGTTATAGATATATACTGCTTAGATTCTTATCTAGGATGATTATCTGTTAGTTTGTGAACTCTAGAGATAGATTTAGAGCTGACATCTACTTGGGTATCAGAGCTTAATGTCTCTGTGTAATTGTGTTATACTGAGAGATTGTCAGTGCGCTTACATAGTTGTCTTCTGTGTTGTTGAGGAGGTAGAGAGATCATTTCCTTGGTGATACAGTCGATCTCTCAATTTGGGTTAGAAATGACTTAGGTTGTGAGTGATACGTAGGGTAATTGATGAGTATTTTTAGGTTGAATGTAATTGTTCGATAGATTTAAGTCTGTGATGAGTAGATTATATGTAGGCTTGACAAGTTCTTCCTTAGTTTATTCTTTTGTATATTTATTTTCTGTTGATAACATTTTATTTAAAAACCCATTTATCCCCGAACTCATTAACAGGAGATTTTTCGAATGACAATTCAATAACTAATCTCTGTGGACATGATAAATTCCCGGTTAAATATTTCTAAAACTTTTGTTGCTTGCCGCTACACCGCTTCCAACAAAATGGCGTCGTTGTCGGGGGTTGGTTCTATTGATTTCACACTGCGATAATTATTTTGTTTTTGAGTTTTGTAATTAATGTATATGTCGTATAGAAATTATATATTAACTTGTATATGATATTTGTGCATATATGTGTTTTCACGTATTATTGTGAATTATCTCGTTTTCGTAATGTTTGTTGTGTGATTGTTAGGACACTTTCTTTAGGTTTGCACGGTGTGACAATACCATGGCATGATGAGAGGAGGTTACTAGCTTACACAATAAAGGCATCGAGCTTATGACATAAAACAAGCATATTTGTTTGTATTTGTTTATGTGTGTGGTGCTTTGTGCTTTAACAGGTTAAAACAAGGAAATATTTTGAATTTTAATTCTTCAGTTTTCAACCTGTTAATTTATTTTCACCTGCTTTTCATATTGTTATTTGTATTTGTTTTGTTATGTCAATTTATGTTTTTCGAAATCTTGTCGTGTTTAGCTTGAGGAGTTTTGTTCGTTGTATATATTGTAAATTTTGTACATTGAAATTTTGTAGGAGTATTATTTTTATAATTCTTTTGTTGTTGTTTGCACTTAAGTTTTAGTCCGGTAACTTGTAGAATATGAGGTGAGTTGTCAAGTTTGATCGTTTCGACTTGCGAATGCGTGGTAATGATTTTTTTAAAAGTTTTGTACACGTTTGAGGTATGTGTTTATCGCTTTCTATACTTTAGCATATTCATGATACTTAGAACTTTTACAATTTTTATGCCATTCATTCTTTTGTATACTTGTTTTGTGAATCACTTTAGTTCCCACCCTTTTTGTGAGATAGCTTTCCATTGTTCACATATGGTGGAGACCACAATTCTTGTTTTAACTGAATTTTATTATGCTTAATCTTTTATTTGTGTTAATTGTATGCAAGCTTTAACATGATCAAGGCATTTTTTTTGTTTCATTTTTAGCATAACTACCTTGGCCAAATAAGTCAATTCACCTTGTGAGTGTGTGATCATTAGTAACCCCTTTGAGCTTTTTGTCGGTATACATGTTGTATTTTCTAAATGCTTGTCTATGAGTGTTTAGTTTCCCTTTTTGCATGGATGTTGATTCGTTGTTTTCTTGAACTCTCAATCATTGTTTTGGCTTTAATTTTTACCTTGACTTAGAAAGTAGGGAGTATTCACATAATGATACAGTTGAATTCAAGTTGGGGAGAAAATGATTGTGTATTTATTGGTTGATTGCTATGAGGTTGAATAGAAAAAGAAAAGAAAAAAAAGTGAAAAAGAAGTGATAGAAAAAGAAAGGAAAAAATAGAAAAGCTGTGAAAAGAAAAATAAAAAAGAGTATAGAATAATATTGTGTTAATAAGTGATATGTGTTGGTGTGAAACTTGTGATGAAGAAGAAGTTTGATTGAAATTCTATTGTTTGAAACTTTGTGGAAGTAATTACTTCCTTAGATTTAGGCAAGTTTTTGTTTCGATTAGCTTTAGGACTTATCACTTGTTTGTTAACCAAGCCACATTACAACCTTGAAAAGCCCTTGAGATTCTTGCTTTTATATTTTCAATGTGAATTTTTGGATGAACGCATAATTTAGTCTATTTTTTGCAAGATTGTTGGATGAGTGAAAATACCCCATTTTTGTGTGTTTTTCATCTACCGATGATTATCTTTGCTAGGTGTGATTCATTTGTGACCAAGTATTGTTTTAGAATGTTTGGAATTTTCTTTGTATTTAGCATTTATTTCATTTTTATGTTATCGTCGTAGTTTAGTGGTAAGTATGTTTCTTCGTGTGCATCGTTTTTCATTTGAACCATTGCATTTGTTTTCTGCTTGCAAAACCTGTTGATTCGTGATTCTTTGATTATCGTCTTTTTGCTTCTTTAAGTTTATTTGACTTTGTTTGAGGACAAACAATGATTCAAGTTGGGGAGAGTCTTATAAGTGCAAAAGTGTAGTTATTTTGTATATACTTTTTGTTCCACTCATCGACTCTTTGTTGTTAATATCGTTGAATAAATCCGACTTTTGTGTAAATACCTTTAGTTTGTATATAATGCATTTTCTTGTATAAAGTGTATCGTTTGATAGTTTTATATTTATTTTGTAGGTATTTGAGCATTGTTGGAGCAATAGGAATAAAGCTCCAAGATGCATTTTTGGATCAATAAAGAAATAAGGCCAAGATTGGAAGCCATTGGAAGTGATGCAGAGAAAGATACAGAAGTTGCTTTCCTGTCATGGATCACCGGGCGAAAGGAAGGCGTCGCGAGGCAAAATTTGAAGTTAAACTTCCTTGTTATTTTTGCCATGCGTCGCTGGGCGAAAGGAAGGCATCGCCGGGCGAAATTTGAAGTTAAACTTCCTTGTTATTTCTGCCATGCGTCGCTGGGCGAAAGGGAGCGTCGCCGGGCGAAAATAATAATAGTCACCGGGCGATGAATTATGGTCGCCGGGTGACATTAGATATTTGTTTCAATTGAGGACGTGGCTTTTCCTGGGCCTTGTATATAAGAGTTGTCTCCGAGCGACGCTTTTATATCACCGAGCGATGGTTGCGGATCAGATTTTATTTATATTTCCTTTTTGTTTCATTTGGAGGGTTATGGTTTTGGGGGGTGATTTTTGTTCTCCCAATTCCATCAACCTCATTTTTGTAGTGGATTATATTAGATAACAACACTAGGGCTTTGGTTATGGATAATTGGAGGTGGATTTCTCATTGACCGGTGTTGTACCCCATAATTTTCCCTCCCATTTTACTCAACATATGTTCATAGAGATTCTCAATTTGCTAAAGGATACCCAAAAGTTGACCAAACAGACTCTCTCCTAAAGCAAGGAACCTCCAACTAGGGTTTCACTTTTCATCAAGATGGGTGAGCTCCAAAGGCCTCAAATATTTTCCATGTTCCTAATATGTTCTCAAGATCATCCATACCAAGTTGTATGCCTTACACAAGAAGTTTGCTCAGTCAACTGCTCAGATGCTTGAAAATCAACTATATTAGGTCAAAAGTCAACTATGACCCACATACAGTCAAACTTCAAGATTTTTGGTCAACATCAACATTTTGAAGTGATATCCATCATTTGATCAAGGGTTGATCATGATTCCTCAAGGAATGCTCCTAATTCATCAAAACTCAAAAGTTGCTAAATTAGGGTTTCTTAGGAAAAGTCAACCAAACTTTGACCAAGCATAACTTTCTCATACTTTATCAGAAATTTCTCATCCAAGGCTCATTTTGAAGATAGTCCAATTTACTACAATCATATTCATCCCTCAAGTTCAAAAAATTCACTCATAAAAAGACATGAATTTCTACATTATAGGTCCTCTTGAAAAGTCAACAAAAACACCTTTTGGGTCAAAGCTTCTTACATGAACATGGAAGACCCAATTGAGATGAAACCAAAAGGGTTGTTTATGGGACATCCTAAGATTTCTAAAAAGTCCAAGAAAACCATCCTAGTGTAAAAATTGGAGGAGATATGCATTGTCAAAGTTGGCCATTTTTGGAAAATTGCCAAAAGTCAAATATGCTCAAAAGTTCATTTTTTGTCAAATGGGCCTAGATTTTCATGATTGTATCTTGTTGAAGACATGGTACACAACCCAAATCAGCATCCATATATTATTTTATCTATTTATTTATTTTATTTTGATTTTTATTATTTAAAGGTCAAATTAAATCAAATAAATGGCAAAAAATATAAAAGATTGATTTTTTGATCTGATTTTTGTTAGAATCAAATCTAATTAAGCTAGCCTAATCAGATCAAATCAAATCAAGGAAAATTGAGGCAAAAATAGCATGATTAGGATGGTTTTGGAAAGATATCATATAGCAAACAAATCACATTCAATTTCCATGATTCAAAAAGATTCAATATGTTTTTGTTGACCCAATACACTCTACTACATATACTGAACACAAACAATGCAAAAGAACAAGGGTTGCAGTCGTGAGAGCTGAAGAAGAAAACTAAAAAAATAGACAAAAAGTGTGTATCTGATTTCTAACCTAGGGGACGATTCAAGTCCATTCAAAGCTTCTAATCGCTTCCTGGACATCTCCTGAAGCTAACACGATCGTTTGCAAGCCTTCCCAAGCCCATAATCGCTCCTGGTAAACCCAATGTTTACACATATAAACTTAATTTTGATTTTACAATTTACACATGATTAACCACTTTTAAGCATATCATTGTGTTTGTATCATCATTTGGAATGTTTTGGTTCAATTAATTTTGTGTTTGGATGACTGTTTCGCTAATTGCCATTGCTAGGGTTTAGGGCGCCGTTTTAGGGTTTCTCTATACAGGTTAAATTGGACCAAGAAAATGGTGCCATGGTACTCGTGAGATCAAGACGAGTTGATTGGTATAACTAGAATTAATTTATCATGCGTCTTGTGAATTTTTGAAGCTTGCAGGTTTTTAGCTATGGAAAATGTCCGTAGGTATAAGTCTGGTACCTAAGACGACGGACATGAGAAGAAGATGCTGATTTGGCACAACACCATTGGCTTGTTTGAATTACGCGCATTTTTTAAGTTAATCCACTTTGTTTTGTATATTATAATTTAGTCTTATTATATTGGCAACTGAACAATATAGCCCAGTGGTGAAGCGCACGTTGGATAGTGGAGAGGACCTGGGTTCGACCCCAGGTCCCTGCGTTTTTTTTATTTTCTTAACACTCATCTGCAGATCCTGTGTATACACTTTCCAAGCGCCTACCATGTAGTCTCAACATCCAGCCACTGGATCATTACCAACACAGATCCAATGCTCAAACCAAGGAAAGACCATGGTGCATTCTCCAAGCGTGGCTGCACAGAATCAGGCGTAGGAATGGGCTCAACATTCATGGGCCTAACACAAATTCAGCATGCACCCCCCAATTGCTCATCAAACAGGCCCAATTCTTTTCTTTTTTTAATTTTAATTCCTTTTTATTATTTATTAATTATTTCTTTTTTTCAAATAACACCAAAAATCATGTTTTTTTTATTTAATCAAAAATCATAAAAACATCAAAAATCATTTTTTTAATAAAAACATTCGTATTAATTAATTAGTTTAATTAAATTAAGGCAATTTAATTCTTTTTTTTGTATAATTAAAATCAACTAGAATTAGGGTTTAATGTTGTACATAACCTAATTTTTCTCAAAAAAATATCCTAAATATTTTCTCAATTAGATTTTTAGGTTTTCCAATTATTTCTCGCATTTAATTCTCCGTGCGCCTTTAATTCCCTTTTTCTATTATTGTAATTGCTCTGAGTTTGTAACAGTAATTAGGGTTTTAAATTTCCACATCCTTATTTATAGTCAAAATAATTATGTATCTGCGAAAGCCTTGTAATAGCTAGGACTTTAATTTCTCGCATTTTAATTTCCGTGAACTATAAGCTGTTAGATGTATGTTAATAGGATTGTATGGAAAGACAAATTGCAATTAATACAGTAGAAAACCCTAAATATGCAAAGATAATTAACTGAAAATACACTTACACATGCTCACTCCTAGGGTTTACCCCACTCCGGTTGCTTTCGGTAAACGGTCATGAAGTATAGGGAATGTTAGTGGTTGTCCTCTAGTCCCAAAAGATCTAAAATGACCCATTCGGATGTTGCCTCGAAAAAAGATCTTTAAGGCTTTAGGATGATTACTAAAATTTCCTAACATTGCTTTTGTGATCGTACTTGTCCCTTTGAACGTCCCTTAAAACTCCAACAACGGTGCTACCTATTCCTTAATAATAGGATAGCGTTGTCTAAAGGAAAACGAACAAACTTTTTTCGAGTAGGTAGATTAGTTCCTAGGTACTTCCTCAAACAAACAAATTTTACAAACACTTTTTAAAACAGTTTTCAAAACAACTTTGTCACACTCTTGAGGACCGATACAAGGGTTATCACGAAGTAAAACTTTTCAAAACAAGCACACATAAGCAATTTGAAAAATGAGCAAGTACCTAAGAGCCCATGGAAAAACATGGATACAAAGGGTGCTAACACCTTCCCTTTCTATAATCTACCCCCCGTACTCAGAAATATCTCGAAAAAGGTTTTTTTCTGTTCTTTTTCCTTTTCCTTTGTTGGATAAAATAAAAGTCGGTGACGACTATTGCTTACCGCGACATTTACGAATAAAAAATGCAAAACCAGTATAACAATCGGTTCTGCCACCGTATCACAGAACTGGCGACTCTGCTGGGGACGGTTAATAACTGGGGTATACCTTAGGATTTTAGGTCACTTCAAAATTTCTTGCTTGTCTTTTGCTTTGCCTGCTTTATATTCAAGGGTTTTGTTGGGGTTATATAGATCCTACACCCGGATCTGGGGACACCTTTTAGGTAAGTAGCAATAAACTGTGAGGGAACTGTGCGGGGTATACCGACACGGTGGAAGCAGTAGCTACATTGATGTGGCACTTTGGTTGGTACCGGTAACCCTTGAGTCAATTAGGGAGAGTACGGGGCCGCCGCATGGTGTCGTGAAGCATCAACTAACCTTAGAACCTTTAATTGCATAACTTAGCCAATACGACGTAGCGAGATGGTCGGCTTTGGTGTATTCCCAAGGTCGACAGATACTCGATGCTACACTCATTGAGGTTTGACTCTTGAGTTTTGTTTGGTTGCGAGTCAATCGCCTATTGAACGAAGCTGAGGGAAAGATCGGTGATATTGAGATCCCTTAGAACCCGGTTACTATTTATAGGACAGGTTGAACCAATCCAACTTCAAGAGGGTGTGACCTCAAAACTCAAGCAGGCCTTAAACCTAAAGACTTGGTGTAATTTGCTTGTTGTTTGCTATACATGTGATTTTCTAGCATAATCATGACATCATAAGCATGGCATATTATAACTAACTGTTGTACCCCAAAATTTGCCCTCCCATATTCTTCAAAATTTGCCAAGTCAAAAGCTTCAAAATCTCCCAAAGGGTTGCACAGTTCAAGGGCCTCCTAACAGTCAAAAACTAGGGTTTTGGTTCTGACAAAGAAAATGAAGTTTCCAAGGGTCCAATCAAGTCCCACATGCCTACAAATATGGTCAAGCATCCTCATGTCAAGTTTCAAGACTGGCAGCACAAAATTGCACAGTCAAAAACCCTAATTGCACTACAGTCATCTGTAGGGGCAAAATGGTCATTTGACAGTCAAAAGTTCAAATTTTTGGCCAACATCTCATTTTGAAGCCACAAACATCATTTGATCAATGCTTGATCATGATTCTCAAAGCTTGGCTCAAAAAGTCTCAAGATGCAAAAGTTTCCATATTTGGACAGTTGAAAAAGTCAACTGTAACTTGACCAAGGCATAACTTTCACATGGTTTATCAGAAAAATTCCATTCAAAGCTCATTTTGAAGATAAAGACATTTCCTACAACTCCTCTTCACACTTCAAGTCCAAGAAATGCTCTCACAAAAAGTTATCAATTTCAACATTATAGGTCATTTTCAAAAGTCAACAAAAAGGGACTTTAAGTCAAAGGCCATAACTTGATATTGGTAAATCAAAAAGAACATGGGACCAAAGGCATTGGTTATAGGACTCAAAGACCTTTCCAAAATGTCCAAGAACATGAGCAAATCTTAAAAATTGAGCAAGTTATGCCTTGTGGAAGTTGGGAAATGTTTAGGTATTTTGAAAAGTCAACATTGCTTCAAAAGTCTTAAAAATGCTAATGGGCCTCTTTTTCTTCAAAGAATCATTATCCAAAACATGTGCACGACCATTTGGCCCAAAGGGAAGTTTTTTTATCATTTTTATTTTATTTATTTGAATTTTTAATTGCTAAATATTCATTTAATTAATTAAAATATATGATAAATACTAAACCTAACTTTTTAAATCTTTTTGTGCATGGAATAGGCTTAAGATTTCGTGCATAATCAGATTTGGAAAGAATCTTGATAATTGGACATGATTGGAACCAAAATAGCATGAAAAATATTGAAAACTCATGGCATGGAAAATCAAATATTTTCTCATCAATTCATGGATCCTTTGGCTCAGATTTTTTACCCTAATCATTCCATACATAAGCATGAAGCCAACCCTAATGCCAGGAACCACAAAGCTGCGCCAAAAATCCATAAGCAAACTTGAGTTTTTTGACAAAAATTCCAATACTGAAAACTAGGTTCTAGGGCGATTCAAGCCAAAATAACTATTCCATTGTCTTGCTGAGACATCAAGGAAGGTGCCTGGATCAATATCATAGCCTGAAACATCAAGAATTGGTATATCTGAGTCAAGCTTTTCACGAAAATTTCCATAATCGAATCATGAATTTCATGCATTTTTCGTGTGTTTTCTTTATTGATTTACATTGAGTGATTGATTCTAAAGCTAACTGCATATTTTAATTGAGTTTTTATGCACTATTGGAGATTTCACCATTGATACAGGCTAGGGTTCTTCAAGTTTTAATTTGGGCATTTCTAAATACTGTAAAATTAGAGAACCTCAGTGCCATGTTTGGATTCAGGAAGCTTGGACGAATTGATTGCCATAGTCGCGCCTAATTTATATTCCAAGACGGCGTAATCGCTATTATGGAAATATGCATATTTTGGGGGGGTTCAAAACCCCCGCTAACCTTTTCATGTTTCAGGAAAAAAACAAAACGAGGAGGAAGATGATGAAGTGTCAAGGCATGAGTGGCTCATTTAAATTTGCGCGCTAAATTTCCCACTAACTGTTGTTTTATATTATATTGTTCTTTAGTTATATAATTAACAAAACGCGCTCACAGCTCCATTGGCAAGGCAATTGGTTGGTAATCCCTGGGACCTGGGTTCGAATCCCAGGTCCCCATCCCTTTCCAATATTATTTTTCTACTCACGCTTCTGTGCAGTTTCGTTACAAGGGAACACCATACGTCCCTCAAATCCAGCTTGCCACTTGGCCAATGGAGACAATCTGAAGGCCTAGATTTGGTGAATACCATGGGCATGAGTCAAGGAGGTGACACGCTTCCAGGAAAAGTCAACGAAGGCCTCCCAAGATGGGCCTAAAATGCTACATTCATACCTCCAATTGGGAACAGAACCCCCCAAGGTTTGCTATTTCTTTTATATTTTCCATTTTTTATTTGATTTAATTAATTTCTTGTAAATTCTTCAATTAATTTATAAAATATAAAAATAACACAAAAAAATCAAAAAGGTCATAAAAATAAAAAAATATATTTTATTTTAATATTTTGTAAATAAATCTCACTAATCAATTAGATTTAAATATAGGGTTAATTTTTAATAACTTTTCTTAATAAATTTAAAATTGGTAGAATTAGGGTTTCAAGTAATTTTCCATTCTTTTTTTCTTTTTCTCACCATAATTAATTATTTAATATTATTTTTGTAAATACTTGCAATTAATTAATTAGGTTTAATTTTAGGTTAAAGTTTAATGCTTTTCTTAATAAATAAAAAAAACTAGAATTAGGGTTAATTAATATTTTAGTTTCATTTAATTCACATAAAAAACCATAAATACAAAAAATCTCAAAAATAATTTCTTTTTATTTTATTTTAATTAATTTAATAATTTAATTTAATTTCATTAAAAAGGGTCCAACGCCCTCGCTTTCGATTATTAATTTGTTTCGCGCATTTTATTTTATTTCCTATAATATTTATGTACCTCTCCCAAAGCCTTGTAAACTCGGACATTTTATTTCTCGCACTTCTTTATTTTCTGTCAAATCGGGTCTTGGATTAAATTTGGCGATGTGGACCCGCGCCTTTGTAATAGTCTAGAACTTTTAATCTCCGCATCTTTTTAACTGTTAAATAAATGCATGCAAGAATGAATGACTAAAATAAAAACAAACGCGTAGATCACCCATGACATGACAAGACAAAAATAAACGAATCTGACACACAAATCACACACCACCCCTAGGGTACGCCTCACTGTTGCCTTGCCTCTCGAAAGGTGATCGTCGAGTAGAGGATGTCTTAGTAAGTCCTCATGATCCGGGAACCTGGCATGAGGGTAGCTTCTAAGGTGTCTTCCTATTGCTCTGGTGATCACCATGTCCCGAACCTCGAATTGACCCGAACACCTCCAACGGTGGTGCTACCTACCTCTCAATGGTGGGATGGAACTACTTTAAAGGACATCTACACAGACGAATTCCTTAGGGTAGGTAGACGACTCTAGATACTTGCTCTCATTTCAAAACAAATCAAAAATACTTTTCACACCGACACCTTTTCAAAAAGCTTTCGAAAGCAATTTTTCAAACACTCTTGAGGACCGATACAAGAGTCGAACTGGAATTTTCAAGGAAACTTTTTTAAAACCCACAGTTGAAAAGAAAACAAACCATTTTTAAAACACAATGAGCAAGTATCTAAGAGCCCATGGATAACCATGGATAGAAAGGATGCTAACACCTTCCCTTTCTATAACCTACCTCCCGAACCGAGAGCAATCTCTTTAAGGAATTTTTCTGTGCTTTTGTCCTTTCCATTTGGAGAAAATAAAAGACGGTGGCGACTCTTGCTTCCGCGACATTTCGCGAACCAGCGTTAAACAGTCAGTTCCAGATCCACCGATCACAGAATTGGCGACTCTGCTGGGGACATAACTCAAAGTGAGGTGTACCTTAGGGCTTAGTTCATAACTGTGTTTTCAATTGTATTGATTTGCTTGCTTTAAATTGTGGGACTGTCTCGGGAGTTCTATAGATCCTAACCCGGATCTGGGGATACCTTCTTAGAAAGTAGCAACAAGGCTTTGAGGGAACTGTGCGGGGTATACCGACATGGTTGAAACAATCTGCTATGTTGATGTGGCACTTTGGTGTGTACCGGTAACCCTTGAGTTCAGTCAAGGAGAGTACGGGGCCTCCGCGTGGTGTCGTGAAGCATCAACAGACCTTAGGAACCTTAATTGAACTATCTTGGCCTCTTTAGGGTAGTGAGATAACTGACTTTGGTGCAGTCCGAGGTTGGTTGATACTCGATACTACACTCAATTGAGGGTTGCTTTCCTGGAATATTTCGGTCGCCAGTTCAGTGGCTAAATCGAAACGATGAACAATGAAAGCAATCCAGTGATATTGGGACCCTTAGAACCCGGTTACTTCTAATAGGACAGGTTGAGCCCACCAACTTCAAGAGGGTAATACCTAGACCCCATGCTGGCCTAAACTCTAAGGGTTTGTCTTGTGTGACTTGTGTGCCTTCGTACTTGACTACTTGCATGCTTGTTATCTGACACATGAACTACTTGCAGGTTTTGTTTATAGTCCTTAATTGGGACTCATAACATGGTTTACTAAGTTTCTTGCAGGTTTTGTTCACAGTCCTTAATTAGGACTCATAACAGGGTTACTTACATTACCCCATGCATACCATAACATCATGCCATTGCATACATCCTAACCCATTTCAAGGATCTCAAGGGCTTGTGATGCAGGTCATGATAAATCAAACGTCTAGCAAGGGGCAAAGAGGATTTATTTTCCTCTAGCCAAGGTTATCAGGGGCTATGACCCACTCGATATGGTGAGCCTTGACCCTTGAAGAAGGACTCTCCACAAACATGAAGTTCCTTCAATCAAGCTACTGGATCCCAACTCTAACAATTTTCTTGTTTACCCCGCGAGATCCTTGAAAACATTGCATGCATATATACATATCATTGCATTACAGGTATCCCTTTTTACAGGCTGCTTACCTTCTTCGCTGTTTATTTCAGCCGATCGTCATGAATCCTGAATCGTCTACTGAGCAATCCATCAAGGCTCTCCAGGCCCAGAATGCCCAGTTCCAGGAGTTGATTGTGAGCCTAGCTCAAGGTCAAAAATAATTGAAGACTCTGATTCAGAAGAAGAAGAGGAGGACTGTTTTGTTCAGCCCTAGACGCAGATCTGGGAACACACTGCAGGATGAAGCTGAGAGGACAACTCCATCTGTGGGGAAAGGCAGTCCCCATGAGAGAGAGGTGCCTAGTCCAGTAGTCTCCGACAACGAGACAGAGTTCAATGATGTGCAGTACCCTCCAGCTGAGGACCAGTACAAACAATTAGAGGATCGTCTGAATGCCATGGAAATTCAACAAGTGTCGGGGTTGGATTTCAGAGACCTGGGTCTATCTTCTGGTGTGGTGATCCCACACAAATTCAAGGTTCCTTCTTTTGCTAAGTATGATGGGGCATCCTGTCCCAGGCTGCATCTCAGATCTTACGTGCGGAAGATTCAACCGTACACTGTGGACAAGAACTTGTGGATCCACTTCTTCCAGGAGAGTCTTTCAGGGACTCACCTCGAATGGTTCTATCAGCTGGATGGGACCAAAGTTCGTAACTGGGAGGAGTTGGCTATTGCTTTTTACAAGCAGTATCAATATAATGCCGACCTTGCTCTTACACGTACCCAACTCCAGGGCATGTCGCTAGGGTCAAGTGAAGGTTTTAAAGAGTACGCACAGAAGTGAAGGGACCTGGCTGGCAGGGTGCAGCCTCCATTAACTGACCGGGAACTCGTTGATATGTTCTTGGGGACCCTGTCCGGGCCATTCTTCAATCATCTCATTGGTAATTCATCTGCAGGATTTACCGACCTCATTCTGACTGGGGAAAGAATTGAAGCAGGCATCAAAAGTGGGAAGATTCAAGAGGCCACACATCCTGATACTCACAAAAAGCCTTACATGGGCAAGAAAGAGTCTAATGCTGCATACGGTCAAAAGATTCGTCGTGACCAACAAGCAGGGGCAGTCATGATCTCTGGTACGACACCATGCCGACAACCACAAAAGGGAAATCAGCGAAGGCCGGACGAGCCTAAAAGACAATTCACCAACATCAACATGTCGTGGTCACAAGCATTGCAGCATATGTTGAAGATGAATCTGATTACGGTGATCAACCCTCCTGCAAATCCCAAAACCTCCTCTCCAAGCTACAACCCAGAAGCGAGGTGTGCTTATCATTCTGATAGCCCGGGGCACGATACCGAGGACTGTTGGGTGCTGAAATATAAGATCCAGAATATGATCGATGCTAAGGAGATTGAATTCGTGCCTGCTGAGACTCCCAATGCGACCACTGCTCCTTTGCCAAAACATGGCTAGGATTGAGAGATTTTTGTTCATTTGAATTCAAGTTGTATTTTTCTTTTCTTGTTCAAGTAAACAATTGTCATGTTAAACTCTTTTATTTCATGAATGCATTACACATGTCTGTCTTGAATTAATTATGTTTACCATACTTAAAACTGTTTTCATATTTTTGTGATGATCAACTCTTGGTTAATAATGCTAAGCCTCTTGAGGGAGGATGACGAAAACGATACCACGATCTCTACAGTATGCTTTTGAACATACCCCGCTGATGAGGTACAGGCATTGTTTCAATCCTTAAACACTGGAGTTATAAGGAAGGTAATCCCTCGTCAACCCCTTTGAGCCAAAGAAGTAGGAGTTTTTCTTTTCGAAATTTAAAACCCTTAATTATAACCTGGGGCAGGGTAGTTCTCTCAGTTGATCCAAGTACATAACGAATGGCACCAAAGAGGTCCTTACAAAACAAAGAAAGACAGTAATGGTTCCGAATAATCAATAAAGAAAGGCGGTCATTATCTTTCAAAACAAAAACCCAATAAGTCAAAACCTACGAAGGAGACTTACAAAACTGGGGCATCCCGCTGACTGTAATCACAAAAGAAACAGTTCAGGCAAAATTTAGGGATAATAAAATCAAGGAAAAAAGAGGTTCTACAAACCCTCAACAAAAAGGAATGACTGCCTATTCAGAATAAATCATCAATATCTGGACCATCATTGGAACATCAGGACAAGGATACAATCAAGGCCTAATGCACGATCAACTGAGCTTAGGTTTGAAGAACATCACGAAGAATGGGCGGGTACAAATAATTTGAGCTTTTATCCTTTGTTTCTTAAACCATGAACCAGGCCACATTATAACCCTTAAAAGTCCTAGCTGAAGCATGGGTTAGTTCGAAAGCATACTGTTACGAAAGGTATCCTGACTCCTTAAGGCTTGCTGTAAAATAACGAGTTGACGTCACAGTTTACAAAAAAAAACTCACTCGCTTTTATTGAAAAATGCATTCTCAAAAATTTCAAGACAAACATAAGTTTTGCATTCTTAAGATGACATTGTTTGCATATGATTATTTGTTTGAACAGCAGAGAACTTTGCGCAACGAATATCTGATGAACAAAGGTCTTCTCAACAAAAGAGTCACCTCAAGTGGAAAGAGCACTTCCAAGCAAGGGGCATGGCATGATCAATGTCTATTACCTGGGGCAAATCTCCATCACTCAGGGCATTGGACGATCAAAAAAGATCTTCTGGTGACATGGCAACACAAGCAGCCAGGGGCACCTCCCTATAGTCTAAGAGCATGGACATAGTCGAAAAGATACTACGCACGATAAAAGACCCGCTAGGTTGACATACCTAGGCAAAAATTAGGGCTTCCCGGCGAACCAAAAGGGTTCGGGCAAAAATAAGGGATGAAATAAAAAAATCTGTACACCCGGCAAGTCGAAAACCTGAAAAGGCGGCTTGGGCAAACAAGGGTATCCCGGTGGACTGAAAACCCGAAAGGGAGGTCCAGGAAAAAGTTAGGGATCAAAGCGTACGACTATGTCCTGGTATCTCGTCACCTGTCTACTAGAAGATTTTTCAACTACATCCATAAGATATCCTCTCCCACCTCAGAAACAGGGGCAATAATGAGTCGTCCATGCGATCCAATTGCTCTATCAACCAAAGTACAAAGGAAAGGTCAATACAAAGATGATTACCATCTACCTTTACAAAATCTAGATCGTGGGTTAACATCCGAAACCAAACAGGACAATCATCCACTTAATCATCATCAGGTAACCCTACACCGGTTCCTTCTCAACTTTCAGACGAAGTCTCACACGGACCCATCTCAAGTAACCTTACCCCGGTTCCTCCAGAAGTCTTACACGGACTTATCATCAAAGTGACCCTACACCGGTTCCCCCTGAAGTCTTACACGGATTTATCCCAAGTCTCACACGGACTTATCTCAAGATAACCTTACCCCGGTTCATCAAGAAGTTTTACACAAACTTATCCCTAAGTAACCTTACCCCGGTTCATCAAGAAGTTTTACACGAACTTATCCTGCAGTAACCTTACCCAGGTTCCTCCAGAAATCTTACATGGATTTATCTTAAGATGACCTTACCCCGGTTCATCAAGAAGTTTTACACGAACTTACCCCGCAGTAACCTTACCCCGGTTCCGCCAAAGTTTTACACGAACTTATCCCGAAGAAACCCTACACAGGTTCTCTCTCCCCAAAGATGCAGTTTTACACGGACTCGTCATCAGTAACCCTATACAGGTTTCCTTCCTCCAAGATGCAGTTTTACACGGACTCATCATCAGTAACCCTACACAGGTTTCCTTCCTCCAAGATGCAGTTTTACACAGACTCGTCATCAGTAACCCTACACAGGTGTCCTTCCCTCAAGATGCGGTTTTACACAAGCTCATCATCAGGCAACCCTACATAGGTTCCCTCTTTCAGCTTACAAAAATTACAGTTCAAAACTTCCCCAGGAGAGTCCAATCTAGTTCCCAAGGAAAGTTGGAATCCATCTCCCCAAGCAGTAAGCTTGTCCCCAGTAGATTCTGGAAGCTTATCATCGCAGAGCACGAACGCGTCTCCCGGCTTTATTCAAAGAGTTATTTCCTTACCAGGATATAACTGGGTTATCCTCAGCCAAAAGCCACGGAAAGATCGTCCTCGACGAAGCCTTCTTATTCCCCAGCGAAGTCTATTAACACTTCCAACCCAACAAGGGTATCCCCAGCAAGTTATCATCAACAACTCAGCAAAGTACCTCTCTCCCCACAGAGTACTGTTCCCCAGCAAGATTGCTAGAGTACTTTCTCCCTGCAGAGTAATCCATTCGCCAAGTTCATTCCCCAACGGAGTTATCTTCTCCTACTGGTATGCTTGCAACTATCATCCCCAGCGGAAGCAAAGATCTATTCTTCAACATCAGCCCAAGAGTGACTTCCCGGCATCCGTCAAGGATTTATTTTCCGAAGACGAAAAAGATACATTCATAAACATCATATTTTCATACATTATAGCATACATATACGCATCATATCTTACAAATCTCATTTATGTTGAGAACATCATTGCTTGATCCACATCATGCATTGCATATGACTGACCTTTACCTTTCAGGAAAAGATTCAGTTAAGTTCTTAGCTATGTTCAATACTTTAGTCTGGTTCAGTTAAATCGACCCTAAGATTTCTCTGTTTCTTATCCATTCGAAGGCCTTCTCTGGTTCAGTCAGATCGACCCTAAGATCTCCCTGATTCTTATCCAGTTGAAGACATTTCAAGACCTAGACCGGTTCAGTTAAATCGACCCTAAGATTTTGCTGTTTCTTATCCAGTCCAAGGCCTTCTCTGGTTCAGTCAGATCGACCATAAGATCTCCCTGTTTCTTATCCAGTTGAAGACATTTCAAGACCTAGACCGGTTCAGTTAAGTCGACCCTAAGATTTTTCTGTTTCTAATCCAGTCAAAGGCCTTCTCTGGTTCAGTCAGATCGACCCTAAGATCTCCCTATTTCTTATCCAGTTGAAGATTTCAAGACCTAGACCGGTTCAGTTAAATCGACCCTAAGATTTCTTTGTTTCTTATCCAGTCCAAGGCCTTCTCTAGTCCAGTTAAATCGACCCCTAACAGATTTTCCTGATAAAGACTCAGTAGAAGATATCCAAGATTCTCTCAATGATTACTGTTGAGGTTGTAGTCGCCTGTGGTTCTCTCCCCGTTACTGCGGAGGTAGTAATCTCCCAAGATTCTCTCAATGATTACTGTTGAGGTTGAAGTCGCCCAAGATTCTCTCAATGATTACTGTTGAGGTTGAAGTCGCCCAAGATTTTCTCAATGATTACTGTTGAGGTTGAAGTCGCCCAAGATTCTCTCAATGATTACTGTTGAGGTTGAAGTCGCCCAAGATTCTCTCAATGATTACTGTTGAGGTTGGAGTCGCCTAGGGTTCTCTCCCCGTTACCGTGGAGGTAGTAATCGTCCCCTGATTCCCTCCCCGTTACTGTGGAGGTAGTAATCGTCCCAAGATTCTCTCAGCGTTCCTGTTGAGGTAGTAATCGTCCAAGGTTCTCTCGGCGTTCCTGTTGAGGTAGTAATCATCCCTGATTCATTCATCACCTTTTGAAGATCCAGATCCAGCTCCTGTAACCAGTCAGGACACATCTACACAAAGAGTTTGAAGACCAGCTCCTGTAATGGGTCAGGTAATCATTTTTCTTTTGCAGGTACGCAAGTTCTCGCTAAGGAATCTCTTACGCGATCAACATCCAGATGGCATCTATAAGCCCATCCACCTTCCATCATCTCTTAGCATGGCATCTATAAGCCCATCATCCTATCCATCAATCTCCACATGGCATCTATAAGCCCATTCCCTCCATCACACTACTATGTGAGCGCAAATTTCTGGGCACTCTAGTGTTCAATCATCTTCCACCTTCGGATTACGAAAGGCACGTCAGCCAATCTGCATCCTCAGGTCTAAGAAGATTGAACATGGGCAACTGTTGTACCCCAAAATTTGCCCTCCCATATTCTTCAAAATTTGCCAAGTCAAAAGCTTCAAAATCTCCCCAAGGGTTGCACAGTTCAAGGGCCTCCTAACAGTAAAAAACTAGGGTTTTGGTTCTGACAAAGAAAATGAAGTTTCCAAGGGTCCAATCAAGTCCCACATGCCTACAAATATGGTCAAGCATCCTCATGTCAAGTTTCAAGACTGGCAGCACAAAATTGCACTGTCAAAAACCCTAATTGCACTACAGTCAACTGTAGGGGCAAAATGGTCATTTGACAGTCAAAAGTTCAAATTTTTGGTCAACATCTCATTTTGAAGCCACAAACATCATTTTATCAATGCTTGATCATGATTCTCAAAGCTTGGCTCAAAAAGTCTCAAGATGCAAAAGTTTCCATATTTGGACAGTTGAAAAAGTCAACTGTAACTTGACCAAGGCATACCTTTCACATGGATTATCAGAAAAATTCCATTCAAAGCTCATTTTGAAGATAAAGACATTTCCTACAACTCCTCTTCACACTTCAAGTCCAAGAAATGCTCTCACAAAAAGTTATCAATTTCAACATTATAGGTCATTTTCAAAAGTCAACAAAAAGGGACTTTAAGTCAAAGGCCATAACTTGAGATTGTTAAATCAAAATGACATGGGACCAAAGGAATTGGTTAGAGGACTCAAAGACCTTTCCAAAATGTCCAAGAACATGAGCAAAGATTAAAAATTGAGCAAGTTATGCCTTGTGGAAGTTGGGAAATTTTTAGGTATTTTGAAAAGTCAACATTGCTTCAAAAGTCTTAAAAATGCTAATGGGCCTCTTTTTCTTCAAAGAATCATTATCCAAAACATGTGCACGACCATTTGGCCCAAAGGGAAGTTTTTTATCATTTTTATTTTATTTATTTGAATTTTTAATTGCTAAATATTCATTTAATTAATTAAAATATATGAAAAATACTAAACCTAACTTTTTAAATATTTTTGTGCATGGAATAAGCTTAAGATTTCGTGCATAATCAGATTTGGAAAGAATCTTGATAATTGGACATGATTGGAACCAAAATAGCATGAAAAAGATTGAAAACTCATGGCATGGAAAATCAAATATTTTCTCATCAATTCATGGATCCTTTGGCTCAGATTTTTTACCCTAATCATTCCTTACATAAGCATGAAGCCAACCCTAATGCCAGGAACCACAAAGCTGCGCCAAAAATCCATAAGCAAACTTGAGTTTTTTGACAAAAATTCCAATACTGAAAACTAGGTTCTAGGGCGATTCAAGCCAAAATAACTATTCCATTGTCTTGCTGAGACATCAAGGAAGGTGCCTGGATCAATATCATAGCCTGAAACATCAAGAATTGGTATATCTGAGTCAAGCTTTTCACGAAAATTTCCATAATCGAATCATGAATTTCATGCATTTTTTGTGTGTTTTCTTTATTGATTTACATTGAGTGATTGATTCTAAAGCTAACTGCATATTTTAATTGAGTTTTTATGCACTATTGGAGATTTCACCATTGATACAGGCTAGGGTTCTTCAAGTTTTAATTTGGGCGTTTCTAAATACTGTAAAATTAGAGAACCTCAGTGCCATGTTTGGATTCAGGAAGCTTGGACGAATTGATTGCCATAGTCGCGCCTAAGTTATATTCCAAGACGGCCTAATCGCTATTATGGAAATATGCATATTTTGGGGGGAGGGGTTCAAAACCCCCGCTAACCTTTTCATGTTTCAGGAAAAAAACAAAACGAGGAGGAAGATGATGAAGTGTCAAGGCATGAGTGGCTCATTTAAATTTGCGCGCTAAATTTCCCACTAACTGTTGTTTTATATTATATTGTTCTTTAGTTATATAATTAACAAAACACGCTCACAGCTCCATTGGCAAGGTAATTGGTTGGTAATCCCTGGGACCTTGGTTCGAATCCCAGGTCCCCATCCCTTTCCAATATTATTTTTCTACTCACGCTTCTGTGCAGTTTCGTTACAAGGGAACACCATACGTCCCTCAAATCCAGCTTGCCACTTGGCCAATGGAGACAATCTGAAGGCCTAGATTTGGTGAATACCATGGGCATGAGTCAAGAAGGTGACACGCTTCCAGGAAAAGTCAACGAAGGCCTCCCAAGATGGGCCTAAAATGCTACATTCATACCTCCAATTGGGGACAGAACCCCCCAAGGTTTGCTATTTCTTTTATATTTTCCATTTTTTATTTGATTTAATTAATTTCTTGTAAATTCTTCAATTAATTTATAAAATATAAAAATAACACAAAAAAATAAAAAAGGTCATAAAAATAAAAAATATATTTTATTTTAATATTTTGTAAATAAATCTCACTAATCAATTAGATTTAAATTTAGGGTTAATTTTTAATATCTTTTCTTAATAAATTTAAAATTGGTAGTATTAGGGTTTCAAGTAATTTTCCATTCTTTTTTTCTTTTTCTCACCATAATTAATTATTTAATATTATTTTTGTAAATACTTGCAATTAATTAATTAGGTTTAATTTTAGGTTAAAGTTTAATGCTTTTCTTAATAAATAAAAAAAACTAGAATTAGGGTTAATTAATATTTTAGTTTCATTTAATTCACATAAAAAACCATAAATACAAAAAATCTCAAAAATAATTTCTTTTTATTTTATTTTAATTAATTTAATAATTTAATTTAATTTCATTAAAAAGGGTCCAACGCCCTCGCTTTCGATTATTAATTTGTTTCGCGCATTTTATTTTATTTCCTATAATATTTATGTACCTCTCCCAAAGCCTTGTAAACTCGGACATTTTATTTCTCGCACTTCTTTATTTTCTGTCAAATCGGGTCCTGGATTAAATTTGGCGATGTGGACCCGCGCCTTTGTAATAGTCTAGAACTTTTAATCTCCGCATCTTTTTAACTGTTAAATAAATGCATGCAAGAATGAATGACTAAAATAAAAACAAATGCGTAGATCACCCATGACATGACAAGACAAAAATAAACGAATCTGAAACACAAATCACACACCACCCCTAGGGTACGCCTCACTGTTGCCTTGCCTCTCGAAAGGTGATCGTCGAGTAGAGGATGTCTTAGTAAGTCCTCATGATCCGGGAACCTGGCATGAGGGTAGCTTCTAAGGTGTCTTCCTATTGCTCTGGTGATCACCATGTCCCGAACCTCGAATTGACCCGAACACCTCCAACGGTGGTGCTACCTACCTCTCAATGGTGGGATGACACTACTTTAAAGGACATCTACACAGACGAATTCCTTAGGGTAGGTAGACGACTCTAGATACTTGCTCTCATTTCAAAACAAATCAAAAATACTTTTCACACCGACACCTTTTCAAAAAGCTTTCGAAAGCAATTTTTCAAACACTCTTGAGGACCGATACAAGAGTCGAACTGGAATTTTCAAGGAAACTTTTTTAAAACCCACAGTTGAAAAGCAAACAAACCATTTTGAAAACACAATGAGCAAGTATCTAAGAGCCCATGGATAACCATGGATAGAAAGGGTGCTAACACCTTCCCTTTCTATAACCTACCTCCCGAACCGAGAGCAATCTCTTTAAGGAATTTTTCTGTGCTTTTGTCCTTTCCATTTGGAGAAAATAAAAGACGTTGGTGACTCTTGCTTCCGCGACATTTCGCGAACCAGCGTTAAACAGTCAGTTCCAGATCCACCGATCACACTAACCATTTCAAGGATTTCCTAGGGCTCATTTTCCTTTGTTTTGTAGGACATGGCATCCGCCCGTAGGAACTGTTAGAACATAGTTTGATTCTACAACCTTTAGTTAGAGTTTTGATGATAACAAATACAAAGAATAAATATGCACCCTAAAAATTATGTTATTGTGTATGCAGAAGTTCTGACCAAAGAAGCATCAGAAGTTAAGCTATAGAAGCTACATGCTGAAGCAATCCGAAGCAATCAGAACTTGCGCTGAAAATTGATAACCAGAACTTGCGCTTAAGTGAAGTAAATTATGATTCTGAACAAGAGCATAATAATCTAAGTCATCAGTGTTCTGAAGCGTCAGCAACAGGTAAGGATGAAAGATTCTGATGCGTTACTAATCATTCAAGACAACATCAATTATAAACGACTTCTTTCAGACAGGATCTTCTCCAAATGGAAACTCAGTTAATGTCATTTAACACGCTTGATGATCAACGGGAATCCATTGCCTATATAAACAAGCTCAATGTTCAAATTGTTTATGATTTTGCCAATACCACTCACGAGAATTCAAAAAGCTGCAAGCATACTTATCATCTTACCACGCTCTAAATTTGTGTAAATTATCACAGTTATGATAACAGTTTTTGTAACGAAAAACAACAACACACAATACTCTTGTTTATTTGATTAAAACAATGTTCCTTGAGATTAACCGGATTGTGGTTGTACTCAAGAAGACTTTAACAGTTGTTAAAGTAGCGATTGTAATCCTTTTGTGATTACTGAATTAAGTCCTCGTTGGAGAGAGGCGAAATCACCTTGATGGGTGGACTTGAGTAGTTTGAGATCAAACGAACCAGGATAAAAATACTGTGTCATTGCGCTTTTGATTTCAAGTTTTCAATTCAACCCCCCTTCTTGTGTTTTTCACTTCTTCAATTGGCATCAGAGCATCTGGTTTTGAGCTTAAACACTTAACCGTATCAGTACAAGATCCAAGCTTCATAAAAACACTATGCTGGGACCAAGCCAAAACATCAGCAATGACTACCATGAATACAAGGACAGATTCAGTGGCGAACCTCCAATCTTTGATGGAGAAAATTTTGACTACTGGAAAGATAGAATTGAGAGTTTCTTTCTGGCCCATGATGCTGATATGTGGGAAATGGTGACTGAGGGATACACACACCCAATGGATGAAAGTGGTCAGAAGATAGATAGAAAAATGATGTCTGACCAGCAAAAGCGTGATTTTAGAAACCACCACAAGGCCAGAACAATACTCCTCAGTGCTATCTCATACTCTGAATATGAGAAAATCTCAAACAGAGAGACATCCAAGAATATGTTTGACTCTCTGAGAATGACGCATGAAGGCAACATTCAAGTCAAAGAAACCAAGGCCCTTGAGTTCATTCAAAAGTATGAGGCATTCAAGATGGAAGATAGTGAATCCATAGAAGCTATGTTTTCAAGATTCCAAATACCTGTTGCTGGACTGAAGGTTCTTGACAAAGGGTATTCTACTGCTGATCACGTTAAGAAGATCATCAGTAGCTTACCCAAGCAATGGAGGCCAATGGTCACAACACTTAAGCTAGCCAAAGATCTCAACAAAATATCTATGGAGGAACTTGTCAGCTCCCTCAAAAGTCACGAGATAGAGCTAGAAGAAGATGAGCCTCAAAATCAAGGTAAGCCACTAGCTTTAAAATCTAACAAAAAATATGACTCTAAGGTTTTGCAGGCTGTGGAAGAAACTTCTGATGGATCCTCATCAGAAGAAGATGAACTGTCTCTCCTCTCCAGAAGGGTAAACCAACTGTGGAAGCAGAGACAAAGGAAATTCATAAATCCTAGAAGATCAGATAATCAAAATTAATCCTCCTCCAGATACAGAAAGTCTGAGTCTTCCTCTGGACACAGAAGATCTAAAGGTTCTTCAAGATACAGAAAGCCAAATAACAAGGACATCATCTGCTATGAGTGTAATGAGCAAGGGCACTACAAAAGTGACTGCCCAAGGCTTCAGAAGGAGAAGCCCAAAAAGAAGTTCTTCAAGGAAAAGAAGAAAAGCCTCATGGCAACATGGGATGATTCAGACACCTCTGAAGTTGACTCAGAGTCATATGATGAAAGAGCAAACATAGCTCTCATGGAAAACGTGTCAGAAGACAGTGAAGCTTCTGGTTCAGACTCAGAATCAGACACTGAAGAGGTATTTCCTGACTTTACCATTCATTTTACTAAGGTTGAACTTGCAAAAAGTCTAAATGAAATTCTAGAAAGGTATCGACAAATTAGAGTCAAATTCAAGAACCTGAAAAGGGATATTGCCTCTGACTCTGAAAAGTCTGAGAGTCTCAGATTCGAAAATTCTGAGTTAAAAGAAAAAATTTCAAAATTAGAAAATGATTTGCAAAACTCTCAGAAAGTAATAACCTCAGAGACTCCCAGTAATGCTGATGAGATCATCAAAGAGTATGATCACAACTTTCAAAAGTTTCTGGCTAAAAACATAGATAGAAGCAAGATGGCTTCAATGATCTATGGAGTTAGCAGAAATGGCAGAAAAGGGATAGGATATCAAGGTAAGGTATCTACACCTAAACAAGCCATGGACTTAGTCATAAAATGCACACCACTCAAATCACATTTTATATATGGGCACACACATGACATAAAGTACACTAGTAGTGATTATTCTGTCAAACCAAAATTCAATCAGAATTTTGGTAAAACTAACAAACCAGGACCCAAGAAGATATGGGTACCTAAGGATAAAATTATATATGTAGCAGATATCTTTAGCAGCAAGGCTAAAACACCAGTCATGGTACCTAGACTCTGGCTGCTCTCGACATATGACGGGAAGAAGGCATATGTTCCAAAGTCTGGAACTTAAGCTTGGAGGCTACGTGGGCTTTGGAGGCAACCAAAGAGGAAAGATCATTGGCTCTGGAACAGTAGGTAATAGAAATCTTCCCTCTATAAATAATGTATTGTTAGTTGATGGGTTAATGCATAACCTGTTATCCATAAGTCAATTAAGTGATAACATTTATGATATAAACTTGAATCAAAATTCATGTAAATCTGCTAGTCAGAAAGATGGGACTATCCTGTTTAATGGAAAGAGGAAAACCAACATTTATAAAATAAAACTTTCTGAACTAAAGAGTCAGAATGTAAAATGCCTACTTTCTGTTAACAACGAGCAATGGGTCTGGCACAGAAGATTGAGGCATGTTAGTATGAGAAGAATATCTCAGATTAACAAACTCAATCTGGTCAGAGGACTTCCTAATTTGAAGTTCAGCTCAGATGCTCTGTGTGAAGCATGTCAGAAAGGCAAATTTGCAAAACCTGCTTTCAAATCCAAAAATGTTGTTTCCACCTCTAATCCATTAGAACTTCTGCATATTGACTTATTTGGACCAGTAAAAACTGTGCCCGTCAGTGGCAAGAAGTATGGGTTAGTAATCGTAGATGACTATAGCAGATGGACATGGGTAAAGTTCTTAAGACACAAGGACGAGTCGCACTCTATGTTCGTTACCTTCTGTACCCAAGTTCAAAATGAAAAGGATCTTAGAATTGTCAAAGTCAGAAGTGATCATGGTGGGGAATTTGAAAATAAAAATTTTGAATATTTTTTAATGAAAAAGGCATCTTACATGACTTCTCTTGTCCTAAAACTCCCCAACAAAATGGAGTTGTAGAACAAAAGAACAGAACATTGCAAGAAATGGCCAGAGCCATGATCAATGAGACTAACATTGCTAAGATCTTCTGGGTAGAGGCAATCAACACATCGTGTTACATTCAGAATAGAATCTCCATAAGACCTATTCTGGAAAAAACTCCATATGAATTGTGGAAGAACAGAAAGCCCAACATTTCTTATTTTCATCCATTTGGATGCACTTGCTTTATTCTGAATACAAAAAATTATCTGAACAAGTTTGACTCTAAAGCAGAAAAGTGTAATATGTTAGGATACTCTGAACGCTCAAGAGGGTACAAAGTATACAATACAGAAACACAGATTGTTGAAGAGTCAATCAGTGTTAGGTTTGATGATAAGCTTGACTCTCAAAAGTCGAAGCATAATGAATTCCTTGCAGGTATGGAAGTTGAACTCATAGATACTGAAGACAACTCGTCAGAAGTTCTCAACAGAGACGCTCCCACAACATAAGAAAGAGTTACTGCAAGCAATCCAGCACCTTCAGTTGATCAACTTCAGAAAAGGCTATCCAGAAGCAGCATTGCTCACCCAGAAGATAAAATACTGGGAAAGAAGGATGATCCAATCAGAACAAGATCAACATTCAGAAACTCTGAAGAATCCCTCATGGGACTGGTCTCTCTGATTGGACCAACAACAATTGATGAAGCGCTTCTGGATAATAACTGGATTCTGGCAATGCAGGAGGAATTGAATCAGTTCACCAAAAATGACGTATGGGATCTGGTTCCCAAACCAAAAGGATTCAACGTCATTGGAACAAAATGGGTGTCAGAAAAAAACTGAACGAGCAAGGAGAAGTCATCAGAAACAAAGCACGACTGGTAGCACAAGGTTATAGTCAGCAAGAGGGGATAGACTATACAGAAACCTTTACTCCAGTAGCCAGGTTAGAATCTATCATACTTTTAATATCATTTGTTGTAAACAATCGCATCACTCTGTATCAGATGGATGTCAAAAGTGCATTCTTAAATGGCTATACAGATGAAGAGGTATATATGCACCAACCCCCTGGGTTTGAGAATTCCAAACACCCAGAATATGTTTTCAAACTAAAGAAGTCACTCTATGGTCTGAAACAAGCTCTCAGAGCTTGGTATGAAAGACTAAGTAACTTCCTGTTAGAAAAGGAATTCACCAGAGGGAAAGTGGACACAACCTTGTTCTGTAAGACATTTAAGAATGAAATTTTAGTATGTCAGATTTATGTTGATGACATTATATTTGGATCTACTAAACCCTCTATGGGAAGAGAGTTTGCTAAATGTATGCAGGCAGAGTTTGAGATGAGCTTAATAGGGGAACTCAAATTCTTTCTGGGCATTCAGATAAACCAAACTCCAGAAGGAACTTACATTCATCAGAGGAAATATGTCAGATAACTTCTGAAGAAATTTGATCTCTCAGAATGTAAGCCCTCAAAGACTCCAATGCACCCCACGTGCATTCTGGAAAAGGAAGAGGTAAGTAAAAATGTAGAACAGAAGGTCTACAGAGGTATGATTGGTTCTCTCCTCTATCTGAAGGCTTCAAGGCCTGACATTTTATTTAGTGTTTGCTTATGTGCTAGATTCCAATAAGATCCTAGAGAATCTCACTTAACAGCAGTTAAGCGAATTTTCAAGTATCTAAAAGGTACTACTAATCTGGGTTTGTTTTATAGAAAATCAAATGATTACAGCTTAGTAGGATATTGTGACGCTGACTTCGCTGGAGACAGAGTAGAGCGTAAAAGCACTTCTGGAAGCTACCAGTTTCTGGGAGAAAATACGATCTCATGGACCAGTAAGAGACAGTCCACAATAGCACTATCAACAGCAGAAGCTGAATACATAGCAGCTGCTGGATGTAGCACGCAAATGCTCTGGATGAAAAGTCAACTTGAAGACTTCAACATATTTGAGAGTAACATTCCCATCCTCTGTGACAACACTTATTCTATATGTCTCAGTAAGAATCATATTTTGCATTCTAGGGCTAAGCATATAGAAATAAAACATCATTTTATTAGGGACTATATTCAGAAAGGGATTCTTACCTTAAAGTTTATTGACACAGACCATCAATGGGCTGATGTCTTTACAAAACCTCTTTCTGAAGATAGGTTCAACTTCATTCTGAAACATCTCAGCATGAAGTTATGCCCAGAATAAAATGTTTTATTTATATCTTAACCCTCAGAACTTTATTATTTTTTGTGAACAACTGATCAACCTGTCTTCAGAGTTTAGTAGTACAAATTGCATCAGAATCTATCCATGAAGATCTGAACGTTTCATTTCAAGGATAGAGGCGTGCGGTTCACATCATCAAACTATTATCATCCTCTCATCAGCTACTTTCTGAGGCTGAACACGCGTTCAATTTCTGAAGGGTGAAAGGCGCTGATTGGATGCATTGAGACACTTGTCAAGGGTAACCGTTTAGTATCTTTCTAAATCCCCTAATTTCAGGTGTCATTAATGCATATAATCATGACTAATTTTTTCTTTTTCTTACTACTTACGTTTTCAAGAAACCTATTTAAACTCAAAATTACTTTTTACATTCATTCACTTTTACTCTCATCAATATTTTCTCTTGTTTCAAGTTCTTGCTTTCAAAAACCCTTTTCATCTTACTCAAAATCCCGTGTGAAGAATGGCTTCATCAAGTCTCAAAAATCTCAGTGTTCATGAATCTGCTTCAATGGAACAGTATGAAGAACCCCATAGAACGCTTCTCACACCTGTTGACAATCTGGAAGTTCTCTCTGAACTGATTATTGATTTTGAAAGCTTGCAAGAAAATGACTTCAACCTGTATGAAGACGTTACTGCACAAGGATGGAACAGGTATTTTGACCGTCTGTTGGGTCCAACCTTTCCCATTCTTGTCAAAGAATTCTGGATACATGCTTCTTCTTCAAATCACCAGGTTACTTCTTATGTCATAGGGAAAAAAATTATGATTACAAAAGATCTTATTGCAAAGCTTCTTGGATACAATGGTGGTGGTGTCAGATGCATTAACATGGCTGAGAGATGCTCTGACCTAAGTTCAATTGCAAGGGAAATTTTTACTTCTGGACTACCCTCCAGTAAAATCATATATTTAAAGGATCATCACATGATTTGGGCCATAATCATTCTGGTATGTATCCACCATAGGAAGCCTACAAGCTCTCCTGATTATATCAATATTGATCAACAATTTATGATCCATTTCATTGCTAAGAGGACAAAGGTAAATCTTCCACACTTGCTCTTCAACCATCTCAGAACAAGTGTGAAGGAAACAAGAGAAGACGAAAGGACCAAGAGGGATTCGATTCCCTTAGGAAGGCTGACATCAGATATTCTAACAGAGAATAGGCTGATAAAACATCTGACGGAGGCTCGGAAAATAAGTACATTGGAAGCAACTGTTGGGAAGCCCTTGAACGCTAAAAATCTGAAGAAAATGAAGATCATTGAGAATATCAAGAAGGAACCAACTGTTACTTCTCACGGGACCATCACTTCAAGAAGGATTCCTCTGAATGATTTTCCTCTATTTTTTGAGATAAACTCCAAACCAGAAATAATAGTCAGATACCTTGAAGCGTGCAAGTCTGATGGAACTTCCCCAAAAATCAACATTCAGGATTTGCACAAGGCTGCTCCAGAGGTTGTTTTAAAGAAATCAAAGAAGAGGAAAGCAGCAGGAGAAGGACCCTCTCAGAGGACACCTAAAGCTGCCAAAAAGAAAGGTAATCCATCTTTTGTTTCTGTTATAGAATCAATAACTGTTTCAACATCTGAAGCCATGCCTTCTCAACCAGAAAATCCATCTCCCCAAACCTTTGAAGACTTTGACATAGAGTTCGATCCTTCTGTAAATCTAGGTAATTTTTGAATGAACCTCACTCCCCTTCTCAAAATCCAAACCCAGAACATGACCAACCATAACTTGCCAAAGTTCTGTCTGACATTGATCTATTTGATCAAGATTTCTCCTCTCCCTTACCAGAAAATCCAAATTCTCCTCAACCAGAAATTCCACATCCACAATCACCTCAACAAGAAATTCCTCAACCACACTCTCCACAACCAGAAATTCCTCAAGCAGAAATACCACAACCAGAAGATCTAAACCCCAACTCACCAGAACCAGAAACTCAACCTTATGAAAATCCATCTTCTGATATCCATGAACCAGAACCCCAACATGCTGCCACAAACCAATCTGAAGACTCTCCTTCAGATTCTGATACAATCCCAATACCTAGAATTAAAGAACCTCTTGCGGTTCACATGCCTCTCACCATTCATGACATTCCTGAAATCCCTTCATCTCTTGAATCTACACCTCCAAACACCCCCACTAGACCAATTATCATTCCTGACTCTCCCACTCCTTCACCCACTAACCGTCCAGCTGACAACCTCAGACTTGTCATTGATCCAATTGTGCTGGAAAGACTAGCCTCCACCTCTCACAAAACTTCCATTCCCAAACCTAAACCAACTGTAACATCATCAGATGTTGGTACAAGTTTGTTGATTTTTGAAACAGGAATGAAGGACTGGATAAATTCTTTGAAGCATGCAAGTCAAGAGCTTTCTAATCCCGCTGCTTCTGATTAGATGTGGGAAAGATTAAGAAATTGGCTTAGCTCTGAAACGCTGAAGCTAAAGGAACTAAGTTATGAAAAGGTTCAGCAGAACTTTAGTGATAAGCTGAAGGCTTTTCAAGACCAAGTTCTGAGCCAAATGTTCAAGAAAGATATCCTCTCGCTGGATAATGCTCCCTGGAAAGAGCATCATCCTTCAGATGTAGCTGAACCAGAGTCAGAAAGTCTCTCTCTGACTACTGCTCCAGAAGACATGATTACAGCAGAAGAAATGGTTCACTCAGAAGAAGCTGCAGAATGCTCTGAGCAAAATCCAACTCTTGAAGAGACACCAGCTTCCTCCTTAGTCATGCAAACTCTGGAAGAGTTGAAGAAATAAAATGCTTTAATCCATGCAAGGCTGGATAAGCAGGAGGATACGAATAAAGAGATTAAAAGTATTCTGGGTAAACGAGAAGACACTACAAAGGAAATCAGAGGCATTTTGGTCAAGCAAGAAGAGTTAAAAACTCATATCAAGAGCTTGCTGGAAGCGTTGTTCACACGTCTTCCCCCTCCTTCTTAGATTTTCTTTTAAAATTGTTTATCTGTCACTTTTAATTTTACCTCTTTGTTTCTGGAACTTGTCATTGCATTATGTTTTAAATATAATTCATCTTTTTTGGCTCTGAATATATTGCCTTTTTGATACCTGACAAAAAGGGGGAGAAAGTAAGATATTTTCAATAATGGTTTACCGAGACAAAAGTCTCAAACATTCTGAATTACTTAACCTCTACTTTCTGAAAAGTTTGAACAGGTACAAATTCTGATAAGAGATGCAGCTAAAACTCTGATGAGAAGGAACTTAAGGGAAGTGATCAACTCATGGGGAGTTTCTCTTAAACCTTTTGTTCTTTAATTTTAATTGAAAATTCTAGTTTTTGTCATCATAAAAAAGGGGGAGATTGTTAGAACATAGTTTGATTCTACAACCCTTAGTTAGAGTTTTGATGATAACATATACAAAGAACAAATATGCACCCTAAAAATTATGTTATTGTGTATGCATAAGTTCTGACCAAAGCAGCATCGAAAGTTAAGCTATAGAAGCTACATGCTGAAGCAATCAGAAGCAATCAGAACTTACGCTGAAAATTGATGACCAGAACCTGCGCTTAAGTGAAGTAAACTCTAATTCTGAACAAGAGCATAATAATCTAAGTCATCAATGTTCTGAAGCGTCAGCAGCAGGTAAGGATGAAAGATTCGGATGTGTTACTAATCATTCAAGACATCGTCAATTACCAGCGGCTTCTTTCAGACAGGATCTTCTCCAAATGGAAACTGAGTTAATATCATTTAACACGCTTGATGATCAACGGGAATCCATTGCTTATATAAACAAGCTCAGTGTTCAAATTGTTTACGATTTTGCCAATACTACTCACGAGAATTCAAAAAGTTGCAAGCATACTTATCATCTTACCACACTCTAAATTTGTGTAAATTATCACAGTTGTGATAATAGTTTTTGTAACGAAAAACAACAACACACAGTACTCTTGTTTATTTGATTAAAACAATGTTCCTTGAGATTAACTAGATTATGGTTGTACTCAAGAAGACTTTAATAGTTGTTAAAGTAGTGATTGTAATCCTTTTGTGATTAGTGAATTAAGTCCTCGTTGGAGAGAGGCGAAATCACCTTGACGGGAGGGCTGGAGTAGTTTGAGATTAAACGAACCAGGATAAAAATACTGTGTCATTGCGCTTTTGATTTCAAGTTTTCAATTCAACCTCCCCTTCTTGTGTTTTTCACTTCTTCAGGAACACTATACAGATTAACCTTGTGAAAGTGCCTCTCCAACTAAAGGACCTGGCATTAAGGGTCCCTGAAAGTTCTCCATTCACTAAAAAGCATGGTCGGTTGCTCAACTTGGTCACTGCAAAACCTGATGAAGAATAGTTAAAAGTGTTGTTTCGGTTCTTCAATCTTGTGCACCATTGTTTCACCTTCCCGGATTACCAGCTAGTATCTACTATGGAGGAATTTTATCAGTTGTTGGGGGTACCTATTCTTGATCAGTTACATTTCAACGGTACGGAAGAACATCCAAAGCCTGAAGAGATTGCTAGAGCTCTGTCCTTGCAACGGTCCGACGTAGTGACAAGTTGGGAGACTAGAGGAAGTGTCAAAGGAATCCCAATTAAGTTTCTGTTCGAGAAGGCTTACCATTTTTGGAATACCCTGGATTTATAAGCTTTCGAAGAGGTGCTGGCACTTCTCATTTACTGGATGGTACTTTTCCCTAATGCGGATCAACTCGTAGATGTGAACACTATTAAGGTTTTTCTGTCTCATAATCTGGTGCCTACATTACTCGTGGATATTCTACACTCTCTGCATGCTCGCACTCTAAAGATAAGGGGGACCCTCCTGTGTTGCACTCCTCTATTGGATAGGTGGTTTATTTCGCACCTACCCAGGTCTGTTTTGAAGAATGAACAGGGTTTAAAATGGTCTTGTAGGCTGATGTCCCTTACACATTCAGACATTCGTTGGTGTTCACGGTTCTCGGAAGATGTTACCATCATCGATCACTGTGGTGAATTCCCTAATGTCCCTCTCTTAGGAATTAAGGGAGGAATCACTTACAACCCTTGTTTGGCACTGCGTCAGTTTGGTTATGCGAGAAGAGATGGTCCTCATGATACGCTTATCCAAGGAATCGCCTTCAACTATGAGAATGATGCTTAGGGATACCGTAAAAGGTTCATAAAAGCTTGGGGCATGGTGCATAAAATTTATAGCAAAACGCTGGGGCACAAGAATTCCATTCCTCTTGAGCCTTATCTCTGATGGGTACGAGCTCGCGCCCAAAGTCTTATGATGCCTTACCATGCTGTCCTACCAATAACTATGGAACCAATTATTGAAGGAGATACTATTTCCCCTGGTCATCATCCTGCCATGCCACCTGATCATGAAGAGTTACAGAAGTCCTGGGTTTAACTCAAAGAGGAGCAGGACACGTTTGAAGCTCAGTTCTATGCCAGCAAGAAGAAGGTCCTGGAGCTCACTAGGCTACTTCATGAAGAAGGGAACATAAAAGCCTACGTTGCACCAAAGAGGGTGCACTCCTGGGAGAACTAGTTTCTTTTTTGCTTTAAGTTTTGTTTTGTTGTAAGCCTAAAAAGCACTCTTTATAACAATTTGAACTTATTAATGCAATTAACGTGTGTTCCTTTTGGTTAAACAAATCTGAGCCTTTAAGAATCCTTGAAAACATTGCATACGCATCCCATTCATAGCATCGCATAAACAAGTACCATAACAGGTTTCTCATCTTCTTCGCTGTTTATTTCAGCAGTAATGTCTTCTGAACAAAGCATCAAGGATCTTCAGGCACATAATGCCCAATTCCAGCAGATGTTCATAAATCTGGCAAAAGGGAAAGAAGATTTGAAGGCCCTTATGCTGAAAGAGAAAAGGAAGAAGACCGTCAGTGTCCTGAATTTGGAAAAAAGATTTAGGGGACCGTTGAAGCAAACGGTTGATTTGACCTCTTCATCTAAAGAAGGGGAGAACCAAGAGGGAGAAACAATGGAGGAAGACCCTAGTCCAAGAGTTTCTGAGAATGAATTTGACTACAATGATGAACAGTACCCCCCGACTGAGGATAGGTACAAACAATTAGAGGGTCGTCTGAGCGCAATGGAGATCCAAAGAATACCAGGGCTGGATTTCGAAGAGCTGGGTTTGGTATCTGGGGTGGTCATCCCACATAAGTTTAAGGCTCCGGTTTTTGAAAAGTATGATGGGGTGTCTTATCCCAAGCTTAATCTCCGTTCCTATGTGAGGAAGATTCAGCCTCACACCGTTGATAGGAACTTGTGGGTCCATCTCTTTCAGGACTGTCTGTCTGGGACTCAACTTGAATGGTTCTATCATTTGGAGGGAACCAATGTCCGCAATTGGGAAGAGCTAGTCGCTGCTTTTTATAAGCAGTATCAATATAATGCCGACCTTGCTCCTACTCGTACTCAACTCCAGAGTACATCCATGGGTGCAAGCGAAGGTTTCAAGGACTATGCGCAGAAGTGGAGAGATCTGGCAAGGAGAGTCCAACCCCCTTTGTCTGATAGGGAGTTGGTGGATATGTTCCTTGCTACACTGTCTGGTCCATTCTTCAATCACTTGATTGGTAGCTCCTCAACTAGTTTCACTGAGCTGATTTTGACTGGAGAAAGAGTAGAAGCTGGGATTCAGAGTGGCAAGATCCAGAAAAATACCTCTTCGAGTACAGAGAAGAATTCATTTGGTGGCAAGAGGGAAGATAATGTTGTGCATGGCCAAAAGGGGCGTAGTAAGGCAGACTACCACCAATCTGTAGGGGGAGTGCTGATCTCTAATTCGGCACACGCACAACGACCACAACAACAAAACAATCAACCAAGGGTGGAAAGACCTCAAAGGAATTTTACCCAAATCAACATGCCATTGTCACAAGCATTGCAACACATGTTGAAGATGAATCTAATTACGGTGATAGACCCTCATCCGAACCCTTAGACTTCCTCTCCTAACTATAATCCGGATGCAAGGTGTGCTTATCATTCTGGCAGTCTGGGGCATGATACTAACGATTGTTGGGCGCTGAAATACAAGATTCAGAATATGATTGACGCCAAGGAGATCAAATTCGACCCTCATGGGACTCCCAACGTGATCACTGCTCCCTTCCCAAAACATGGCTAGGATTGAAAGCATTTTTGTTCGTTTGAATTCTCAAGTTGTATTTTCTTTGCTTATTCGAACAATTATTGTCATGTCAAACTTTATTATTTCATTAATGCATTACAAATGTTTGTCTTGAATTAATTTGTTTTCATTATGCTTAAACTGCTTTATACTTCCTTTTCGTGATATTCAACTCTCGACTAAAAACTCTAAGCCTTAGAGGGAGGATAACAAAAAATATACCACAATCTCTACAGTATGCTTTTGAACAGACCCCGCTGACGATGTACATGCATTGTTTCAAATCCCGAACAGTGGAGTTATAAGGAAGATAATCCCTAGTCAACCCCTTTGAGGAAAAGAAGTAGGAGTTTTTCTTTCACACAAATTAAAACCCTTAATCATAACCTGGGGCAGGGTAGTTTTCTTAGTTAATTCAGGAGCGCATTCAGTCGCGATCCTCCACTTCATACACGATGAATGGCATCAAATACGTCCTTCCAAAACAAAAAAATGGTGTTGGTTCCGCATAATCTTCAAGACAGGCAGTCATTATCTCTCGAAATAAAAGCCCATTAAGTCAAAACCTATAAAGGAGACTTAAGAAAAAAAACTAGGGCATCCCGCTGACTGTAATCACAAAAAGAAACAGTTCAGGCAAAAGACAGGAATAATAAAATCAAAAAGAAAGAGGTCCTACAAATCCTCGACAAAAAAGATTACAAAAATGACTGCCTATGCAAAAAAAAACATTCAGTATCCGAACCATTATCGGAACATCAAGGACAGTACTTCAAGACCCAACTGGGATTCTAAACACACAATTAGCTGAGCATAGGACTGAAGGACATCACGAAGAACATGTGGGTACAAATAAATTTTGAGCCTTTATCCTTTGTTTCTTAAACCGTGAACCAGGCCACATTATAACCCTTAAAAGTCCTAGCTGAAGGATGGGTTAGTTTGAGAGCATACCGTTACAAAGATATCCTGACTCCTGTAGGACTTGTTATGAATCCTGAGTTGATATCACATTCTTGTAAATTTTGTTTTACTACACAAAACACATTTTCAAAAATTTTCAAGACAAACATGAGTTTGCATTCTTTAAATGACATTGTTTTCATATGACTAGTTATTTGATAGTAGAGAAATCCGCACAATGGATATTCAATGAACAGACATCCTCTCAATGGACATAATCACCTCAGCAGGAAAGACACTTCCAACAACAGGTCTTCCATAAGCAAGAGGCATGACATGATGTCTAACACAGTTGGGGAAGTCTCTCCAAAAGTTCCAAATAACCAGGGGAAGATCTCCATCTGAATCACTTGGGGCATTACGCACGCATTCCAACAACGAATCATGTGCCATCAAGATTTTTTTTGACAGTACTACAATATAACACTATGGACAATGACAACTCCCTACATCCTGAGAGCATGGACATAGTCGGGAAATACTACGCATGAAAAAGACCCGCTAGGTCGACTGGCCTAGGAAAAAATAAGGGCATCCCAGCGAACCAAAAAAGTTCAGGAAAAAATTAGGGATAAAAACAAAAAAATCTGTATACCCGGCAAGTCAAAAACCTGAAAAGGCAGCTTGGGAAAAAAGGGTATCCCGGTGGACTAAAAATATGAAAAAACAGTCAAGGCAAAAGTTAGGGATTAAAGCGTATGACCATGTCCCGAAGACTTATCATTCTGATCGACAGTTACCAAGCACCTCATGAGTTGGGATAACACTCAATCCATAAAGCCTCCGCAAACACTTTCCTAAGCAGGTACCGGGACAGAGACAACTTTGGAGCACAATCATCAGTACATACACTCCCCACAGAATAAAAGTATTCAAAAGCATTGATGTCGGCTTTCCTGAAACAGGAAGTAGTCTCCCCAGCCAGGGTCATTCAGAAACCTGACAGCTATATCCCCCAACCGAATTTCATAATCGCGAGCGGGTTAGTAAATTTTATCTCCCAAGCAGAGTTTATTTCTCTGGATACAGAAGCTCAATCCCCGACATAACTCATTACTTCAACTACTAAAATTCACTTTCCAATTTGTTCCATGCAGAGTTATTCTCAAATAGAATCTCTCCCTGACAGAGTACTCATAAGTAACAAAGAGTAAATCTACAGCATAGTCGTTTCTGTTCACCATCCCCGACGGAAGTAGAAGAACCACAATTCTCTACAACAGTCAGGAATGCTATATTCTCTAGCAGTAGTCAAGGATTTATTTTCCCAGACTCAAACATACCCCAATAACTTTTCATGTACATACATCATGACATGCACATACATATCATATACAGCAGGATCTCATTTATTTTGAGAACATCATCTCACAAGACATTTCATGCATTGCATATAATTAACCATAGTATCTTTTCAGGGAAGACAACTATCTTCAACAAATCCAGCAGTTATACAGGTCACGTCTACAGACGACTAATGGAAACTCAGTTCCCGAAACCAAACGGGTCAACTAATCTACACTATCACTTCAGAGTAACCCTACGACCCAAGTTCCTTCCAATAAGCCCTACTATCCAGGCTCTCTTTTTGAAGTAACCCTATGACCCAGGTTCCTTCCCATAAGCCCTACTACCTAGGCTCTCATTTCGAAGTAACCCTACGATCTAGGTTCCTTCTCATAGCCCTACTATCCAGGCTTTCATCCCGAAGTAACCCTACTATACAAGTTCCTTCTCATAGCCCTACTATCCATGCTTTCATCCCGAAGTAACCCTAATATCCAGGTTCCTTCTCATAGCCCTACTATCCATGCTTTCATCCTGAAGTAACCCTACTATACATGTTCCTTCTCATAGCCCTACTATCCATGCTTTCATCCCGAAGTAACCCTACTATCCAGGTTCCTTCTCATAGCCTTACTGTGATCGGTGGAAATAGAACTGACTATTTTGGAATGCTGGTTCGCGTTTGCGTTTAGCAAAATGTCGCGGTAAGCAAGAGTCGCCACCGTCTTTTATTTTCTCCAACAAGGAAAGGACAAAAGCACAGCAAAATTCCTTTTCGAGATATTTCTCGGGTTCGGGAGGTAGATTATAGAAAGGGAAGGTGTTAGCACCCTTTCTATTCGTGGTTACCCATGGGCTCTTAGGTACTTGCTCACTATGTTTTAAATTTTTTTTGCTTTTCTTGTGTTTGTGGGTTTTGAAAAAAAGTTTGTTTGAAAACTTCGATTTAACTCTTGTATCTGTCCTCAAGAGTGTATGAAGTGTTTTTGAAAACTTTGTTTGAAAAGTGTAAGTGCGAAAAATTTGTTTTGTTTTTGAAAGAGCAAGTACCTGAGAACCTCTACCTACTCAAAAGAAATTAAGTTGTGTAAATGTCCTTTAGACAGTGCTATCCCACTATTGAGAAGTAGGTAGCACCGTCGTTGGAGTTTTTCGGGTCAATTCGATTATATGGACATGTGGTCACCAAAGCAATAGTAGGACGCCTTAGCGGTAACCCTAATGTCTTAAATCTTTTTTATCCGAGGCAACTGTTTCGAGGAAACTTTTGATCTTTAGAAAGGAGGGCGACCTCTAAAACACCCTATACTCAATGACCACGTCGAGGCAACCAAGTGAGGCGTACCCTAGGAGTGGCATGTGCGAGTGTGTCAGGTTTCAGTTAATATTATCTTTGTACATGTTATGTGAGCTACGATTGATTTTAATTTAAGAGAGTCTTGTCATGCATAGCCTAGTTAACATACATCTAGCAGTTAAATATTGCGGAAAGTAAACTAAGCTATTACAATGTGTCGGGTATTTACATCGCCAAAAACAAACCCTTGAAAAAGTAAATGCGGGAAATTAAAGAAAGCGATAAAATTCCTAATTAAAGCTATTACATCCTCGGAGAAATTACATAATAATGGATCAAAAATAATAGGAATCAAAAATCACACGCGCGAGAAAAAATTGAATCGGAATGTTTTAGGGTTTTGACCCTTTATTGAGAAAGAAAGAAGTTTTTATTATTTATGAATTAAATTAAATTAAACCTAAAACTAATTAATTAATAAAAAGAAATATTTTTGGTTTTTTAATGTCTCAAGGAAATAAATAAAAAAAATAAAATGATTAAAAGTTGTCAAGAACCCTAATTCTACATTAATTTTATTTATTGTGAAAATATTGAAATTAACCTAATTAAAACAACTAAATTAATTATGTTAGTATTTATTTACAAAATAACTAATTAAATTTAATAAATAAAAATATTATATTTTTTATGTTTTCTGAATTTATTATGAAAAAATTAATTTGGTTAATTAAGTAATAATAATAATAATTAATAAAACAATTAAATGAAAACATATAAAAGAAGAAAAGAAAAAAGGAATAAAACCCAGGGGGTGATGGGCCAGCTTTGGAGGTGTCTTTGGCAATTTGTGGCCCATTTACATCCCAGCCACGTTGACTTTTCTGGACTCCCTGTACACTCATTGACTAAGGCGTATGGTGATCACCCAGCTTTGGCCACTGAATCTATGCTTGAAGACACCTGGCGCGTTGATAATTGGAGGTGTATGATGGACAACCTTTGGACAGCTGCATGTGAACATATAAAGAAAAATAGAATAAGTGTTTTGGGGGGACCTGGGATTCGAACCCAGGTCCCAATGATCATATGCACGCGTCCCTGCCACTCAGTCAAGTTGTTCCAATTGTTATTATGACAAGAATCAATTATTATATTAGTAAATAAACAAACATGCTGGAAACAAAACAAAACGCGCGCTGATTCAAATTAACCAATCATGTGTTAACACCTCATCATCTTCTTCGTTGTACCTGTAAAAACATAAACAGATAGCGGGGTTTTTTAACCTCCACTATGCGCTTGCATGAAAAATAGCGATTAGAAATCTAGCAAGCATAAATATTTCGCGATGGGTGGGTTAGGTTCGTCTGGGTCTAACGATTTCAGTCATATGTCTTATGAGTCCCAATTTTTCTTGGTTCAGAAAGCCCTAATTCAAAGCTCAAGAACCCTAGAAAATTGATCATGGTATCTTATGATTCAGGGCATTATAATCCAATTAAATCATACCATTAGCTTCGTATGGTTCCTAGCAATGCAAAACAATCAAGAAAACATGTTAAATATGCATGAATTAAGCAATACGATTTTGGAAAAAGCTGCAAACTGTGAAACCGTCTAGGACGATTCTTTGAGCTTTAAGGCTTGAATTTGATTGCCAAACGTTCCTGGGATCTCCTGCAATGTATTTGAATGGTTAAAATGCCTTGAATTAGCCTAGGTTGCAAAAATCAATTTTCACTTTTCTTGAAAATTCTTGAAATTGTATGGGGTCTTTTTTTCCCGTCCTTTTGATCAGGGTTAGCTTGCTTATGTATATGGCAATTGAATTAGGTCAAAAAGCTGGGCCAATATCCATTGCATTGATGTTTGAATCCTTGATTGAAAAATCAAATATTCTTGATTTTCATGATTGAACAAACTTGCCAAAATTGGATTTTTTTGTATCTTTGACTTTGTGCACGAATTTGCCAGCATGTTTTGATCAGATTTGCTTCACAAGTTGATTGAAAAAATCAAATCTTCTATTTTCCTATAATTTAAATTAATTAAATGAATTAATATCAATTAAAAATCCAATTAATCAATAAAAATAAGAAAATAAATTCAATTAAGCTTGATGGGTCGTGCATAGGTCATGGGTGAAGTTTCAAGAAGAGATTTGAGGCCCATTAGCAAAAATAAGGTGTTTTGAGCAAAGTTGACTTTTGCAAATTCATGAAAATTTCCCAACTTCTCCCATGCACAACTTGCTCAATTTTGATCACATGACCTTGTTCTTGGACATTTTGGAAAGCTCTTGAAGTCCTATAACCAATGCCTTTGGTCCCATGTCATTTGGATTTACCAATCTCAAGTTATAGCCTTTGACTCAAAGTGTACTTTTGTTGACTTTTGAATTTGACCTATAATGTAAAAATTGGTAACTTCTTGTGAGAGCATTTATTGAACTTGGAGTGTGAAGATGGATTGTAGGAAATTGCATCCCCTTCAAAATGATCATTGGATGGGATTTTTCTGACAAACCATGAAAAAGTTATGCCCTGATCAAGATACAATTGACTTTTCTATTGTCCAAAAATAGTAACTTTTTTGCATCTTGATGATTTTTGAGCTATTCTTGTGGAATCATGATCAAGACTTGATCAAATGATGATTGTGGACTCAAAATAAGATGTTGACCAAAAATTCTGACTTTTGACTGCAAAATGACCATTTTGCCCTTACAATTGACTGTAGGTCAAATGGAGCTTTTGACTGTGCAAATTGGCACTGTGAGTCTTGAAACTTGGCATGTAGATGCTTGAGAATGTATATAGGCCTATGAGACTTGATTGAACCATTGAAAACCCCAAATTCATTGAGAGAACCAAAACCCTAATTTCAGCTGTCTTAGGAGGCGATTTGACTGTCTACCTCTTGAGCCATCTTGAATCATTTGGAGATGATGCTTGACAAATCTTGAGGAATATGGAAGGGAAAATTTTGGGGTACAACAGTTGCCCCTGTTCAATCTTCTTAAACCTGAGGATATAGATTGGCTTGCGTGCCTTTCGTGATCCGAAGGTGGAAGATGATTGAACACTAAAGTGCCCAGAAATTTGCACTCGCATGGTGTAGTATCAGCAATGTGATGTCGGGAATGGGCTTACAGATGCCATTTGGAGAGATGATGGATAAGAGGATGGGCTTATAGATTCCATCTGGAGATTTTTTGTTGAATTGTAACTTGGTAGGTTGTAAGAAGGAACCTGTGTAGGGTTGCCTGATGATGAGTCCGTGTGAAACTGCATCTTGGGGGAGAAGGAACCGGCGTATGGTTGCCTGATGATGAGTCCGTGTAAAATTGCATCTTGGAAGAGAAGGAACCGGTGTAGGGTTGCTTCATGATGGTCAAGTAGATAGTTGTCCTGTCTGGTTTTAGGTATTAATCTACAATCCGTCGTCCACAAATTTTTCCTGGCTTGTTACAGGTATTGATCCGGAACTTGAAAAAGGCTGGCCGATGAGATAGTTGTCCTGGCTGGTTTCAGGTATTAATCTCTGACCTGAGAAAGAAAGATAGTCTTCCTGGCTTGTTACGGGTATTGATCTTCAGTCTCTTCATGTAGATAACTTTCCTGGCTTGTTACAGGTATAGATCTACAATCAGTCGTCCACAGATATTTCCTGGCTAGTTACAGGTGTTGATCTGGAACTCAAGAAAGGTTGGTCGAGGAGATAGTTGTCCTGGCTGGTTTCAGGTATTAATCTCTGACCTGAGAAAGAAAGATAGTCTTCCTGGCTTGTTACAGGTATTGATCTTCAATCTCTTCATGTAGATAACTTTCCTGGCTAGTTACAGGTATAGATCTACAATCAGTCGTCCACAGATATTTCCTGGCTAGTAACAAGTGTTGATCTGGAACTTGAAAAATGTTGGCCGATGAGATAGTTGCCCTGGCTGGTTTCAGGTGTTAATCTCTGACCTGAGAAAGAAGGATAGTCTTCCTGGCTTGTTACAGGTATTGATCTTCAGTCTCTTCATGTAGATAACTTTCCTGGCTTGTTACAGGTATAGATCTACAATCAGTCGTCCACAGATATTTCCTGGCTAGTTACAGGTGTTGATCTGGAACTTGAGAAGGTTGGTCGAGGAGATAGCTTTCCTGGCTGGTTTCAGGTATTAATCTCTGACCTGAGAAAGAAAGATAGTCTTCCTGGCTTGTTACAGGTATTGATCTTCAGTCTCTTCATGTAGATAACTTTCCTGGCTAGTTACAGGTATAGATCTACAATCAGTCGTCCACAGATATTTCCTGGCTAGTTACAGGTGTTGATCTGGAACTTAAGAAAGGTTGATGGTAATCATCTTTTGATTGACCTTTTCCTGAAAAGGCAAAACATTAGTTGCATGCAATGTCATGATGTATGAAATGCATGATGTTCTCAAAATGAGATCGTGTCGTATGCACTTTGTCATGTATGTAAATAAGAGATATGAAATATGAAATGTTTATGAATGTATTTTCGTCTGGGAAAATAAATCCCGGAGCTGTTGGAGAATGATGTTGAATTCTTCGTTTCCGTTGGGGATGATGAACGAAGATGATTGTGTGAATAAACCTGCAGGAGAAGATGACTCCGTTGGGGAATAAACTTGATGAAGAGATTACTCTGCGGGGAATTACTCTGTGGGGAAGAGATGTTCTGCTGAGATTTTAACGATAACTCCGTTGGGGATTCCGTTGATAAGCTCTGTTGGAGATTTTGATGATGAACTCCGCTGGGGATAGAAAGAACTTCGCTTAGGATGATCTTTCTGTTGCAACTTGCTGAGGATAAACCAGTTAGACTCCTGTGGGGATAATCTCTGAATTTGGCTGGGGAGATGCATTTGTATTCTGCAGGGGACAAGCTTCCAGAATCTACTGGGGGAGACGATTCAACTCTGGCGGGGAAGCTTTTTTAGACTGCGCTGGGGAGATGGCTCCACTGGGGGTATCTTATATTCCGCCGGGGAATATTCTTATATTTCGTTGAGGAATACTAAGACTGTCGGGGATGCTTGCTGAGGAATATCTGTATACTCCGACGGGGAATATTAAGATCTACTGGGGATACCCCTCCCTTTTAGGGCTGATGGTAGATCAACTCTGCTTTGGGAGAGCATTGCTGATTCGTTCATAGTTGCAAGTCTCAGTGGGGAGAGCTACCATTACTGTTTTACTATGCGGGGAGTGAAGGTATCTTGGTCATACCCTTCAGCTGAACCTATCTTGGTACCTTGGTGGACAGAGCATCTTGTACAGTTCGGACAATTCTTATTGCCCCAGTTTCTGCGGGAGAAGAAGGCCTATGAGGTGCTTGATAACTGCCGACAGACAAATCTTCTTCTGGTAGGCAAGTGACGAGATGACGGAACATAGTCGTACGCTTTGATCCCTAATTTTTGCCTGGACCGCCCTTTCGGGTTTTCAGTCCATCGGGATACCCTTTTTTGCCCAAGCCGCCTTTTCAGGTTTTCGACTTGCCGGGTGTACAGATTTTTTTATTTTCATCCCTTATTTTTCCCGAACCCTTTTGGTTCGCCGGTGTTGTACCCCAAAATTTGCCCTCCCATATTCTTCAAGATTTGGCAAGATCATGGTTCAAAACCTCTCAAGGGTTGCACAGTCCAATTGCCTCCTAACACAGTCAAAATTAGGGTTTTGGTTATGGCAAAGAAATTGAGGTTTCCAAGGGTCCAATCAAGTCCCATATGCCTATAAACATTGTCAAGCATTCATATGTCAAGTTTTAAGACTCACAGCATCAAGTTGCCCAGTCAAGAACCCTAATTGCTCCATAGTCAACTACAGGGGCAAAATGGTCATTTGACAGTCAAAAGTCAAAATTTTTGGTCAACATCTTATTTTGAAGCCACAATCATCATTTGATCAATTCTTGATCATGATTCCACAAGCATTGCTCAAAAAGTCTCAAGATGCAAAAGTTTCTATTTCTGGACCGTTGAAAAGTCAACTGCAAATTGACCAAGGCATAACTTCTTCATGGTTCATCAGAAAAATCACATCCAAAGCTCATTTTGAAGGGGATGACATTTCCTACAACTCATCTTCACACTCCAAGTCCAAGAAATGCTCTCACAAAAAGTTATCAATTTCAACATTATAGGTCATTTTCAAAAGTCAACAAAAAGCACTTTAAGTCAAAGACCATAACTTGAGATTGGTAAATCAAAATGACATGGGACCAAAGGAATTGGTTAGAGGACTTCAATACCTTTCCAAAATGTCCAATAACATGTTCATAGCTTCAAAATTGAGCAATATATGCATTGGAGAAGTTGGGAAATTTTTGGGAACTTTCAAAAGTCAACTTTGCCTAAAACACTTCAAATTTGCTAATGGGCCTCAAATTCTTTCTTGAATCATTACCCAAAGCCTATGCACGACCCATTGAGCTTAAAAGGATTTATTTTCTTATTTTTAATTAATTAATTGAATTTTTATTCTTATTAATTCATTTAATTAATTTTAATTGTAGAAAAATATCAAATAATGGTTGTCAAATCTTTTTATGCAGCAAATATACTCCACACATGCTAAGGATTTTGTGCATCAATCAACAAGACAAGATCTTCCATAATTGGCAAAGTTTCCATGGAAAAGATTGAAAAAAGATATGATTAGCAATCAAAGATTCAAGTCATCAATTCATGGATTCATGGGCTTTATTTTGACCTAATTTGCATCACATACATATGCAAGACCTAACCCCATTCAGAAATACACGAAAAGGCTGCTCATACTCCATAACCAAATTGCAAAATTTTAACAAAAATTTGGAAACTGATTTCATAGTTGGAGGACAATTCAAAGCCAAAAAAGGATTCCAATACGTTGCCTGAGTCTCCAGGAAGCGTTTGCAATCAAGAATCAATCCTAACATGCGAAGAATTGAAGAAAACGAGCCATACGGTTTTCTTTGTTTTCCAATTTGACATATCATGATTCATGTGCTTTTAATTGGTTTTCTTATTTGATTTACACTAATAGGTACCTTTTGAAGTGATTGGTATAAGTTAATTGACCTAATGCTGCCTGAATCCAAATCTACCATGGACGAAAATTAGGTTTTCGGAAGCTTCAAATTAGGGCTTTAAGTATCAGGAAAAATTGGACTAAGCCATGACCATGGTTGAATTCGTCAAGGCCAGACGAATTCAACCAACATCTCGCGCTCAATTTATGTTGATTCCTCTTCTATTCGCTATTTTTCACTATTCCATTTAGTGGGGGTTTAAAACCCCCGCTACTTGTTTCATGTTTGCAGGAAGAACAAGGAAGAAGACGGACGTGGCATTACATGACTGGGGCATTCAAATTTTGGCGCGGTTTTTTAATGTTTCAGCATAATTGAGTTTTTTTCATATATATTAATTGTTGTCTATTATATATACAAACGCGCTAAGTGGCTCAGTTGGTAGAGAATGTGTATTGCAACCATTGGGACCTGGGTTCAATCCCCAGGTCCCCCCACATAATTCATGATTTTTGCTTTAACGTATTCAAGTGCAACACTCCATCAACGCTCCACCATGCATCCTCACGCTTGAGACTGCCACGCGCTCATGATGATCAATCCAAGGACCACTGAATGAGATCCAGGGTATACCCCAGTCAACCACGTGCACTCAATCTGGAAAGTTAAACAAAGGCCTTGTCTCTTGGGACTGAATTACTTCCAACAAACCTCCATTTGGGCCTGAAACCCCCCTTGGTTTGCACCTTTTTAAATTTATTTTCTTTTCTTTTCTAATTCTTTTTAATCGTTTTAATTTTATTTTCACCATAAAATAATTTTTTCCATAATAAGAACAGAAAGTCAAATTGTAAAATATATTTAATTATTATTAATTTCACCACTAACATATTTTTGTAAATAAATTTCAATAACTAATCTAGTTTAATTTAGGTTTTAATTTTAACCCTTTTTTTTAATAAATAAAAATTACCTAGAATTAGGGTTTGGACATTTTCATCTTTTTCATAATTAATTATTATTATCATTATTTATTCTTATTAATTACTATTATTTTTTGTAAATAAACATGTAAATTAATTAATTATTAAATTAGGTTAACATTAATATTTTCTTTAATAATTAAAATAAACTTAGATCTAGGGTTTCCTTTTAATCATTTTTTCTTATTTTCATTAAATACAAAAAACATGAAAAACACGTTCTCTTTTCTTTAATTAAATATTTAATTAGGTTTCAATTTCAAGCAAAGGGTCAAAACCCTCGGACGTTCAATTTAATTCTTTTCGCGCTTTATTGTCTTATTGATTATTATGTAAATGTTTCCCGGATGTAATAGTAATTAGGTTTACCGCATTTTTTACTTTCCACATTTTTATCAAAAACGGGTCTTTGTATTTTGGCGATGTATAGACCCGCGCCTTGTAATAGCGTAGCTTTTATCTTTCCGTCTTTTAAATTTCCGCACTCTTAAATTCTAACTTGTATGAAAGAATGTATGCTAATTAAAAACAAGCGTAGCTCACAATACCCTGATCAAAGATAAACTTAACATGAAAACAACACACAAATACACACACCACTTCTAGGGTACGCCTCACTTGTTGCCTTCGAAACGTGGTCGTCAAGTATAGGATGTTTTAGCGGTCCTTATGTCCATGATCCAGTTGCCTCGAAACAGTTGCCTCGAAACGGTTGCCTCGGATTAAAAAAGGATCAAGGACATAAGGGTAGCCTCTAAGGTGTCCTAACTGTTGCTTCGGTGACCACACTGTCCCTACACTCGAATTGACCCGAACACCTCCAACGGTGGTGCTACCTACCTCTCAATGGTGGGATGGCACTACCTTAAGGAATTTTACACAGCCTAATTCCTTAGGGTAGGTAGACGACTCATGGATACTTGCTCTTTTCAAAAACCAATCAAAAATCTTTTCACACCGACACTTTCAAAAAGCTTTCAACACAATTTTTCAAACACTCTTGAGGACAAATACAAGAGTTATTCAGAGATCTTTTAAAGAAACTTTTTCAAACCCACTCACATTTTGAAAAGCGAACATTTTGAAAACATAAGAGCAAGTATCTAAGAGCCCATGGATAACCATGGATAGAAAGGGTGCTAACACCTTCCCTTTCTATAAATCTACCTCCCGAACCGAGAAACAATCTCATAAGGAATTTTGCTGTGCTTTTGTCCTGTCCATGTTGGAGAAAATAAAAGACGGTGGCGACTCTTACTTATCACGACATTTCGCGAACCAGCGTTAAACAGTCAGTTCTAAATCCTTCAATCACAAAACTGGCGACTCTGCTGGGGAAAATTAAAGTGAGGTGTACCTTAGGATAGCTCATACTTGTGTTTTAAATTGCCTTGTTTTTTTTGCTTTATTATTATGGGCATTGTCTTGGAGTTTCATAGATCCTTACCCGGATCTGGGGATACCCTTTTAGGTAGCATAAGCTGTGAGGGACCTGTCCAGCATAGACCGACATGGGTGAAGCAGTGGCTACATTGGTGTGGCACCTTGGTCTGTACCGATATCCCTTGTGTCGCAACGAGGAGAATATGGGTCTTCTGAGGAGTCATTAAGCACCAACTGACCTTAGAACCTTAAATGACCCAACTTGGCCAATAGAACAGTAGCAGTATGCTACACCCATTGAGACTAAACTCTCGCGATGGTTCTGGCTGCAAGAAAAGATTGCGATGCTGGAGTTATGACCGATTGAGGGTAGTTAGTGATATTGGGATCCTCTAGAACCCGGTTACTTTTCTAGGACAGGTCTTAACCAACAAACTGAAAGAGGATAATACCTAGACCCCATGCTGGCCTAAACTCTAAGGGCTGTCTTGTGTGACTTATGTGCCTTATCATGTTTGCCTTTGTGAATACTTGTGGTGTGCATATCATAACATCATACCATCATACCATTGCATACACCCTACATATGGACTAACCCATTTCAAGGATCTCAAGGGTCTGTGATGCAGGTCATGATGAATCAAAATGTCTAGCAAGGGGCAAAGGGGATTTATTTTCCTCTAGCCAAGGTTGATAACTTGAGTCAGGGGCTATGACCCACTTGATATGGTGAGCCTTGACTCTTGAAGAAGGACTCTCAACAACATGAAGTTCCTTCCATTAAGCTACCAGATTCAAATTCTAACAAATTTCCTTGTTTACCCCGCGAGATCCTTGAAAACATTGCATGCATATCATACATATCATTGCATTACCGGTACTCTTTTTTGACAGGTCACTTATCTTCTTCGCTGTTTATTTTAGCGATCATCATGAATCCTGAATCATCCAATGAACAAGCTATCAAGGCCCTCCAGGCCCAGAACGCCCAGTTCCAAGAGTTAGTGATGAGCCTAGCCCAGGGTCAACAGGAGTTGAAGACTCTCATACAGAAGAAGAAGAAGAAGAGGACTGCTTTGTTCAATCCTAGACGCAAATCTGGGAATGGATCACAAAATGAAGCTGAGTTGACTACCCCATCTGTTGGGAAAGACAGTCCCCAAAAGGGAGAGGTTCCTAGTCCAGTGGTCTCCGACAACGAGACTGCTTACAATGATGAACAGTACCCTCCAGCTGAGGACAGGTACAAACAGCTAGAAGATCGGCTAAGTGCTATGGAAATACAGAAAGTGCCCGGCCTGGACTTCGAAGATCTAGGTCTGTCTTCTGGGGTAGTGATCCCACACAAGTTCAAAGCACCTGCTTTTGCAAAATATGACGGGGCTTCCTGTCCTAAGCTGCATCTCAGGTCATACATAAGGAGGATCCAGCCCTACACGGCTGACAAGAATTTGTGGATCCACTTCTTTCAGGATAGTCTGTCAGGAACTCAACTCGACTGGTTCTATCAACTGAATGGAGCCAACATCCGCAGCTGGGAGGACTTGGCCACCGCATTCTACAAGCAGTACCAGTACAATGCCGACCTTGCTCCCACGCGCACTCAGCTTCAGGGAATGTCTATGGGTGCAGACGAAGGTTTTAAAGAATATGCGCAAAAGTGGAGAGACCTTGCTGGGAGGGTGCAGCCACCTCTAACTGATCGTGAGCTTGTGGACATGTTCTTGGGGACCCTGTCTGGACCTTTCTTCAACCATTTGATTGGGAATTCTTCTGCTGGGTTTACAGATTTAATCTTGACTAGGGAAAGAATTGAAGCTGGTATCAAGGCTGGGAAGATTCAAGAGGCCGCACCTTCTGATACTCACAAAAAGCCTTACATAGGGAAGAAAGAGTCTAATGCTGCATACAGTCAAAAGAGTCGTCGTGACCAACATGCGGGGGAAGTCTTGATCTCTGGTTCTGCACCATGCCGCCAACCACAAAGGGGAAATCAGCAAAGGCCATACGAGCCTAAAAGACAATTCACCAACATCAACATGCCATTGTCACAAGCATTGCAGCACATGTTGAAAATGAATCTGATTGCGGTGATCAACCCCCCTGCAAATCCCAAGACCTCCTCTCCAAACTACAACTCAGAAGCGAGGTGTGCTTATCATTCTGATAGCCCGGGGCACGATACTTAGGATTGTTGGGCGTTAAAATACAAGATCCAGAATATGATCGACGCTAAGGAGATCAAATTCGAGCCTGCTGAGACTCCCAATGTGACCACCGCTCCCTTGCCAAAACATGGCTAGGATTGGAAATTTTTTGTTCATTCGAATGTTCAATTTGTAATTTCTTTTATTGTTCAAACATTGTATTTCATGTCAAACTTGGTTATTTCATTAATGCATTACACGTGTCTGTTTTGAAGTAATTGTGTTCACTATATTCAAAATTGCTTTTATTTTTGATGTTCAACTCTCGATTTTAAAATTCTAAGCCTCTTGAGGGAGGATGACGAAAACGATACCACGATCCTTACAGTATGCTTTTGAACAGACCCCGCTGATGAGGTACAAGCATTGTTTCAATCCCTAAACAGTGGAGTTATAAGGAAGATAATCCCTTGTCAACCCCTTTGAGCCAAAGAAGTTGAAGTTTTTCTTTTCACGCAAAAATTAAAACCCTTAATCATAACCTGGGGTAGGGTAGTTCTCTCAGCTGATCCAAGTGCACAACGAAAGGCACCAAAGGAGTTCTTACAAAACAAAAGACAGTGATGGTTCCTATAATCATTAAGATAGGTAGTCGTCATCTTTCAAAATAAAAGTCCATTAAGTCAAAACTTATGAAGGAGACTTATGAAACTGGGGCATCCCGCTGACTGTAATCACAAAAGAAACAGTTCAGGCAAAAAACAGGGATAACAAAATCAAAAAAGAAAGAGGTCCTACAAACCCTCAACAAAAAAAAAAAGACTTCCTATTCAAAATAGATTGTCAATACCCGAACCATCACTGGAATATCAGAGCAAAGACTCAAACAAGGTCTAACGTACGATCAACTGAGTTTAGGTTTGAAGAACATCACGAAGAGCGGGTGGGTACAAATAAAATTTGAGCATTATCCTTTGTTTCTTAAACCGCGAACCAGGCCACGTTATAACCCTCAAAAGTCCTAGCTGAAGCATGGGTTAATTCGAAAGCATACTGTTACCAAAGGTATCCCGACTCCTTAAGGCTTGCGGTAAAATAACGAGTTGACATCACAGTTTACAAAAAATTTCACTTGTTTTTATGAAAAAATGCATTTTCAAGACAGACATAAGCTTTGCATTTTTAATATAACATTGATTGCATATGACTAGTTGTTTGAACAACATAGAAGTTCGCACGACGAAGGTGTAATGAACAAAAGCACTTCCAATCAAGGGGCATGGCATGATCATTGTCCGTCATCTGGGGCAGTCCAGTCAAGATTCGGAGAATCTCTCAAAGGGCCAACCAGCTTGGGGAAAATCTCCAATCTGGATCACTTGGGGCATTGGACGATCAAACGAAGATCTTCTGGTGGTATGACAACGCAACATTACTAACAGGGGCACTTCCCTACATCCTGAGAGCATGGACACAGTCGAAAAAATACTACGCATAATCAAAGACCCGCTAGGTTGACACACCTAGGCAAAAATAAGGACTTCCCGGCGAACCAAAAGGGTTCGGGCAAAATAAGGGATGAAATAAAAATCTGTACACCCGGCAAGTCGAAAACCTGAAAAGGCGGCTTGGGCAAAAATGGGTATCCCGGTGGACTGAAAACCCGAAAGGGCAGTCTAGGAAAAAGTTAGGGATCAAAAACGTACGACTATGTCCCGACATCTCGTTACTTGCCTACCAGAAGAAGATTTATCAAAACGGCAGTTATCAAGGCCTCCACAGGTACCTTCTCCATCAGAAATAAGGGCAATAATGAGTTGTCTAAGCGATCTAATTGCTCTGTCCACCAAGGTACCAAGGTAAGTTCGGCTGAAGAATGTGTTAGAACAATGTTTGAATCTACTACCCTATGTTTAAGTTTTGATGATAACAAAATGAAAAGATATATTATTTATATGATTCATGTATGAACTATTTGCTGCCTAAATTATTACGTTCTGATTTGCAGATACTCTGATAGGTATAAGCAAGATCACACCTAATCAGCATCAGAATATTTGGTTCTTGACATCAGCATCAGAAGTTGCTATATCAGAATACCAGAATCAGAAGATCAACTTTCTTGTATGCTGAAGCTTGATGAACAGAACTGCGCTCATCACTCTGATAAAGAAAACAACAGTTCATCAGCAGCTAAGCAGAGTCAGAATGAGCCAAGCCAGAACATGCATTAATTAAGCAACGGTACTGTGCATTGAAAGCGTATTATCACCAACGGCCTCATTCCAGACAAGATCTGCTCAATAAGGAAAGTTTGTTATTAGCATTGAATCAAGAATATTGCTCCAACGTTCAAGAATTTCAGTGCTATATAAACAAGACTATGAAGATTGAATTGGCTAATGCTCTCCAACTCTTTACACGCCTAAAAGCTGATCATAATCTTCCTTCTCCCAGTTTGATAAAACACTACACATCTTCTTACTCAATCTTTGTTTTAGCAATCTAGTTTCTAAGCTTAAAGTTGTGTATACATCACAGTTGTGATACAGTTTTGTAGAAAACATTCACACACTTAGATTTATCTTCTTTGTAAGAAAGTGTTCCCTTGACAAACCGGGTTGTGGTTTGCATCAAGAAGGCTTTAGCAGTTGTTAAAGCAGTTTGTAATATTCAGTTGAATATAGTGGATTAAGACCTCGTTGGAGAGAGGCGAAATCACCTTGACGGGTGGACTGGAGTAGTTTGAGATCAAGCGAACCAGGATAAAAATATCTTGTTCATTGCATTGATTTTCAGTTTTACAATTCAACCCCCCCTTCTTGTGTTTTTCACTACTTCAATTGGCATCAGAGCGCCTGGTTCTGAGCTAAAACACTTAACCGTGTCAGTACAAGATCCAGCGTCAGAAAAACACAATGGCAGGAAACTATTCTCACACCAGCAATGACAATAATGAGGACAGAGATAGATTCAGCGGCAAACCTCCAGTCTTTGATGGAGAAAACTTTGATTACTGGAAAGACAGAATTGAAAGCTTCTTTCTGGCACATGATGCTGATCTGTGGGATATGGTGACAGATGGATACACGCACCCTGTGAATGCAAGCGGTCAGAAGATTGATAGAAAAACAATGTCTGACCAACAAAAGCGTGACTTCAAGAATCACCACAAGGCCAGAACCATCCTCCTCAGCGCCATCTCCTATACTGAATATGAAAAGATCTCCAATAGAGACACAACAAAGAACATTTTTGACTCACTCAGAATGACGCATGAGGGCAACGTTCAGGTCAAAGAAACTAAAGCTCTGGCGCTCATTCAGAAGTATGAGGCGTTCAAAATGGAAGAATCTGAATCCATTGAAACAATATTCTCAAGATTCCAGATTCTGGTAGCTGGTCTCAAGGTTCTGGACAAAGGATACTCTACTGCTGACCATGTCAAGAAAATCATCAGAAGTTTACCCAAGAAATGGAGACCAATGGTTACAGCTCTGAAGCTAGCTAAAGATCTCAACAAAATCACTCTGGAGGAACTTATCAGCTCCCTCAGAAGTCATGAGATAGAGCTAGAAGCTGACGAGCCTCAGAAGCAAGGTAAGCCTTTAGCGTTAAAATCTAACAAAAAATCTGAGTCTAAAGTTTTGCAGGCAGTTGAAGAAACATCTGATGGATCCTCATCAGAAGAAGACGAACTCTCCCTCCTCTCCAGAAGAGTAAATCAACTGTGGAAGCAAAGACAAAGGAAGTTCAGGAATCCCAGAAGATCTGATCAGAACGAGTCTTCTTCCAGATACAGAAGGACAGACTCTTCCTCTGGATACAGAAGATCTGAAGGTTCCTCAAGTAGGAAAAAGCCAAACACCAAGGACATCATCTGCTATGAGTGCAATGAGCAAGGACACTATAAGAGTGACTGCCCAAAGCTTCAGAGGGAAAAGCCCAAAAAGAAGTTTGGAAGAGAAAAGAAGAAAAGTCTCATGGCTACATGGGATGACTCTGACTCGTCTGAAGCTGACTCAGAATCAGATGATGAAAGGGCAAACATAGCTCTCATGGCTAACATTTCAGAAGATAGTGAAGCTTCTGAATCAGACTCTGAATCAGATACTGAAGAGGTATTTCCTAACTTTGCTGTTAATTTTACCAAGGCTGAACTTGCTGAAAGCCTTAATGAAATCCTGGAAAGGTATCAGCAAATTAGAGTTAAATTTAGAGACCTGAAAAGGAATCTTGAATCTGACTCTAATAAGACTGAGAGTCTCAAATTGGAGAATTCTGAGCTGAGAAATAAGATTTCAAAATTAGAAAATACTTTACAAAACTCTCAGAAGGAACCAATTTCTGAAACTCCCAGTAACGCTGATGAGATCATCAAGGAGTATGATCACAGTTTCCAGAAGTTCCTTTCTAAAAGCATAGATAGAAGCAAAATGGCTTCAATGATCTATGGAGTTAGCAGAAACGGCAGGAAAGGAATAGGATACCAAGGTAAGGTTCCTACACCAAAGAATGTCATGGACTTAACCATTAAACACACTCCTATGAATTCACATTTTGTGTATGGTCACACACATGATATTAAATACACTAGCAGTAAGCACTCTGTGAAACCAAAATTCAACCAGAGTTTTGGTAAAACTAACAAATCAGGACCCAAGAAAATCTGGGTACCTAAGGATAAAATAATACATGTTGCAGATATCTTTAGCAGCAAGTCAGAAACACCAGTCATGGTACCTGGACTCTGGCTGCTCGCGACACATGACGGGAAGAAGGCATATGTTCCAAAGCCTGGAACTTAATCCTGGAGGCCACGCTGGCTTTGGAGGCAATCAGAGGGGAAAGATAATTGGCTCTGGAACTGTAGGTAATGGAAATATTCCCTCTATTAATAATGTTCTGCTAGTAGATGGATTAATGCATAATCTGTTATCCATAAGTCAATTAAGTGATAACGGTCATGATATAATCTTTAATCAAAAATCATGTAAAGCTGTTAGTCAGAAAGATGGGACTATCCTGTTTAATGGTAAGAGGAAAAACAACATTTACAAAATCAAACTTTCTGAACTAAAGAGTCAGAATGTAAAGTGCCTTCTGTCTGTTAACAACGAGCAGTGGATCTGGCACAGAAGATTGGGGCATGTTAGTATGAGAAGAATATCTCAGATTAACAAACTCAATCTGGTCAGAGGACTTCCTAATTTGAAGTTCAATTCAGATGCTCTGTGTGAAGCATGTCAGAAAGGCAGGTTTGCAAAACCTTCTTTTAAATCTAAAAATGTTGTTTCTACCTCTAAGCCATTATAACTTCTGCACATTGACTTATTTGGACCAGTTAAAACTGCTTCAGTCAGTGGCAAGAAGTATGGGTTAGTAATCGTAGATGACTATAGCAGATGGACATGGGTAAAGTTCTTAAGACACAAGGACGAGTCACACTCTGTGTTTGTTACCTTCTGTAACCAAGTTCAGAATGAAAAGGATCTTAGAATCGTTAAAGTCAGAAGTGATCATGGTGGAGAATTTGAAAACAAAGATTTTGAGTCATTCTTTAATGACAGAGGCATTCTGCATGATTTCTCTTGTCCTAGAACTCCCCAACAAAATGGAGTTGTAGAACGAAAGAACAGAACATTGCAAGAAATGGCCAGAACCATGATCAATGAGACAAACGTTGCTAAAATCTTCTGGGCAGAGGCAATAAACACAGCGTGCTACATTCAGAATAGAATCTCAATAAGACCTATTCTGGAAAAGACTCCATATGAATTGTGGAAGAACAGAAAGCCCAACATTTCATATTTTCATCCATTTGGATGTACTTGCTTTATGTTAAATACAAAGAATTATTTGAACAAGTTTGACTCTAAAGCACAGAAGTGTATTATGTTAGGATACTCTGAACGCTCAAGAGGGTACAGAGTATACAATACAGAAACACAGATTGTGGAAGAATCAATCAGTGTTCGTTTTGATGATAAGCTTGACTCTGAAAAGTCAAAGCAGAATGAAGTTTTTGCAGGTATGGAAATTGAATTTACAGGTTCTGAAGACAAGTCATCAGAAGCTCTCAACACAGACACTCCTTCAACGTCTGAAAGGAGCACTGCTAGCAATCCTACAACAGCTGCTGATCAACCTCAGAAGAGATTACCCAGAAGCAGCTTGGATCACCCAGAAGAGACTATCTTAGGAAGAAAGGAAGATCCAATCAGAACAAGAGCAAGCTTCAGAAACTCTGAAGAAACACTCTTGGGACTTGTGTCTCTGATTGAACCTTCTTCAATTGATGAAGCACTTCTGGATAATGACTGGATTCTGGAAATGCAAGAAGAGCTGAATCAATTCACCAGAAATGACGTATGGGATCTCGTTCCCAGACCAAAAGGATTCAACGTCATTGGAACAAGATGGGTGTTCAGAAACAAGCTAAATGAACAAGGTGAAGTCATCAGAAACAAGGCACGACTGGTTGCACAAGGTTATAGTCAGCAAGAGGGGATAGACTATACATAAACCTTTTCCCCAGTCGCCAGGTTAGAATCTATCAGACTTTTAATTTCATTTGCTGTTAATAGAGGCATCACTCTGTATCAGATGGATGTCAAAAGTGCATTCTTAAATGGTTATATAGAAGAAGAGGTCTATGTGCACCAACCCCCTGGTTTTGAAAATACAAAACATCCAGAACATGTTTTCAAACTAAAGAAGTCACTATATGGTCTGAAACAAGCTCCCAGAGCTTGGTATGAAAGGCTAAGTAACTTTCTGTTAGAAAATGAATTTACCAGAGGGAAAGTGGACACTACCCTATTCTGTAAATCAGTTAAGAATGACATCTTAGTCTGTCAAATTTATGTTGATGATATTATTTTTGGTTCTACTAATCCTTCTCTTGGAAGAAAATTTGCTAAGTGTATGTAGGCAGAATTTGAGATGAGCCTCATGGGGGAACTGAAATTCTTTCTAGGAATTCAGATCAATCAAACTCCAGAGGGAACTTACATTTATCAGAGCAAATACATCAGAGATCTTCTGAAGAAATTTGACCTCTCAGAATGTAAGCCATCAAAGATTCCAATGCATCCCACGTGCATTCTGGAAAGAGAAGAGGTAAGCAAAAATGTAGAACAGAAAGTCTACAGAGGTATGATTGGTTCTCTCCTCTATCTGACTGCTTCAAGACCTGATATATTATTCAGTGTTTGTATTTGTGCTAGATTCCAATCAGATCCTAGAGAATCTCACTTAACAGCTGTTAAGCGAATTTTCAAGTATCTGAAAGGTACTACTAATCTGGGCTTGTTTTATAGAAAATCTAGTGATTACAGTTTAGTAGGATACTGCGATGCTGATTTTGCTGGAGACAGAGTGGAGCGTAAAAGTACTTCTGGAAGCTACCAGTTTCTGGGAGAAAATCTGATCTCTTGGTCCAACAAAAGGCAATCAACAATTGCGCTATCAACAGCAGAAGCTGAGTACATAGCAGCAGCAGGATGTAGCACACAAATGCTCTGGATGAAAAGTCAGCTTGAAGACTTCCAGATTTTTGAGAGTAACATTCCTATACTCTGTGATAATACTTCTGCTATTTGCTTAAGTAAGAATCCTATTTTACATTCTAGAGCTAAGCATATAGAAATAAAACACCATTTCATTAGGGACTATATTCAGAAAGGAATTTTGAATTTAAAATTTATAGATACAGACCATCAATGGGCTGATATCTTCACTAAACCCCTTTCTGAAGATAGGTTCAATTTCATTCTGAAACATCTCAGCATGAAAAGTTGCCCAGAGTGAAAATGTTTTAATTCCATATATTTATCTTCAGAATGTATTTGTTTTACTGTGAACTTCTGATCAATCTCTTTTCAGAAAGATAGAACATGCAGATTGTATCAGATGCAAGTCTAAAGATCTGAGAGTCTAAGCTCAAAGACAGACGTGCTGATCACTACATCAAACAAGTGTCATCCAATCATCAGCAAATCTCTGAAGCAGAACGCGTGCACGCTTCTGAGAAGGCAAAACGCTGATTGGGTGCATTGAGACACATGTCTGGTAACCGTTTTTAAGTATCTTTCTCAAATCCCCCAAAATCAGCAAGCATTAAATGAAAAGTAATCATGCTTTTAAAACGTAATCATGATTTTATTTCTCTCTCTTAAAAATGTTTACAATTTCAAAATATTCTGAACTCTATTTAAACACGTTAACTTCTCATTCTAATTTTTTACAGTTTCTCACTTTTTCTCAAGCATTCAGTGCATTTTTCTGTGTTCATCTCTTGCAAACTCTTTTTCTCAGTTTCTTCTCAAAATCTTTTAGTGTGAACATGGCAACCTCCAGCAGTGCTTCTGTAGGTCCTCAGAAGAAAGCATCATCTGAACAGTATCAAGTGCCATTCAGAACACTCCTCACTCCTGTGAAGAATCTTGAAGTGTTATCTGAATTGATCATCGATTTTGGAAGCTTGAAGGAAAACGGTTTTGATTTAACTGAAGAAGTTAGGGCACAGAAATGGGAAAGGTATTTTGACAGGTTGGTTGGACCAACATTGCCTATGTTAGTGAAGGAGTTCTGGATTCATGTGACAGCTTCAACGCATCAAGTCACCTCCTACATCATGGGGAAGAAGATTGTGATCACTGAGGATCACATAGCAAAGTTAATAGGTTACAGTGGCGGTGGCGTCCGCTGTATTGATATGGCTGAGAGATGTGCTGACGTGGGCGTCATAGCTGAAAGGATTTTCACCCATGGGGTGCCCAGCAGCAAGATCAAAGATCTGAAGGATCATCACAGAGTTTGGGCGAAGATAATTCTGGGGTGCTTCAACCATAGGAAGCCAACTAGTTCCCCTGATTACATAAATGTGGATCAGCAGTTTCTGATCTACTTTATCAATCAGAAGGTAAAAATCAACTTGGCTCATCTTCTGTTCAACCACCTCAGAACAAGCGTGAAGGAAACCAGGGAGGAAGAAAGAACAAAGAGGGATTGGATTCCCTTTGGAAGGTTGATATCAGATATTCTGACAGAGAATAGGCTGATAGAGCATCTGATAGAAGCTCAAGAGTTAAGCACCATTGAACCAACAGTTGGGAAGCCTCTGAACGCGAAGAACTTGAAGAAAATGAAGTTGATAGAGAATATCAAAAAGGAACCCAGCGCTACTCCTATTGCTGATATCACCAGCAGAAGAGTTCCACTGAGTGACTTTCCTTTATTCTCTCAGATAGAATCCAAGCCAGTGGTAGTTCTCAAATATATGGACGCGTGCAAAGCTGATGGCACAGATCCAAATATGAAGATCAAAGATCTGCATCAACCTCAACCAGAAGTGACTCTGAAGAAGACGAAGAAGAGAAAGGCACCATCAGAAGGATCATCCCAGCAGACACCCAAGAAAAGAGGTAATTTATCTGCTGCTTCTGTTTTAAATTCTTCTACTATTCCAGCATCTATTCCACCTCCAACCTCTCATAGAATCTCAATCCCCATCCCAACAATAGATGAAACTGAACCAGAAGATGACCCTTCTGAGGCATTACAACTCAGAAGACCCAGAACCAAACACCCAAAACCAACAATATCAACAACATCAGCAATTGACAAAGTGCTGTCTGACATTGATCAACACACTTCTGATCACTCCTCCAATCCAAACTCTGAACCACAAATTGTCCCTCCTCCACAACCAGAACAACAGCAATCTGCTGAAGAACCAGAATAATAACAACCACTCTCATCCATTCCAGAAGAACCTCTCATCCCTGAACAACCAGAGATTCCAACAATTCCTCCTCAACCAGCAATTCCGTCTCCCTCTCCTCAACCAGAAATTCATCCACCATCACCTCAACCTGAGTTTCATCACTCTGAAACTCCTTCTCCTCCACCTTCTGAACCTCATTCACCTCAACCATCACCTCTGGCAATCCAGCTGCCATGTGGAACAACAGTCACAGTGGCCCAGTTGCCATCCTCACCAGAATCTACACCACCAAACACTCACAAAACACCACACAGTCCAATCATAATTTCTGACTCTCCCACTCCATCTCCAAAACAAACAGCTGCCAAGCAAACCACCGAAAACCCCAGCAGGACCTTCATAGACTTAACCAGTCTTGACCGTCTTGCTGATCTGAAACATAAAATAGCCATCCCAAAACCAAAACAACCAGATGTTGGCTCTGGTATTATGAATTTTGAAACAGGTGTGCAGCAGTGGATTGCTTCTTTGAAGCAAGTCTGTCCTGGATTAATTGAACCAGCTGCTTCTGACCAGCTCTGGTCACAATTCAGAATTTGGGTACGTGCTGAAGCCCTCAAGTTGCAGGATATTAACTATGAGCAGGCACAACAGAACTTCAGCAAGCTGCTGAAGGAAGTTGAAAGTCAGCTGCCTCAGGAAGCTGTGCTCCCTCTGGATAGTGAACCTTGGTCTGAGAAACAGCTAGCTTCAAAGGTGCAACCAGAAGAAGACAAGACCATTCAAGCTGAAGCAAGTCAAGCAGAAGATGTTGCAGAAAGCTCTCAGAAGCTTACTGCTTCTGATGTTTCTCAAGCTGCCTTGGACAGGCAGACTCTGGAAGAGCTGAAGCTGAATGACATGCGTCTACAGCAGAGGATGGATGAAAACGACCAGAAGATGAAAGAAAGGATGGATGTGCAGGATAGCAAGATTGACACTGTTGTCAGCATGGTGCACAAGCAGAATGAGACTGCTGATCAGATCAAAGCCATGCTGGAGAACCTGTTCACACGCTTTCCTCCCCAACCTTAGTTTTTTCATTCATGTCTTTTTCATGTTTTCTTTGATTATCTGATGTACTGTTTTAATATGTTTTGTTTGATTCTGAACCTTTTAATATGACAAGTTTTTCCGATCTTAATTGTTTTAGCACATCACTTACACTTTTTGATTGCTGACAAAAAGGGGGAGAACAAGAATGATATTTTAAATAATAACGGATTACTAAGACAGAAATTCTCGAACATTCTAACTCTGTTATACTTGAAAATGTTTTCTGTTTTGCTTAAGTCTACAGGTACAAGAAAGCACCATGATACTCTGAAGACTAAAGCTCTGATACTCTGATCCGCTCTGATACTCTGACCCAAAGCAAAGCTCTGACAAGAAAAGCTCTGATACGCTGATCTGAAGCTATGCTCTGATATGCTGATCTAAAGCTTCTGATAGTCAAAGACTCTGATACTCTGATGTTCAAAGAAAGGCAAAAAGGTTCTGATTCTGAAGAACTCTTGGAATCAAAAAGGGAAGCAATAAACTCAGGGGGAGTATCTCTCATCTCTTATCCCTTATCTTTGATAACCTCGTACTCTGATACATATCTCTGATACCTTTTCACGTTATTTTCAATTAAAAATATCCAGTTTTTGTCATCATCAAAAAGGGGGAGATTGTTAGAACAATGTTTGAATCTACTACCCTATGTTTAAGTTTTAATGATAACAAAATGAAAAGATATATTATTTATATGATTCATGTATGAACTATTTGCTGCCTAAATTATTACGTTCTGATTTGCAGATACTCTGATAGGTATAAGCAAGATCACACCTAATCAGCATCAGAATATTTGGTTCTTGACATCAGCATCAGAAGTTGCTATATCAGAATACCAGAATCAGAATATCAACTCTCGTGTATGCTGAAGCTTGATGAACAGAACTGCGCTCATCACTCTGATAAAGAAAACAACAGTTCATCAGCAGCTAAGCAGAGTCAAAATGAGCCAAGCCAGAACATGCATTAATTAAGCAACGGTACTGTGCATTGAAAGCGTATTATCACCAACGGCCTCATTCCAGACAAGATCTGCTCAATAAGGAAAGTTTGTTATTAGCATTGAATCAAGAATATTGCTCCAACGTTCAAGAATTTCAGTGCTATATAAACAAGACTATGAAGATTGAATTGGCTAATGCTCTCCAACTCTTTACACGCCTAAAAGCTGATCATAATCTTCCTTCTCCCAGTTTGCTAAAACACTACACATCTTCTTACTCAATCTTTGTTTTAGCAATCTAGTTTCTAAGCTTAAAGTTGTGTATACATCACAGTTGTGATACAGTTTTGTAGAAAACATTCACACACTTAGATTTATCTTCTTTGTAAGAAAGTGTTCCCTTGACAAACCGGGTTGTGGTTTGCATCAAGAAGGCTTTAGCAGTTGTTAAAGCAGTTTGTAATATTCAGTTGAATATAGTGGATTAAGACCTCGTTGGAGAGAGGAGAAATCACCTTGACGGGTGGACTGGAGTAGTTTGAGATCAAACGAACCAGGATAAAAATATCTTGTTCATTGCATTGATTTTCAGTTTTACAATTCAACCCCCCCTTCTTGTGTTTTTCACTACTTCAGAATGTAACCCAGATACCTTCACTCCCCTCCGAGTAAGACAAGATGCAACAATTCTCCCCAAGTAGAGTTGATTTCCCATCAACCCTAACAAGGCACCGTATTCTCCAGCAAGTCAGCAACACTCTTCCCAAGCAGAGTTAGCCTACTGTCAGCCTTAAAGAAGTTGGGTATCCCCAGAAGATCTCAATGTTCCCCAGCGGAGTATACAGGTGTTCCTAAACAAGCATCCCCGACAGTCTTATTCTAAGATTGTTCCCCGGCGGTATACAGATACTTCAGTGGAGTCACTTCCCCAGTACAGTCTCAAAAAGTTTCCTCCAGGAGAGTTGAATCAATCTCCCCAGTAGATCCTTGCAGCTTATCCCCAGTAGATTCTGGAAGCTTGTCCCTTGCAGAGTACATAGCTCTCCCCGGCTTCATTCTAAGGTTATTCCCCACTAGAGCTTATAACTGGGTTATCCTCAGCTAATTACCACGGAAAGATCGTCCCAGGCGAAGTTCTTCCTATTCCTCTGTGGAGTTCATCTCCCAACATAGCTCAACGGCATCCCCAGCGGAGTTATCATCAACATCTCAGTAAAGTATCTCTCCCCACAAAGTAATTCCCTGAAGAATAATCTCTCCAGAAAGTTTATTCCTCAACGGAGTCATCCTCTCCTACCGGTTTATTCTTGTAACCATCATCCCCAGCGGAAATGAAGAACTCTACTCTTCAACCTCAGCCCAGAATTCAACTTCCCGGCGTTCGTCAAGGATTTATTTTCCTAGACGAAGATACATTCATAGACAAACATCACATCTTCATACATTATAGCATGCACATACGCATCATGAACATACAATCTCATTTATTCTTGAGAACATCTTAATATCATGCAGTTCATGCATCATGACACTGCATACAGCTAACGTTTTGCCTTTTCAGCAAAAGGTCAATCAAAAGATGATTACCATCTACCTCTACAGTTCCAGATCAACATTGGTAACAAGCCAGGAAAATTCTGTGGACGACTGATCGTGGGTTAATATCTGAAACCAGACAGGATAATCATCCACTTGATCATCATGAAGCAACCCTACACCGGTTCCTTTTCTTCCAGAAGAAGTCTTACACGGACTTATCATCAAGGTAACCCTACATAGGTTCCTTTTCTTTCAGAAGAAGTCTTACACGGACTTATCATCAAGGCAACCCTACACTGGTTCCTTTTCTTCCAGAAGAAGTCTTACACGGACTTATCATCAAGGTAACCCTACACCGGTTCCTTTTCTTTCAGAAGAAGTCTTACACGGACTTATCTCAAGATGACCTTACCCCGGTTCATCAAGAAGTTTTACACGAACTTATCCTGCAATAACCTTACCCCGGTTCCTCCAGAAGTCTTACACGGACTTATCCCGAAGTAACCTTACCCCGGTTCCTCCAGAAGTCTTACACGGACTTATCTCAAGATGACCTTACCCCGGTTCATCCAGAAGTTTTACACGAACTTATCCTGCAGTAACCTTACCCCGGTTCCTCCAGAAGTTTTACACGAACTTATCCCGAAGAAACCCTACACAGGTTCTCTCTCTCCAGACGTAGTTTTACACGGGCTCGTCGTCAAAGAAACCCTACACAGGTTCTCTCTTCCCAAAGATGCAGTTTTACACGGACTCGTCATCAGAAACCCTACCCGGGTTTTACTTCTTCCAGGATGCAGTTTTACACGGGCTCATCATCAAAGTAACCCCATGCAGGTTCCCTTCTCAAACTCCAGACGTATTTTTACACAGACTCGTCATCAGTAAACCCTACACAGGTCTCCTTCTCAGCTCTAGATGCGGTTTTACACGGACTCGTCATCAAAGTAACCCTACACAGGTTCCTTCTCCATTTCAGATGCAGCCTTATACAGACTCATTATCAGTAAATCCTACACAGGTTTCCTTCCTCCAGAGATGCAGTTTTACACGAGCTCATCATCAGTCAACCCTACACAGGTTTCCTTCATTCCCAGATACAGTTTTACACGAGCTCATCATCAGGCAACTCTACACAGGTTCCCTCTTTCAACTTACAAAGTTACAATTCAACAGACAATCTCCAGATGGCATCTATAAGCCCATTCCCGACAAGATTCTGTCACATCTCCAGATGGCATCTATAAGCCCATCCTCCTATCCATTATCTCTCCAAATGGAATCTGTAATCCCATTCCCTACATCACATTGCTGATACTCTACTATGTGAGTGCAAATTTCTGGGCACTTTAGTGTTCAATCATCTTCCACCTTCGGATTACGAAAGGCACGCCAGCCAATCTACATCCTCAGGTCTAAGAAGATTGAACAGGGGCAACTGTTGTACCCCAAAATTTGTCCTCCCATATTCTTCAAGATTTGGCAAGATCATGGTTCAAAACCTCTCAAGGGTTGCACAGTCCAATTGCCTCCCAACACAGTCAAAATTAGGGTTTTGGTTATGACAAAGAAATTGAGGTTTCCAAGGGTCCAATCAAGTCCCATATGCCTATAAACATTGTCAAGCATTCATATGTCAAGTTTTAAGACTCACAGCATCAAGTTGCTCAGTCAAGAACCCTAATTGCTCCACAGTCAACTGTAGGGGCAAAATGGTCATTTGACAGTCAAAAGTCAAAAAATTTGGTCAACATCTAATTTTGAAGCCACAATCATAATTTGATCAATTCTTGATCATGATTCCACAAGCATGGCTCAAAAAGTCTCAAGATGCAAAAGTTTCTATTTCTGGACAGTTGAAAAGTCAACTGCAAATTGACCAAGGCATAACTTCTTCATGGTTCATCAGAAAAATCCCATCCAAAGCTCATTTTGAAGGGGATGACATTTCCTACAACTCATCTTCACACTCCAAGTCCAAGAAATTCTCTCACAAAAAGTTATCAATTTCAACATTATAGGTCATTTTCAAAAGTCAACAAAAAAGCACTTTAAGTCAAAGACCATAACTTGAGATTGGTAAATCAAAATGACATGGGACCAAAGGCATTGGTTAGAGGACTTCAAGGCCTTTCCAAAATGTCCAAGAACATTTACATATCTTCAAAATTGAGCAAGGTATGCATTGGAGAAGTTGGGAAATTTTTGGGAACTTTCAAAAGTCAACTTTGCCTAAAACACTTCAAATTTGCTAATGGGCCTCAAATTCTTTCTTGAATCATTACCCAAAGCCTATGCACGACCCATTGAGCTTAAAAGGATTTATTTTCTTATTTTTAATTAATTATTAAATTTTTATTCTTATTAATTCATTTAATTAATTTTAATTGTAGAAAAATATCAAATAATGGTTGTCAAATCATTTTATGCAGCAAATATACTCCACACATGCTAAGGATTTCGTGCATCAATCAACAAGACAAGATCTTCCATAATTGGCAAAGTTTCCTTGGAAAAAGATTGAAAAAAGATATGATTAGCAATCAAAGATTCAAGTCATCAATTCATGGATTCATGGGCTTTATTTTGAGCTAATTTGCATCACATACATATGCAAGACCTAACCCCATTCGGAAATACACGAAAAGGCTGCTCATGCTCCATAACCAAATTGCAAAATTTCAACAAAAACTTGGAAACTGATTTCATAGTTGGAGGACAATTCAAAGCCAAAAAAGGATTCCAATACGTTGCTTGAGTCTCCAGGAAGCGTTTGCAATCAAGAATCAATCCTAACACGCGAAGAATTGAAGAACACGAGCCATACGGTTTGCTTTGTTTTCCAATTTGACATATCATGATTCATGTGCTTTTAATTGGTTTTCTTGTTTGATTTACACTAATAGGTACCTTCTGAAGCGATTGGTATAAGTTAATTGACCTAACGCTGCCTGAATCCAAATCTACCATGGACGAAAATTAGGTTTTCAGAAGCTTCAAATTAGGGCTTTAAGTATCAGGAAAAATTGGACTAAGTCATGACCATGGTTGAATTCGTCAAGGCCAGACGAATTCAACCAACATCTCGCGCTCAATTTATGTTGATTCCTCTTCTATTCGCTATTTTTCACTATTCCATTTAGTGGGGGTTTAAAACCCCCGCTACTTGTTTCATGTTTGCAGGAAGAACAAGGAAGAAGATGGACGTGGCATTACATGACTGGGGCATTCAAATCTTGGCGCGGTTTTTTAATGTTTCAGTATAATTGAGTTTTTTTCATATATATTAATTATTGTCTATTATATATACAAACGCGCTAAGTGGCTCAGTTGGTAGAGGATGTGTATTGCAACCATTGGGACCTGGGTTCGATCCCCAGGTCCCCCCACATAATTCATGATTTTTGCTTTAATGTATTCAAGTGCAGCACTCCATCAACGCTCCACCATGCATCCTCACGCTTGAGACTGCCACGCGCTCATGATGATCAATCCAAGGGCCACTGAATGAGATCCAGGGTATACCCCAGTCAACCACGTGCACTCAATCTGGAAAGTCAAACAAAGGCCTTGTCTCTTGGGCCTGAATTACTTCCAACAAACCTCCATTTGGGCCTAAAACCCCCCTTGGTTTGCACCTTTTTAAATTTATTTTCTTTTCTTTTCTAATTCTTTTTAATTGTTTTAATTATTTTTTCACCATAAAATAATTTTTTCCATAATAATAACAGAAAGTCAAATTGTAAAATATATTTAATTATTATTAATTTCACCACTAACATATTTTTGTAAATAAATTTCAATAACTAATCTAGTTTAATTTAGGTTTTAATTTTAACCCTTTTTTTAATAAATAAAAATTACCTAGAATTAGGGTTTGGACATTTTCATCTTTTTCATAATTAATTATTATTATCATTATTTATTCTTATTAATTACTATTATTATTTGTAAATAAACATGTAAATTAATTAATTATTAAATTAGGTTAACATTAATATTTTCTTTAATAATTAAAATAAACTTAGATCTAGGGTTTCCTTTTAATCCTTTTTTCTTATTTTCATTAAATACAAAAAACATGAAAAACACGTTCTCTTTTCTTTAATTAAATATTTAATTAGGTTTCAATTTCAAGCAAAGGGTTAAAACCCTCGGACGTTCAATTTAATTCTTTTCGCGCTTTATTGTCTTATTGATTATTATGTAACTGTTTCCCGGATGTAATAGTAATTAGATTTACCGCATTTTTTACTTTCCGCATTTTTATCAAAAACGGGTCTTTGTATTTTGGCGATGTATAGACCCGCGCCTTGTAATAGCGTAGCTTTTATCTTTCCGTCTTTTAAATTTCCGCACTCTTAAATTCTAACTTGTATGAAAGAATGTATGCTAATTAAAAACAAGCGTAGCTCACAATACCCTGATCAAAGATAAACTTAACATGAAAACAACAAACAAATACACACACCACTTCTAGGGTACGCCTCACTTGTTGCCTTCGAAACGTGGTCGTCAAGTATAGGACGTTTTAGCGGTCCTTATGTCCATGATCCAGTTGCCTCGAAACAGTTGCCTCGAAACGGTTGCCTCGGAACAGTTGTCTCGAAACAGTTGCTTCGAAACGGTTGCCTCGGATTAAAAAAGGATCAAGGACATAAGGGTAGCCTCTAAGGTGTCCTAACTGTTGCTTCGGTGACCACACTGTCCCTACACTCGAATTGACCCGAACACCTCCAACGGTGGTGCTACCTACCTCTCAATGGTGGGATGGCACTACCTTAAGGACTTTTACACAGCCTAATTCCTTAGGGTAGGTAGACGACTCATGGATACTTGCTCTTTTCAAAAACCAATCAAAAATCTTTTCACACCGACACTTTCAAAAAGCTTTCAACACAATTTTTCAAACACTCTTGAGGACAGATACAAGAGTTATTCAGAAATCTTTCAAAGAAACTTTTTCAAACCCACTCACATTTTGAAAAGCGGACATTTTTAAAACATAATAGAAAGTATCTAAGAGCCCATGGATAACCATGGATAGAAAGGGTGCTAACATCGTCCCTTTCTATAAATCTACCTCCCGAACCGAGAAACAATCTCATAAGGAATTTTGTTGTGCTTTTGTCCTGTCCATGTTGGAGAAAATAAATGACGGTGGCGACTCTTGCTTACCGTGACATTTCGCGAACCAACGTTAAACAGTCAGTTCTAAATCCACTGATCACAGCCGGGAAGCCCTTATTTTTGCCTAGGCCAGTCAACCTAGCGAGTCTTTGATTCACGCGCAGTATTTTTTTTTGACCATGTCCACGCTCTCAGAGTGTAGGGAGTTGTCACTGTCAGTAGTGTTGTGTTGCCATACTACTAGAAGATCTTCGTTTGATCATGCAAGATTCGTTGCCGGAATTCATGTTCAATGCCCCAATTGATTCTGGTGGAGATCTGCCCCTGGCTATTTGGCATCTTGAGAGATTTCTTGAATCTTGACTTGACTGCCCCAGATGATGAACAATGATCATGTCTTCCCTTTGGTTGGAAGTGTTTTTCCATTTGAGGTGATCCTTTTTATTGAGAAGATTTTTGTTCACTAGATATTCATCGTGCGAATTTCTCTGTTGTTCGAACAAATAGCCATATGCAAACAATGTTATTCTAAGAATGCAAAGCTTATGTCTGTCTTGAAGTTTTTGAAAATGCAGTTTCCAATAAAACAAGTGAATTTTTGTAAGACGTAATGTCAACTCAAGATTTTACAGCGAGCCCTACAGGAGTCAGGATACCTTTTGTAACAGTATGCTTTCGAACTAACCCATGCTTCAGCTAGGACTTTTAAGGGTTATAACGTGGCCTGGTTTACAGTTTAAGAAACAAAGGATAAAGGCTCAAATTTTATTTGTACCCACCCGTTCTTCATGATGTTCTTCGATCCTAAACTCAGCTAATCGTGCATTAGATCTTGTTTGAGTCTTTGCTCTGACATACCAGTGATGGTTCGGATACTGACAGTTTATTTTGACCAGGAAGTCATTTCTTTTTATTGAAGGTTTGTAGGACCTCTTTCTCTTTGGTTTTATTATCCCTGTCTTTTTCCTGAACTATTTCTTTTGTGATTACAGTCAGCGGGATGCCCCAGTTTTTTTTGTAAGTCTCCTTCATAGGTTTTGACTTATTGGGCTTTTGTTTTTTGAAAGATAACGACTGCCTGTCTTGACGATTATAGGGAACCATCACTGTCTTTTGTTTCAGAAGGACTTCTTTGATGCCATTCATTGTGCACCTGGATCAACTGAGAGAACTACCCTGCCCCAGGTTATGATTAAGGGTTTTAATTTTTGAAAAGAAAAACTCCAACTTCTTTGGCTCAAAGGGGTTGACTAGGGATTATCATCCTTATAACTCCACTGTTTAGGATTTGAAACAATGCCTGTACCTCATCAGCGGGGTCTACTCAAAAGCATACTGTAAAGATCGTGGTATCGTTTTCGTCATCCTCCCTCAAAAGGCTTAGAATTTTTTTAATCGAGAGTTGAACATCAAAAAATGGAAGCAATTTTAAGCATAGTGAAAACAATTAATTCAAAACAGACACGTGTGATGCATTGATGAAATAAGAGAGTTTGGCATGATAATTGTTTGAATAAGCAAAGAAAAATACAACTTCAGAATTCAGATGAACAAAAGTCTCTCAATCCTAGCCATGTTTTGGCAAGGGAGCAGTGATCACATTGGGAGTCTCAGAAGGCTCGAATTCGATCTCCTTAGCGTCAATCATATTCTGAATCTTGTATTTCAGCGCCCAACAATCGTCAGTGTCGTGCCCCGGACTACCAGAATGACAAACACACCTCGCATCTGGGTTGTAGTTTGGAGAAGAAGTCTTAGGGTTCGCAGAGGGTTTATCACCGCAATCAGATTCATCTTCAACATGTGCTGCAATGCTTGTGACAATGGCATGTTGATGTTGGTGAACTGTCTTTTAGGCTCGTCTGGCCTTTGTTGATTTCCCTTTTGCTGTTGTCAGCGCGACGCAGAACCAGAGATCAGGACTGCCCCTACGTGTTGGTCATGACGACTCTTTTAATTGTACACATCATTGGACTCTTTCTTCCCACTGTAAGGCTTTTTATGAGCATCAGAAGGTGTAGCTTCTTGAATCTTCCCACTTTTGATGCCAACTTCAATTCTCTCCCCAGTCAAGATAAGGTCTGTAAACCCGGCTGAAGAGTTTCCAATCAGATGGTTAAAGAATGGACCAGACATGGTCCCCAAAAACATATCAACAAGCTCACGATCAGTTAAAGGTGGCTGCACCCTTCCGGCAAGGTCTCTCCATTTTTGAGCATATTCTTTAATTCCTTCACCCGTCCCTATTGACATACCCTGGAGTTGGGTACGCGTAGGAGCGAGGTCAGAATTATATTGATACTGCTTATAGAACGCAGTAGCCAAATCCTCCCAGTTGCGGATACTGGCTCCATCCAGCTGATAGAACCACTCAAGTTGAGTCCCTGAAAGACTGTCTTGAAAGAAATGGATCCATAAGTTCTTGTCAGCAGTGTAAGGTTGGATCCTCCTCACATACAACCGGAGGTGTGGCTTTGGGAAGGAGGCTCCGTCATATTTGGCAAAGGCAGGTGCCTTAAACTTATGGGGAATCACTACCCCAGAGGATAAACCTAGGTCTCCAAAGTCCAGACCGGGCACGTTCTGTATCTCCATAGCGCTCAAGCGGTCCTCCAACTGTTTGTACCTATCCTCAACAGGGGGGTACTGTTCTTCATCATAATCTGTCTCGTTGTCGGAGACCACGGAACTAGGAACCCTTATCTCTTGTGGACTGTCTTTCCCTACAGATGAGGTGGTCAGCTCAACCTCATTCTGCAGTCCATTCCCAAACCTGCATCCAGTGTTGAATAAGACGGCCCTCTTCTTCTTCTTCTTCTTCTTCTTCCTCTCTTTCAGAATCAGAGTCTTCAAATCCTGTTGACCCTGGGCTAGGCTCATAACCAACTCTTGGAACTGGGCATTCTGGGCCTGGAGGGCCTTGATAGCTTGTTCAGTGGAAGGTTCAGTAGACATGATGATTGCTGAAATAAACAGCGAAGAAGATAAGTGACCTGTAAAAAGGGGTACCTGTTATGCATATGATGAATGATATATGCATGCAATGTTTTCAAGGATCTCGTGGGGTAAACAAAGAAACTTGTTAGAATTTGAATTTTGCAGCTTTATTGAAGGAACTTCATGTTGCTGAGAGTCCTTCTTCAAGAGTCAGGCTCACCATATCGAGTGGGTCATAGCCCCTGACCCAAGTTATCATGTTTTGATCTCCACACAACCTTGGCTAGAGGAAAATAAATCCCCTTTGCCCCTTGCTGGACATTTGGTTCATCATGACCTGCATCACAAACCCTTGAGATCCTTGAAATGGTTAAGGAAATGCTACGGTATGATGTTATGATGTGTATGCTATGCGTTTAAGCAAAAGCGTGAGGTGATGTAAGTAAGCCCCACAATAAATCTAAATTGTTGGATAAGGACTGTAAACAAAACCTACAAGGAACTCATGCTGTCAGATAACAAGAATGTGCAAGTAGTTTAAAGTTTGAAAGCACACAAGTCACACAAAGAGCCCTTAGATTTTAGGCTAGCATGGAGTTTAGGTATTACCCTCTTGAAGTTAGTTGGCTCAAAACCTGTCCTATAAATAGTAATCGGGTTCTAAGGAGCTCAATATCATTGGATTGTTTTCTATGTTCATTGTTTTGATTTAGCCACTTAACCGGCATCCAAAATATTCCAAGAAAACAATCCTCAATGAGTGTAGTATCGAGTATCTACCAACTTCGGACTGCACCAAAGTCGGTCATCTCACTACCCCTAAAAAGGCCAGGATGGTCAAGTAAGGTTCTAAGGTTAGTTGATGCTTCGCGACACCACGCGGCGGCCCCGTACTCTCCTTGACTTGACTCAAGGGTTACCGGTACTCACCAAAGTGCCACATCAATGTAGCTACTGCTTCAACCATGTCGGTATACCCCGCACAGTTCCCTCACAGTTTGTTGCTACTTCTAAAGGGTATCCCCAGATCCGAGTTAGGATCTATAAAACTCCGATACAAGCCCACAAAGTTTAAAGCATACAAGGCATACAATTGAAAACACAAGTGATCTAATCCTAAGGTACACCTCACTTATTCATAAGGCTATCCCCAGCAGAGTCGCCAGTTCTGTGATTGGTGGAAATAGAACTGACTGTTTTAGAATGCTGGTTCGCGTTTGCGTTTAGCAAAATGTCGCGGTAAGCAAGAGTCGCCACCGTCTTTTATTTTCTCCAACAAGGAAAGGAAAAAAGCACAGCAAAATTCCTTTTCGAGATATTTCTCGGGTTCGGGAGGTGGATTATAGAAAGGGAAGGTGTTAGCACCCTTTCTATCCGTGGTTACCCACGGGCTCTTAGGTACTTGCTCACTATGTTTTCAAAAAGTTTTGCTTTTCTTGTGTTTGTGGGTTTTGAAAAAAAGTTTGTTTGAAAACTTCGATTTAACTCTTGTATCTGTCCTCAAGAGTGTATGAAGTGTTTTTGAAAACTTTGTTTGAAAAGTGTAAGTGCGAAAAATTTGTTTTGTTTTTGAAAGAGCAAGTACCTGAGAACCTCTACCTACTCAAAAGAAATTAAGCTGTGTAAATGTCCTTTAGACAGCGCTATCCCACTATTGAGAAGTAGGTAGCACCGTCGTTGGAGTTTTTTGGGTCAATTCGATTATGGGGACATGTGGTCACCAAAGCAATAGTAGGAAGCCTTAGCGGTAACCCTAATGTATTAGATCTTTTTTATCTGAGGCAACTGTTTCGAGGCAACTTTTGATCTTTAGACAGGAGGGAAACCTCTAAAACACCCTATACTCAATGACCACGTCGAGGCAACCAAGTGAGGCGTACCCTAGGAGTGGCATGTGCGAGTGTGTTAGGTTTCAGTTAATATTATCTTTGTACATGATATGTGAGCTACGATTGATTTTAATTTAAGAGAGTCTTGTCATGCATAGCCTAGTTAACATACATCTAGCAGTTAAATATTGCGGAAAGTAAACTAAGCTATTACAAGGCGTCGGGTATTTACATCGCCAAAAATAAACCCTTGAAAAAGTAAATGCGGGAAATTAAAGAAAGCGATAAAAAGTCCTAATTAAAGCTATTACATCCTCGGAGCAATTACATAATAATGGATCAAAAAAAATAGGAATCAAAAATCACACGCGCGAGAAAAAATTGAATCAAAATGTTTTAGGGTTTTGACCCTTTTTTGAGAAAGAAGGAAGTTTTTATTATTTATGAATTAAATTAAATTAAACCTAAAACTAATTAATTAATAAAAAGAAATATTTTTGGTTTTTTAATGTCTCAAGGAAATAAATAAAAAAAATAAAATGATTAAAAGTTGTCAAGAACCCTAATTCTACATTAATTTTATTTATTATGAAAATATTGAAATTAACCTAATTAAAACAACTAAATTAATTATGTTAGTATTTATTTACAAAATAACTAATTAAATTTAATAAATAAAAATATTATATTTTTTATGTTTTCTGAATTTATTATGAAAAAATTAATTTGGTTAATTAAGTAATAATAATAATAATTAATAAAACAATTAAATGAAAAAATATAAAAGAAGAAAAGAAAAAAGGAATAAAACCCAGGGGGTGATGGGCCAGCTTTGGAGGTGTCTTTGGCAATTTGTGGCCCATTTACATCCCAGCCACGTTCTGGACTCCCTGTACACTCATTGACTAAGGTGTATGGTGATCACCCAACTTTGGCCACTGGATCTATGCTTGAAGACACCTGGCGCATTGATAATTGGAGGTGTATGATGGACAACCTTTGGACAGTTGCATGTGAACATATAAAGAAAAATAGAATAAGTGTTTTGGGGGGACCTTGGATTCGAACCCAGGTCCCAATGATCATATGCACGCGTCCCTGCCACTCAGCCAAGTTGTTCCAATTGTTATTATGACAAGAATCAATTATTATATTAGTAAATAAACAAACATGCTGGAAACAAAACAAAACGTGCGCTGATTCAAATTAACCAATCATGTGTTAACACCTCATCATCTTCTTCGTTGTACCTGTAAAAACATAAACAGATAGTGGGGGTTTTTAACCTCCACTATGCGCTTGCACGAAAAATAGCGATTAGAAATCTAGCAAGCATAAATATTTCACGATGGGTGGGTTAGGTTCATCTGGGTCTAACGATTTCAGTCATATGTCTTATGAGTCCTGTTGTACCCCAAAATTTTCCCTCCCATTTCTCAATGATTTCTCATCACAAAGCCCTTGGAGCTCAAGATCCAGTTAGGGTTTCATCTGCTCAAGACTTCTCCTTGCACTGTTGACCTAAATTAGGGTTTGTGTTTGCACAAACATGTTTTGACCTAAAATGCCTAAGATGACTTTCATGCTTCATATTGGACTCCCAAGTTTATCCATACCAAATTTCAAGTCTTGATTCCAAATTTTGCCCAGTCAATTGGACAGTTGACCTAGAAATCAACTGTATTGGGGAAAAAGTCAACTGTGGCCAATTGACAGTCAAACCTCATGAAAATTGACCCACATCAACATTATTAACTCACATGGACCATTTGATCAAGTTTGGATCACAATTCCACAAGAAATTTGATCAGATCACCAAAAGGGCAAAATGGTCATTTTTAGGGTTTTGACTGCACAAAGGCAATTTTTGACTGTTTGATCTAGCCAATGGCAAACCAAGGTCACATATGGACTCAAGGACCCCATGGAATTGTCTTGACATGCTCAACAAGTTCAACAGATCCCAAATGCACAAGATTGACAGTTGAATTTCCCAATCAATTGATCAATTTTGACTGTATACTGAAAAGTCAAACTTTGACTTTTTGGTCAAAATCAAGAGTCAAGATTCATTTTTCATCAAAACATGCCAAATCATGAAACTTGTTCATCAAGAAATCAAGAAATGCAAATTAGGGTTTGAAATGAAGATTTTTCATAACTTAGAATTTTTCTAAGTTATGAAAAACCCTAATTTTTTCCTAACTTTGTCCCACTTTCTCACCAAGATTCATTTGGATTCAAGCAAAAGTCAAAACATGAAAGTTGTAGCCTATTGCATAATCTACAACTTTTATTCACAAAGTTTTCCCAATAGAAGCTTGTATCTCAAGTTACAATTTTTGGAACAAGGGTACCAAGCCATTCTTAACTTAGGGAAAATTTGACCTATTTTAGGCAAGGTTTTTACCTAACTTCAAGACCATTTTTCACATACTTCCACTTGGAATTTCAATTTGCTTTTCAAAGATGGATTGTAGTACACATTCCAAGATTTCCAAAATGTCCAAGAACTCATCAAACAACCTCATGGTTAGGGAGAATCGAATTTTGCAATATGGGAAAAACTCACTTTTGTTATGGCCAATTTCCATGTTCATACACTTAGGCAATTTTCAAATCAGCATGCTTTCCTTGATTACAGGCCTCTAAACCATCCAACACTCAATAATTTAATGCTAACTCATTGTGCCAAGGCCTTTTTTTATGAGTTTAAGCATTACATGTTGAACTAAGCCATTTATAGAAAAAGCAAATTAGCCATTCTTGAAAAGTTGCACTTTATGTCAATTGGTAAATCAAGAAGGTACAAAGAAAATCTCTGAGGCACAAGTTTATGAACAAAACACACTGATCAAGGGGAAGGTTAGCAGCATAGCTTGGGGGCCTGCATCAGTCTAGAACACCAAGTTGCCTTTTGTTGCTTAAAGTGTAAGAAACATAGCATATCATACAACAACTTTCATCTCAGCTAAGAAACCCTTAAGCAAACTTGTCAAACATATCCTAAACATCCTAACTGAGCTAGAACACGAGTCAACCACCTCCATTGCCTTCCCATTCACAGAATCACCATTGAACTGCTCAAAACAAAGCATCCCTGCAGTTTGAGTTCCATAGCTCAAACCTTCCATGCATTCTTGCTAAAAACTTGTCAAACACATCCCATAACATCCCTTAAAGCTAATCAAAACCTCAAACACGACCTGTAACACTCCCAGGCAAGATCACCATTTTCATTTTCTTGTTTTGCAGCTGAAGTTCCATAGCACGATTCAAAAGGTTTCAAGACAAAGTAAAGCTTGGAATAGCATCCCTGGACATCAAGGAAGCTGTACCAATCATCACCTTGCATTGAAGACACCTCCATCACCAGATACAACTTCAATTGAACAGGTAAGTTCATGAACACGTATCTCTCTATCCAGGCATTGTTAGCTTTAGGTTTGTGAAGAAAACATGTCACATTCATAGCCCTGAACATGCCCATGTGATTAGATTTCATTTATATTATGTATGCTTAGAGAATTTTAAGTCTGAACATGGAACAAAAACTAGGTCAGGAATTGGGGGAGAAGAAATTCTCTCTCATTTCTGAGAGTTAGATTGACTTCTTTATATGTCTAGAATCGTGGCTTCAAGCTCTACAGGTTTCATGTTGGAAGATTTGGCAAAAGATCAAAGAATCAGGAGTTAGAGATTTGAGAAGAAAGGCGCGTGTTTTTGAATTTTGTTGGTCTGAAGGTTGAAGACAACAATCTTCTGGGCTGGGCCTGATTTGTTATTTCTTTTCACACCATGTTTTTACTTCTGCACCCCCTGAGCCCATTTTGCTTATTTTAATGATTTTTTGACTTTTCTTTTTTTATTCTGACTTATTTATTTTTTCTTATAATATTAAAAATATAAAAATAATTTTTTAAACCATTTTTTAATTTATTAGGCATTTATTTGTTTGAATGAGTACTTGTGCATAAATAAATAAATAGATATACTTTTTTACTAAAAATACTAAAAATAGTGCAAACACATTTTTATTCCATTTTTATTTTATTTTATCTTCTGAAAATATTTTATATAAAATATACCTTTTTTTATAAATATTAAATATTATTATTTTTGTATATATTCAATATATTTAACAAATAATATAAATACATATATTTATTAGTATATTTAGGTTAGAATACAAATATACACACTTTTATCTTTTATTAATATTTAATATTAAAAATACCTTTTTGACAAATATACTTCATTTTTATTTTATTTTTGTATATAATGAATAAATGTGTACATATTAAATAATTAATACATTTTATTTAATAAAATTAGGGTTTTGCCCTAAACATAAAAACTCCAAAAAAAAATAATACTTTTTATTTTGTTTACTTGACATATAAAAATACTCTTTTTCATACACATAAAAACATTTTTTTGCATCTTGCATATTTATTTTATTTCCATTTAATTTGTGCAATTAGATGTCTTGTAAATAATTCCAAATTGATGTAATAGCTAGGTTTAAATTCCTTGTCAAATACCCCCCATTTGAACATTTGTACCCCCCTTCCCATATTGTGTTGTAATAGCTTAGGAACTTTATTTTTCGCACTTTAATGCTTTCTAAATATACCATGTTAGAATTAGGGTTTGTATGCGAATCGAAAACGACAAAAATAGTTTGACCTAATTTCAAGATAAACAAGCATGAAAATGGACAACACTAATCACACTTGCACCCCTAGGGTATTCCACTTGTTGCCTTCAATAATGGGCCATATTGCATGTTAGGTCTCTTTGGGCAAAAACAAAACAAACACAATTCAAATGATCATAGTCCCTCGATGACGCTTTCGAAAGTTGCCTAAAAATGATCAAAGTCCCTTAAAGGAAAATTGCCCAAAGATACTTGGCACCATTGCAATTATGGTCTAAACGATGACCCGCGCCCGTCCCTTTCACATCCTAACACAAGATTGTCCACCAAATACAATGGTGGAACAAAATTGTTAAAAGGGTTAAAACCTAGCAAAAATCTTTGAGAACTTTAGGGTAGATAACTCTTAAGTACTTGTTAACTTGCAAAACAAAAACACTTGCCTATTTTTCAAACCACACTTCACAAACAATTTCAAAACAACTTTCAAAAAAAACCTTGAAACATCTTTTCAAAAAGACAAACACCTTTTGTAAAACATTCGAGTAAAGAATTGTTACAAGGGTAGCCTAGACAAGGCATCTTTTTCAAAACATTTTCAAAAACCACACACAAAGCACCATTTCAAACAATTGAAAACCAAGGCAAGTTGATCTAAGCAAGTACCTAAGAGCCCATGGATAACCATGGATAGAAAGGGTGCTAATACCTTCCCTTTCTATAATCTACTCCCCGAACCCAAGAAAAAATCTCAAAGGTTTTTGCTGTGCTTTTTAAACCTTTCCTTAGGATAAAATAAAAAGTCGGTGGCGACTCTTGCTCAACCGAAACATTTGCGAAAACAAACGCAAAACCATAGTCAGTTCTCCCACCGTATCACAGAACTGGCGACTCTGCTGGGGAAAATTTTAAAAGTGGAGTAACCTTAGGGCTTAGATCACCCTCTTGCATGATTAATTGTTTGTCTTGATTGCTTTATATCTTGGCTCTCTTGTTTGGGTTTGTAATCCTACACCCGGATTTTGGGAAACATTCATAGATAGCAATACGTTGTGGAAACTGTGCGGGGTATACCGACACGGTCGAAGCAATAGCTATATTAGTGCGACATATTTGTGAGTACCGGTAACCCTTGAGTTCAATCAAGGAGAGTATGGGGCCGCTGAGTGATGTCACTAAGCACTAATGACCTAGAACCTTACTTGACCATCTTGGCCTTTTATTAGGGGTAGTGAGATGACCGGCTTTGGTGCAGTCCGAAGTTGGTAGATACTCGATACTACACTCATTGAGGGTTGTTTTCTTGGAATATTTTGGTCGCTAGTTAAGTGGCTAAACCAAAACAATGAACAATGAAAACAATCCAGTGATATTGAGCTCCTTAGAACCCGGTTACTATTTATAGGACAGGTTTTTAAGCCAACTACACTCAAGAGGGTACTTACCTATGAAACCTCATGCAAGCCTGAAACTAGGGTTTGGTGTGATTCGCTTGTACATATGTTTGTGCATACATCATAAACATCATAAAGCATCATATGCATTCACTAACCATTTTAAGGGTTTGGATCTTCATCTTTGTTCTTGTTTTGTAGGTCATGAAAATTCCTCGCAGAAAAACCATCCAAGTTAACCTTGTGAGAATCTCTCCTCAACTCAAGGAGCTCACCTCAAGAATTCCGAAAAACTCTTCCTTCAGTGAAAGACATGGTAGACTGCTCAGCTTAGTCAACACCAACATTGAAGAAGACATGATAAAAGTGCTATTCCAATTCTTTGACCCTCTTCACCACTGTTTCACTTTCCCTGATTACCAGTTGGTGCCCACTTTGGAGGAGTTTTCTCAACTCCTAAGAATCCCTATCCTTAATCAACTACCCTTCAACGGTACGGAAAAGGAACCAAAGCCGGAAGATGTTGCTCGAGCATTACATCTACAACCATCCGACATCAAGGGACATTGGGAAACCAGAAGCGGCGTCAAAGGATTCTTAGCAAAATTCTTGTTTGAGAAGGCACAAGAATGTTGGAATTCATTGGACCTACAAGCCTTTGAAGAAATTGTGGCACTCCTTATCTATGGGTTGGTCTTGTTCCCAAATTCTGACCAATTGGTAGATGTCAACGCCGTCAAAATCTTCTTGTCCAGAAATCCAATACCAACATTGCTTGAGGACATCCTTCACTCATCTTACACACGAACAATGAGAAAGAGGGGTGTTCTCATGTGCTGTACTCCTCTCCTTGCAAGGTGGTTTATTTCGCACCTTCCACAATCTGTCTTGAAGAATGACCAAGGCTCAAGGTGGTCCCAACGGTTGATGACTCTTACTCACTCTGATGTACATTGGTGTTCTCGGTCCAGAGAAAATGTCATCATCGTCGATCGTTGCGGAGAGTTTCCTAATGTTCCTTTACTTGGAATCAGAGGAGGTATCACCTACAACCCTTGCCTAGCTTTGAGGCAATTTGGATATGCACGGAGGGATGGCCCTCACGACATGTTGATTCCTGACCTAGTTTTTGACTTCGACAACGATGCGCAAGGACTTCGCCAAAGATTCATAAGAGCTTGGAGGATGCCCAACAAGGTTGATAGCAAGACACTGGGACACAAGAACTCCATCCCTCTTGAGCCTTATCTCAAGTGGGTACGAGCCCGAGCCCAGAGCCTAATGATGCCTTATCCTCATGTTCTCCCTGTGATTAATGAGCCCGTCAAGGAAGGAGAGGTTCCCTACACCATCCTACATCCTGACATGCCTACATCGTGGGAGGAAATGCGGAAGAGCTGGATTCAGCTCAAGGAGGAACGGAACACTTTTGAAGCCAACTTCTACGCCAGTGAGAAGAAGGTTCTAGAGCTTACCCGCCGACTCCATGAGCAAGAGGCCCTCAACACCTACATCGCACCAAAGAGGATGCGCAATGTCTTTTTACCTTGAGAAGTTGTTTTTGTAATATTTGGCCCATGGGGCATTTATGTACTAACAAATTTCTTCTTATTAATATGACGTGCATTCTTTTTTGTCTGCAACAATTTTGAATATTCTAAATCCTTGAATGCATTGCATACATAAGCATACCATTCATCGTGTGCATAAGCAGGTCTCACGCCAGGTTTCCTTATCTGTCTGCTGTTTATTTCAGTAGGATGGATCTCGAGCAAACAGTCAAAGACCTACAAGCTCAAAAGGCACAGTTCCAGCAACTCCTGACGACCTTGGCTAAGGGTCAGGAGGATCTCAAGACCTTGCTGGGGAATAAAGACCCAATGAAAAAGAAGAAAAAGAGACTCGGGGTGGCTACTTTAGGGAGAAGATTTGAAGGAGAGACCAGGAGAGTGCTTGAATTTCCTCCTACTTCTGATGAAGGGACCAGTAAAGGAGGTGGGGCTGCGGTACCTTCCAAGTCCGATGTGGAAGAAGAAGAGGTCGAAGAGGATGAAGACTACTCTGATCAACAATACCCTCTGGCTGATGATAAATACAAAGGTTTAGAAGACAGGTTGGCCGCCATGGAGCTACAGAGAGTACCGGGTTTGGATTTTTAAGACTTGGGTTTAGTTGCCGGGATTGTGATTCCCCCAAAGTTCAAAGTGCCAGTTTTTGTGAGGTATGATGGGCTGTCCTGTCCAAAAATGCATCTCAGGTCCTACGTAAGAAAGATCCAACCTTATACGGCAGATAAGAACCTTTGGATCCATTTCTTTCAGGACAACCTTTCTGGGGCTCAATTGGAGTGGTTCTATCAGCTAGAGGGAACCAGCGTCCGAAACTGGGAAGACTTGGCCACCGCCTTCTACAAACAATATCAGTATAATTCCGACCTTGCTCCTACGCGTACCCAACTTCAGGGTATGTCATTAGGAACAGGCGAAGGATTCAAAGAATATGCACAAAAATGGAGGGATTTGGCTGGCAGGGTGCAGCCACCTTTAACCGACCGTGAACTTGTTGATATGTTTCTAGGGACCCTATCTGGGCCATTTTTCAATCATCTGATTGGTAACTCTTCCGCGGGGTTTACCGATTTAATCTTAACAGGCGAAAGAATAGAAGCAGGCATCAAGTCAGGGAAGATTCAGAAGGGTGTTGCTGCAAGTGTTGAGAAGAAACCTTTCAAGAAGGAAACGACTGTGGTATATTCTCAGAGAAGAGCAGGAAAGACTGAACGCCGGCCAACTGTGGGGGCCGTAATGATTCAAAACCCTTCAAGTGAGCAGCCTCGCTATAACCAGTCCAGACCAAATCAGCAACGGGTGGAATGGCCACAACGGCAGTTCACCCACATTAATATGACTCCAGCACAAGTACTTCCCCATCTGTTAAAGTTGAATCTCGCCACTATCAAAGAGGCACCAAAAAATGTGAATACGTCCTCTCCGCATTATCATCCTAATGCTAAATGCGCCTACCATTATGACAGTGTCGGGCACGACACCAACGATTGTTGGGCACTCAAGCATAAAATCCAAGACCTGATAGAGGCGAAGGAGGTGGAGTTTGACGCTCCGGAGAAGCCGAACGTGATATCTGCTCCAATGCCGAAGCACGGCCGAAATGTCAATGCCATTGAAGAAGATTTGTATGTTGCTGATGTCAATGATCTGATAACTCCATTGTTAACCATCAAGTTGAATCTGTTAAGGGCCGGGATCTTCCCGGGATGTAAAGAAGACTGCTATTGTTGTTACTCTCTGCCGTTTGATTGTCCGTTACTGAAGAAAGGCATCCAAGGCCTAATGGACAGTCGACAAATTTTGTTTGAAAAAGTTTCCGCTATTCCAACCCATACTGAAGATGTCTCAATCATAACCATTCACGCCAATCTTTCCAAGGCCGTCAGAAAGCCTGTTAAGATTACACCAGCTATGAAGTCTGTTCCTTTGAAGATAACAATGCCAGGGCTTGTCCTCTATGTTTCTGAGAAGTCAATACCATGGAACTATGGTGGTGACTTCTACTACCATGGTATTAAACAAATCGAAATAACTGAAGAAAGTTCAGATGATGAAGAAGCCAACATTGGAAACATTGCAGGCACGAGCAAAATCACCCGGAGCGGGAGAATATTTTCTCCAGAGATTGCCCCTCCAAGAGCAATCTTTGGACCCTCATCTACTGACAAGGTCATCCCTGCACCAATAAAACTCTCCGCTAGAACCCCAATGATTGAAGATGTTGTTGTTCCTAGTATTGTCCCTCCTACCGCTGTTGATAAAGGTAAGGGAATCCAAGATGAGCTCGTCAGGACGAGGGCTCAACCCTTGGTCATCCCGGAAACCTCCAAGAAGGAAATGGATGAGATCTTGAAGATAATCAAAAGGAGTGATTACGATGTGGTAGAACAACTGGGGCAAACCCCCTCAAAGATCTCCATGCTGGCACTACTACTTTGCTCGGAAGCGCACGCTAAAGCTTTGATAAAATTCCTGAAGGAAGCCCATGTGCCCCAGGAAACCTCTGCAGATCAATTCCAAAATTGCGTGGCTAGCCTTACTGCGGACAACGGATTAGGTTTCTCTGATGCCGATCTAACCCCTAAAGGTAGAAACCACAATGATGCTTTGCACATTTCAGTCGAGTGCCGAGGAACTACTCTCGCACATGTCTTGGTCGACACTGGTTCGTCGCTGAATGTACTGCCTAAGAAGGCCTTGGACCGACTAGATTGTGAAGGGTTAGAGTTGAAGCCGAGTGATATTGTTGTCAGAGCTTTCGATGGTTCGAAGAGGATGGTCCATGGGGAGGTTGAAATTCCCATCAAGATAGGTACTGAGGTGTTTAAATCTACTTTCTATGTGATGGACATCCGTATGTCATACTCTTGCTTGTTGGGTAGGCCTTGGATACACCATGCTGGGGCAGTCACCTCCTCCTTACATCAGATGTTGAAGTACCCTGTCAAGGGGAAGATTATAACCGTCCATGGCGAAGAGGAGTACATGATCAGCCACTTGAACTCCTTCCGGTATGTGGAGGTAGAAGGTGAGTTCATTGAGACACCTTTCCAGCATTTCGAAGAAGTCCTTCCTGAAATAACAGTAGAAAAGTTGGCAGCTGAAGTACCGAGGCAGATGGCCAGGATGGCATCTCTGGAGGACGCAAAGGCCGCAATAAAGGAGGGGAAGAATTCAGCATGGGGGAAGTTGCCTGATATTCCACATAAAACAGACAAATTTTGATTAGGGTTCACTACCGCGGGCCAGAAAGCTATGCGCCGTTCGAAGATTGAAAGAGCGCCAGTCAAAATTTCTCCCTATGGAATCAACGCTTTGGAGGATGAAGACAAAGAGAGCAACATCGAAGAGTGGATTTACCCAACTGTCAAAGAAGGATTGTGCAACTGGGAGGCAAAAGACTTTGTCCCCATCACTTTTATTCATCAGTAATTTATCTGTCAAACATTTCCTATTTGGTCTGTAATATTTATTTTTGAACAATCCGTACACTATCTTTTCACCTCATGCCTTGCCCGGGGCATGTAGGTCCATTTGTAAGGGTTTCAATTATTTTTCATATCCATATGCCATGTTTAATGATTCATTGGACGTTTTTCATTTGATAAACTGCTTGTGTTCATTTTCTTTCCTTTCGCATTTTTTGTTTAAGGATGGCTATCCCTTACACACACCCACACTCACAAATGCAGGTACCCATCCACTCCGGATTCCATGGGTGACTATTCTGCTATATCCTTCAATAACTCTGAAGATCTGGTCAATCAAGCCGAATATGAAGATGACGAAGGTTGTGAAGTACAAGGGGAACTAGCCAGACTCCTACAGCAAGAGGAAAGGGCCATCTTACCTCACGAAGAGTCATTGGAAACTGTCAACTTAGGGACCGAGGAAGACCGGAAGAAGGTGCAAGTGGGTGCCAATTTGGAACCAAATGTCAAGGAACGCCTAATACAGTTGTTGAATGAGTATGTTGAAATCTTCGCTTGGTCTTATGAAGACATGCCGGGTTTAGACACAGACATCGTGGTTCACCGTCTCCCCACAAGAGAGGATTGTCCGCCGATCAAGCAAAAAGTCCGCCGAATGAGGCCTGACATGTCTGAAAAGATCAAAGCAGAAGTGATGAAGCAATTCGACGTTGGCTTTCTGGCTGTTACGTCCTATCCTCAATGGGTCGCTAATATCGTGCCAGTACCTAAGAAAGATGGCAAAGTCAGGATGTGTGTGGATTACTGGGATTTGAATAGGGCCAGTCCCAAAGATGACTTTCCACTGCCACACATCGATATTTTGATCGACAATACAGCTCAGCACAAAGTGTTTTCCTTCATGGATGGATTCTCGGGCTACAATCAAATCAAAATGGCCCCCGAGGATATGGAGAAAACAACTTTTGTCACACAATGGGGCACTTTCTGTTACAAAGTGATGCCGTTCGGGCTGAAGAACGCAGGGGCAACTTATCAACGCGCCATGGTAGCTTTGTTTCATGATATGATACATCATGAGATTGAAGTTTACGTAGACGATATGATAGCTCGGTCACAAACAGAAGAGGAGCACCTTGAACATCTAGAAAAGCTGTTTGTCAGATTGAAAGAATACAAACTCAGGCTGAATCCAAGTAAGTGCACTTTTGGAGTTAGGTCTGGTAAACTTCTAGTATTCATTGTAAGCAACAAAGGCATTGAAGTCGATCCAGCAAAAGTGAAAGCAATACAAGAGATGCCTGCTCCCCGTACTGAAAAGGAGGTTAGAGGGTTCTTGGGGCGCTTGAACTATATTGCCAGATTCATCTCTCATCTGACTTCTACCTGTGAGCCAATTTTCAAACTCTTGAAGAAAGATCAGGTAGTCGAATGGAACGACGATTGCCAAGCTGCTTTTGATAAAATCAAGGAGTATTTGCTAGAACCTCCTATTCTGATGCCACCCGTCGAAGGAAGACCATTGATCATGTACCTGACCGTCTTGGATAACTCAATGGGGTGTGTTTTGGGCCAGCATGATGAGTCTGGTCGAAAAGAGCATGCTATTTATTACCTTAGCAAAAAGTTTACCGACTGTGAGACTCGCTACTCACTGCTCGAGAAAACTTGCTGCGCTTTGGTATGGGCTGCTCGCCGACTAAGTGTTTCCAGTGATTTCTGGTAAACAACCGCTAGTCTTCCAAACTATCGAATAATCTTTCTGACTGTTATTCAATTCCTCTGGTAACTCACAGGATCGACTAGATTGATCCTAGGATTCCTTGGTCATTAGGGTAACTCTCATGATCGAACAGATATTCATGGTTGATATTTGAGTGTTGTATAGGTGTTTGGCTTATTTCGATTTCTCTCTTAAAGGTCTAAAGATGTAATCAAAATGTGCGTGTACGAAACTAAGTTGCATGAATAAATGTTAATTGTAAAGACATGTAAAATTGCATAGAAGGCAAGCAAATGGTTTCGAATTAGAAAAACAGTTAATGTAAAGGATTTCTGGAACGTAAAAGGTTTGAAATATGAAGAAAGCGTTTAATGCAAGAAATCTGTAAACGACTTTAAGTAAAAATAGGCGTTCGAAGGATAAAGCTTGAAGGTAAAGGCATGGAAAATATGACAGTTTTCTGAAATGTAAAGTGCTTGAAATGTGAAGAAAGCATTGAAATGTAAAACTTTAATGAAGAGATTTCGAAGTGAAAAGACTGTAAATGAGAAAACTTATAAATGTTATTTGACAAAACGATAAAGGAAAGTGCTGGAAATGGTAAAAGGTTTTCATTAAATCATAAATATATGGTGCTATCATACGTACATTTCTCTTGCATTCGTTTCCCTTGCCATGTGGTAGTTTGAATGTTACTGAGTATTTAGTACAATAGATATGACACACGAAATCCTAATACTAAGACTTCTATTTATACTAATTCGACCATAACGGTCTTGCTATAGGATTATGCCACGTTCAGAACATGCAGAACAATGCCTCTTTCTTCTTTCCACGTGTCTCCAAATGCTCCAGCACATAAATTTCAAACTTCGAATGTCCCGCTTCCATTTGAATTTCAAATGCTTTGGTATTTCTCCGTTTCGAACGCACTTCCCAGACACAGCCTTGTTGTTATTTCGAGACTTCTTTAGATATGTTCCCATAATTGCCACTCGAAGCTCCAGCTTTGACATGCTTATTCGAAACACTGCTTCTGCTACTTCGAAACATGACGCTTTACTTCATTTCGATCGAAACGTTTAATTCATTTGGCTTCTAATAATATTATCAAAATCTTCAGCCAACAAATTGCCCCTTTAAAATATGTATTTCGATTCCTCTGAGAAATACCTATTTTAAACATCTACACAAGATTTTGATGTGACTTTCGAATCATCGTAACATTTAATGCATTTGACTCCAGTCACGTCATCATAGCGCTTTTTGGATTCCTTAACCGCCTGGAGCCACTTCACAGTATGGTGCAGTTACAAATAATGATTATCTTTAAATCACGCCTATTACCCTTGTTAACTTTACGCCACCTCTTCATCACACCAACCCATGATTTCCACGTATCACACCCTTATTCAGTGGATACTTAAACTTCCCCATTATAAAATATCACCAACTTAATCTTTTCTTTTCTTTTCACACTCTGAATCTTTTACCCTCCTTCTCTCGTCAAAAAACCCAAGCTTTCAACATCCTTCAAAAATGTCTTCTTCTACTTCATCCCAACTCAAGAAAGTCTCCAAGAAGAAAGGAAAAACTGCAGGAACTACCATGGAAAGTAAGATTATCACTCACCAAGGTCAATCCATTCTTGCCCCTCAGATGATTTCAAAGGAAAAAGAAATGCTGTATGCGTCACATGTACTCATTCCTACCACCGTTGCTGGTAAGAGGTTAGCTTTAAATGGCCCTCTTACGGTTTTTGAAATATTAAAAGACACCAGGACGATTTTCCCAGTTTGTTATAGTTTTAAACCCTTTGTAAGTGCCTTCGTTTAGGATTGGCTCATTTCTTGTAAAACAAATAGTAACAACAATAATGTAATGTAATGTACAATAGGAACAGCCTGAAAATCCTATTGTAAATGCCTAAACATGTTGTGTTGATTTAAATCAACATCTGGAACAACATGTCTCAAGAGATGTCATAACATCATACCAGACATCAAGCTACTGAACTGTCAAGTCTGATGCAGTTCTGTTCCTGAAGTTATGCAGAATATTCTGCCAAATAGAATGCATAACAAGTAGCGAAAATTGAAGGCATATGTGGAGCCCTAGAAGATTCAATCAGAAGCTAAGGATAAGGAGAAAAGCTCGATTGAAGACCTAACTTACAGCAGAAGTTTTCTGCTTACTTTATGCAGGTCGTTAAAGCTGCATTGCTGTCATATGAAGGCCCAAATCCAGTTGGGTAAAAAGTGTTATAAATAGAAGTAATTGTAACCTAATTTGAGGAGGTCGTGGATTGACTAGATGTAATCATTTAGGGCTAGTTTTGTTGTGAACCACCCGGGCTGTGGGATGGTCACCATACTCCTTGAAACCTGTAGGTTAGAGGATGTATCCATTGTACTTGATTGAAGCTTTTAAGCATGATCAATATGTGTAATGGAAGTGTATCTTCTGAACAGTTTATGTACTGTAGAAAGTTATCACTGCGGTGATTGAGGGGGAGTGAGAGGGGTCTCATATCTAGGATTGGATCTTAGGTAAAAGTGTCATTGGGTAGTGATTAAGTGAGAAGGCTGTCAACGGGTGTGTTGGCTGTAGGGTCTTTGAATTGATACTACTAATAGTGAACTTTATCCCTGGCTTGGAAGCCTCAAGATGTAGGTTGGTTGAACCGAACTGGGTGAACAATTCTGTGCGTTATTTACTTTCTGCATTGGTTATTTGTTTGATGTCTCAGCATTCTTCATGACATCAATGTATATGATTAACCTTAACTGTTCTGAACTTCAGTAAATCAGAACCTGCGTTTGTCAAAGGTGTTGCAGGTTCTGGTATGATAGTTCAGTGTCTGCTGTAGAACTGATATCAAAAGTACAGCCTATTCTACCTGTACAGCGCTTAATGTCAGATCAGATGTCTTAACATTTCATTAGACATCCTGAGTCTGTGACATACCAGGAATTTCAATTGGTATCAGAGCAGGCATCCTGTCTGTCTCTGGATGAGATCCATAGGGGATACTTTCCGGTTGTGTACAAGGTAGAATATTGTTTGAACCAGTAGTGTTCATATTGTTTGGTCCCTAGGAGTGGAGGATGGACCAATTTGGGAGAAACTAGATCAGCTATGTTGAAGGAAGATGAAAGTGTTTGAACAAATTCAAAGACCTCATGCGGGAGTGAAGATTTTGGAGTGCATTGTTCAACCTGTATTCAGCACAGAGAAGAATATTATCAAAACCTTCATGCGGGAGTGAAGATATTGATAAGGCATCATATGTGTTTATAAAGCTTTCTTTTAACAGGGCTGTAGAGTTGGGTCTAGAAAGTTGCTTAGTGAAGAAGCAAACAACTTGTAGGATTGATTTATTTTCAATCCTTATGTGTCATGCTTGCTATATGGAGTAAGCATGGTGTAAGTTCTGGTGAAGTACTGCTATTCCGCTGCATAGCTTCTGATACAACCCCTAAAGTGAAAGAAGAACTCTAGGGTTATTATTTTCAACAGAATTTGGAAGCAGATTTTGCAATCTATCAATAATGTCAACGATACTTGAGATTTCCTCAAGTCCACTCATAAAGGCTTTTATTATTAGTGTTGATGAGTATCAATTGATCAATGATTCTCATATACATCTGCAAGCTGCTCGAAGACCTTGAAGATTATCAAGGATGATGTGTTCCAAGGAGATGGAACTGATGTTCTTAAGGATGTTAGAACATCATGCAACTGCCAGTTGAAGAACAGATGTTCTGGGTGCTAAACACATGTAATGTGAGTACATATGTTTGGAACCTACTCCTGATCTGGAAGAGGAGACATCTGTTTTGAAATAATTGATCAGGACACGATCAACAGGTCATCTACTCCAGTTGTGAGTTTAAGGGAGTATATGTGCTGAGCTAAATGCACTTAAAAGGACTTTAAAGCTGTGATTTCCAGGTTTCCCCTCATGTGATGGATGATGGAACATCATTTCTGTGTCTTCAGCCAAGTAAATATGCTTAGCAAGCATGAAGAAGTAATCAGTCAGGATCCTCTAGTGTGAATGATGGAAGCAGAATCTTTATGTGATAAATATGTGGAAATCAGAATCAAAAGTTCTAAAGCTTGTGATGATAAAGGATGTACCACATCACAACTGTTGAAGACATCAGTTGTTGAGGAAAGACAGATAAGTTCCAGATTTAGTGAACATCCTCATGATTGATAATGAAGTTTCTTCTAGTACAAGTTACAGAATGTGGCAACCTGAAACTTGTACAGCAAGCAAACTAAGGACTCTTAATTTGAAACCTGTGGCAAATTCCAAATAAAGAGTACTTACTATGTGTCTAAAGTAAAGAGCTCAACACTGTATCCATAAAAGGGAAGTTGGATAACATTTTGTTCAGAGGGAGTAGTATGATCAAGCTGATGTGAAAGGGAGTTCATCTTACCTTGTTCTGTAAGATGCTTGAGTTTATTTCTCATGATCTTAGTGATTTCCAAGGAGGATAGGAATAAGAACAGGTTATGTGGTTGTTATGGGTCTGGTCATAAAGGATGATTAGCTTCTGGTGTACTCTTGTATCCCTTACAAGAAAAGTGTGCTTTGATTGCAATGGATGTTCATCCAAAACCATAGTATAAGCCAGGCTCATATGGTCGGGATCAATGTTGCAACATCTTGTAAGGACCAGTTGGTTCTTCATGCATGGAGCAGAAGATTGTTAGAATAATTATCCTACCTTGAGAAGGTGGCATAATCTAACTAATAATGAATACTTTGACGGGAGACTAAGTATTCATTAGGATCTTGCATAAAGATATATATATATATATAAACACTTTGATAATATGCATGCAAGGCTGTATCCTGAACCTATTTCTCAGAACTTGGTAGAGAGTTTATTTCTCTCTAGGGTATTCTGGTGAGTAATTATTGCTGAAGATGAAGATCATACCTTTCATATGGGGAATATAAAAGGGCATCAATTCCCTGGATGTTAACTTCAGAACCCAAGCAGATAGGTTCTGATGTTCCAGATGATGCTGTAACATCATTATTGTTAGAAGCCTGTGGCAGAGACTTGGGACTGTGAATCTTATCGCCTCATTCAGAAGTGGCAGTTCTATTGTTGGTTTGGAATAAGTAGATACTATGCTTAACAATGCATAACTACTGTTGTGGTCTGAAGAACTTGCTAGTATGACATGATCAACTTTTTGATTAAAGGATAATCCTTCTAGAAAGTCTGAATCTTAGTAAAGCTTGTAAGCACACTAAGTAGGTTGGAGGTTGGTTTCAGACTATGGCTACATGATTTCTCAGCCATCCAGAGAGTCATGATAAGGGTGGAAGTGCAAGGGCATGAATCAGAGATGTCCTTACTATTCTAAGACTAGTTCAGGGTGCTTGAAGTTACCACCTCAGAGCTAGTGCTACTGGTTTCCACGCTACTGTTTTGATTGGCCTTAACAAGGGGAGTCACTGAGTACTGCACTTTCCCCAATTACAATATACATTGAAGGGAGAATTTGTATATGTATTGTTGGACGTAATCTGAAGATCAGGAGTCAGAAGAGGACAGTGGAAGAAAATCTCAGAGATTCTTAAAAGTATCATAAGTGGCAGTTTTGATACCTTTGGAGCAATTTGGAAGATTCAGATCTTATCAATAGCAACTTGGTCTGGCAAATCAGAAATGCTATTGTGGTAAAAGACTTCACTGGCTCTAGCAACTACTAGTGAATGGAAGATCAGAAGAAGTAAACCAGATTAAGAAATCTGACATTTTCAGCATATGTTCAAGGGGTTCTTTCACTACAAGAAATAGAAGTGGCATCTAAAGTTTGTGATGTCTTGTGAAGCATTTTGGAGTCCTCTGGTTATTCCCTCCTTCCTTATTTTGCTGTCTGGAAGAAGGTAGAAAGTAATTGTGTTGGATCTCAGCAACACTTAAGAAAGCATGATTGATGGCCATGCTTAAATGCTACTAGTCTCTTGCTACTAGCTGTTTAAAGTGTCCTTCTCTGTGCCTAACTGAGAGAAGTAAAAAGAAGGTTGCTGTTGTTGAAGAATGTAAGGTAATGTCTAAGTAAGTGTCATGACATTACCAACGACATTGCAACCTTGGGGAAATCAAGAAGAATACGTGGAAAATAACTTCACCACGTCATTGGTATTCTGTTTTCTAGAAGGAATAAATCTTCAGCCTTAAAAGTCGGTCAAAGGCTGATTTTATTCAGGAATTGCTTTGACCTAAATTTATGCATGTATTATGACTGGTTCTTTTGGCAGAAACAAACAAATGCGTCTAAATTTCATGCACAGTCAGTCTGAAATATGCAACAACTTTAACAGGTATCCTTGACCAAGATTTTATATTACCATCTTCTTGAACCTGTTATCTCCTTATATAACCTCCTGTCACACATTCTTTTCTCTCACAACCATCATGGGGTTTGTACGTATCTGGGAAAACTGTTCTTGGATCTGGTTTTGTGAGGGCTTTCTTTGTCAATTTTTGGCCAAAAAGGGGGAGAAAGGAGTACTGTTTGACATTGTCCTCGTTGCAGCAGCTACTCAAAATTTTGATCACAAAGACTTGTCACAAATTCAGCAGAAATTCAAATGGCGTGAATTTCTTTGTGACTTGTGATCTGAGTTATGAACACAGTTGTGACCTGTGTTCTGAGTTACAAGGGAGATATTCTGGTCACTCCTTAAAGGTTCTCTGATGCCTCTGAAAGGATAGTTTATCTCCCACGGTCCTCTTTTTCCACCACCAGTGACAAGAAATGGTTCGTGGTCTAAAAGGGAATGAGGTGCATCCTCTTCCTCCTGTGCTTCAAGAGGTCCTGAATGGTTAGTGTGGTTACAACCAAAGATGTCAAGATCAATGTCAAGACATCCTTCTGTGTGTATCCTGAACATTTTTATTTTTTATTGTTGTATTTGTTTTTAGCCAAAATTTGCCAAAGGGGGAGATTGTAAGTGCCTTCGTTTAGGATTGGCTCATTTCTTGTAAAACAAATAGTAACAACAATAATGTAATGTAATGTACAATAGGAACAGCCTGAAAATCCTATTGTAAATGCCTAAACATGTTGTGTTGATTTAAATCAACATCTGGAACAACATGTCTCAAGAGATGTCATAACATCATACCAGATATCAAGCTACTGAACTGTCAAGTCTGATGCAGTTCTGTTCCTGAAGTTATGCAGAATATTCTGCCAAATAGAATGCATAACAAGTAGCGAAAATTGAAGGCATATGTGGAGCCCTAGAAGATTCAATCAGAAGCTAAGGATAAGGAGAAAAGCTCGATTGAAGACCTAACTTACAGCAGAAGTTTTCTGCTTACTTTATGCAGGTCGTTAAAGCTGCATTGCTGTCATATGAAGGCCCAAATCCAGTTGGGTAAAAAGTGTTATAAATAGAAGTAATTGTAACCTAATTTGAGGAGGTCGTGGATTGACTAGATGTAATCATTTAGGGCTAGTTTTGTTGTGAACCACCCGGGCTGTGGGATGGTCACCATACTCCTTGAAACCTTTAGGTTAGAGGATGTATCCATTGTACTTGATTGAAGCTTTTAAGCATGATCAAGATGTGTAATGGAAGTGTATCTTCTGAACAGTTTATATACTGTAGAAAGTTATCACTGCGGTGATTGAGGGGGAGTGAGAGGGGTCTCATATCTAGGATTGGATCTTAGGTAAAAGTGTCATTGGGTAGTGATTAAGTGAGAAGGCTGTCAACGGGTGTGTTGGTTGTAGGGTCTTTGAATTGATACTACTAATAGTGAACTCTATCCCTGGCTTGGAAGCCTCCAGATGTAGGTTGGTTGAACCGAACTGGGTGAACAATTCTGTGCGTTATTTACTTTCTGCATTGGTTATTTGTTTGATGTCTCAGCATTCTTCATGACATCAATGTATATGATTAACCTTAACTGTTCTGAACTTCAGTAAATCAGAACCTGCGTTTGTCAAAGGTGTTGCAGGTTCTGGTATGATAGTTCAGTGTCTGCTGTAGAACTGATATCAAAAGTACAGCCTATTCTACCTGTACAGCGCTTAATGTCAGATCAGATGTCTTAACATTTCATTAGACATCCTGAGTCTGTGACATACCAGGAATTTCACCCTTGTTTAACAAAATGGACGCCCCTAAGGCAATAGAATCTTCTAGTTCAAATACCATAGAAAACCCAATTGTTCCTCCTAAGGACCCCTTTGTATTGGATTATGTAAAAAGTAATTTTAAGCCATTTTGATCTTGCCCCACCTCTGATATTGCTTATCAAAATTGGTTCAAGAAAGTAGAAGCTAAGAAATCGCAGCAATGGGAAGAATTAGGTATCTATAACCTGATTAAGCTATCGAAGCCTGGTTTCACCTACAGCCACCCTCTGCTATTCGTGTCCCTCTATTTCTGGGACAGTACCTATAACACTTTCCATCTCCCAGGTGGAATGATCACCCCAACCTTCTTCTACATAGCGGCCATCACTGGGCTATCGCCAGTAGGAGAAACTTATATCCCCGACAACAAAGAACATTCAAGCACAATTGACTTCGAAGTCAAGCTAGCAAGTTTTTCCAAGTTTATCAGTCATTACCATGCTGAGGGGGACAATGTGTCTGACGTAGAACACATTGCTTTCTTAACCCTGTGGCTGTCAAGATACGTTTTCTGCAGTAGATCCCTACAGGTAGCTAGTAGGTTCATTCCTCTAGCTAGGGACTTGCATGAAAATCGAAAAGTGTGCCTAAGTGAACTGCTCTTAGTTGACCTTTTTGAAAGCCTGAGGTCAGCTGTTTCGAGCCTCAAATCCCATACCTCCAAGAATATTCTGTTGGCTGGCCCTTTTTGGTTACTTCAACTATGGCTAAATGCCATGTTCGAACCCTCCTTGTCAACCGCCAACACCATTGATGAACAAGATCCTGAGATAAATGATAGGATAGTCGAAGGCACTAGGCTTCAAAGATTAACTCCAAATGACGACAAAGATGACTTCAAAGTCCAATTCTCGAAGTACATCATGATATTCTCCAAAAGGCACAAGTTCGAAGAGAGCATGGACCTTTTTTGCTACCTAGACTCATTTCTTCAAGAATAACTCTAGCCAAGAACCAGATTTTTCTTTTTGCTTACCAACCAAATTTTGTTTCGAGACAGTTTGGCTTATGCCAACTGATTCCTGAACCTTTATTTCAAACTGAGAGTGCCATCACTTCTGGACGAACTTTCAAGGCACGGGAAGCCAAAATACAGCAAGAACAATATCAAGGCTTTGCCCAGTTTGAGCTGATAACCTTCGAACCTACCCATCTCACAGCTAAAGGGTTTCTGGAATGGTGGACCAAGTTTTATCAAACTTATATGTTCGATACACTTACAATTCAACAGAAACTAATTGATGCCTTCGATGTGCAGGTACCAACAAAGAAAGGTATGTTTACTCATGCCAAAGAGATTAAAGCTTTCTAAAATTATTTTGAAACTACTTATGACCCCACGCGCTTGGACTCCACTGTGCATCAAGCGGCTGAGACCTTGAAGGAAAAATTTAAACAAAAAGTTTCTAAGTTAAAACTTCCTTCAGGGTTGTCACCTGAGGATAGGTATAGGTTGGCATTCGAAATGCATCCACCTAAATTTCCCAGATTACCTACCTCAGAACTGGCTCTGGCTTGGTTTCCCCCATATCCTTGGTGGTTCACTTGCAAAGAGATGTTCAAACATCTTCAAAGGAAACCAAAGCCATCTGAGACTGTGACATGGGCTCGACATTGGCTTCATGATTTCCCAGGAAACCTTCGATACGACCTTTCTGCCATGTCAATTAAATCTGATCAAGGCACAGGTGCGAATGCTTGGGAAAATCCCAAACGTCTTTTATTTTCCATATCTTTAACCTTTGCTTTAATTGTTTCGATTTTCAGCCATCAGGATAAAGACAGCTGCCTCGAAGTCGAAAGAAGGGAGTGCCTCTCAAGCCTCCATCGAAACTACTGACAAAGTGACTCCACCCGAAACAACTACTATTGCTGCAACCACAACAACAACAACAATACCAACAACAACCAGTGTTCCAACTCCAACGGTAATCACTTAGCCTTGATGTTTCGAATTCACTCCTGTTTTATGGTTTGCATCTAACTCTTCGTTTAAATCCTTTCAGACAACCAAGCTTCCTCCTACTACTCCCAAGAAGCGGAAATCAAGCACCACTGGGGAAGATCCCAAGGCTGGAGGAAACTTAACAACTGCTTCGAAGAAGAAGCCAAAGAAAGATATTTCGAAAAGTACCATTCCAACTAATGTCTCTGGACTTGATTCCAGGGATGCTGCTCCCTCACCCAAATCCAAAAATCCACCTTCGACCTCCAACACAATGTTGGAACGTATAGCTAGTAACCTCTCCTCCGAGAGTCCACAGGTAAATTGAACCTTTAAATTTTTTGACAATAATAACTTCTTATTACCTTGGTGAATGTTTTTTACCATTCTGTTGCTCCTTGCAGAACATCTTGAATCCAGCTTCCACTACTTCGAACTCACCATCCAAAGCTGCTGCTCCACTCAACTCCTCTCCTCAAGGAGATTCCAGCAACCTCGTTCAGAATAAAGGTTCGTCTAATATGGCGGTTCTGACTGGAACTTCTGAACAGCAGGATGATCAAGGTACCTCCATTCCTCTGAAAGAGACAAACGAAACACCACTTCAAACATCTACAGAGGATTTGCAAAGAGCTTCTCTTCAAAAGTCCCCTCTTGAAACTCTTCAAGAGGACCCAAAGGACACTCAAACTGAAGGAGAGAAAGCTGATTCTGGGCAAAGAGACGAAGAATCTGCAGACGAAGAATATGAGGAGGAGAATGCCAATGACGGTTCGACTGCTGGGACGGAGTCCAACGCAAATAGCAGTGAAAGGGAAGGCATCGAAGTGGTGGACTTGGATGAGGACGAAGAAGACCAAGAGCGCGAAACGAATGAAGGGGATGGTAATGCAACCAACGAACCCATGGAGGTTGAAATGGACGTGGCTCCCCTACGTGTGGAACTCCCTCAATCCTCTTTGTCTCGAATGACTGACGAGGAACTGGCACTTCTGAGACGAAATGACCCTATTGGGTACATGAAGGCAAAGTTGGCTCAGAGGGACGTCCCACTTGCTAGGGCTGGCACAAGTTCGACCAGCTATCCTCTTTCCACAGATGAAAGAATTGTACTTAATAAAATTAGGAAAACAATTCTCAATGTGGATATATTCGAAGTGCTCAAGCAAGATAGTACTGCTTGCTATACTATGAAGGAGCTGCTTACAAAGGTCAATCTTTCTACCTGCTCCTTGCCAGTTAGTACTCTCTTGTTCGATCTTCAGGCTTTGCTGGACAACGTAACTGGTTACCTTCTCCAAGACGAATCTGCTGCCAAGAAGGTTCAAGAGAAACGCATTGCCATGGATGCTGCTTATGAACAAGCTTCGAAACTCTCTCAAGAAGCTAAGGATCAAGCTATGCATCTGAAGCAGGCGAAAATTGATTATGAGGCTCGAGCTGAGTCCATACTTCTTTGGGAAAGGCAGATTCTGGAACTTCAACAGAAGGTTAAGGAGGCTAAAAAACAACAAATAGCCTTCGAAACCAATACTGCTGGTAACCAATTCGAAGAGCTTCTCAACCAGGGGCTTGCAGAAATGGAGACTGCAGAACAACTTAAAGGAGAAGTGGCAACCTTGGAAGGAGCCAGGCGTTTCGCTCAGCAGAAGCTTGAATCATTTCGAAGCACTTTCAATCGATTGAAAAATAACTCTTATTTCTAGATTTTGATGTTTATTTGACTACAATTTTGGTTTCTTATATGTAATATTCGAACAACGCCATTTTGGCATTTTATCTTGCCATTTTGGCCTTTTATAACATCTTGGTTACGTTGTTACTATTCGAATCTCCTGCAGGCGTGGCTTATATTTCTTTAAATATTTCCCATTAACCTATAGGATACGTTTATCATCCACGAGTTCTTCGATTTCGTATGCATTGTTTGAGAATACTTTTAATATTCGAAAAGGTCCTTCCCAATGAGGTGACCATTTACCTAATGCTTTATTTTTCTTGTCCATAGGCAATATGACTCTCCAAACTAAGTCATTAATAATGAATACTTTTTTCTTCACCCTTTTATTGTATGCTCTGGCCACTCTTTCTTTTTGTCTCATCAAAATTTCCAATGCATGTAATCTAATTTCGTCCAACTCAACTAATTCATTCATCATCATTTCCCAATCTAATGCAGCTGGGATTTCGTTTTGTCTCTGAATTCGAACTGATTGTAGATGAATTTCTACTGGCAACACTGCATCATGACCAAATGTGAGTTGGAAAGGCGTAGTGTTAGTAGCTTCCTTAGGAGATGTTCTACAAGCCCATAATATTTGGTCCAGAGTTTTGTGCCAGTTTCTTGGCTTTTTGCCAATATGCTTCTTGATTAATCCTATTATTACTTTATCTGCTGCTTCGACTTGACCGTTTGCTTGAGCATAATATGGCGTTGATGTTAGCAATCTAAACCCCATTTCTTGGGCAAATCCTTACATCTTTCTACCAGTAAACACAGAGCCTTGGTCTGTGGTTATGCTCTCTGGCAATCCGAACCTATAGATAATGTGCTTTTGTATAAATTCAATAATAGCCTCTTGATCAGCAACTATCAGTGGTATAACTTCGATCCATTTGGTAAAATAATCTATTCCCACCAAGATGTATTTCTGTCCTTTGGACGAAGCAGGATTTATTTCTCCTATCAAATCCAATGCCCATCCTCTAAATGGCCATGGTTTGATGATCGAATGCAACTCACTTGCAGGGGCATGTTGAATCCCTGCATGTTTCTGACATTCCTCACATCCTTTAGCAAAGTCTATGCAATCTTTGAGCATGTTAGGCCAATACAAGCCGTATCGAAATAACAGCCATTTCATTTTATGGCCTGCTTGATGTGCCCCACATGCCCCATTATGGACTTCTGACAATGCTAAATATGCCTCACTTTCTCCTAGGCATTTCAATAATACACCCTCTTGGGTCTTTTTAAACAATTTGTTCCCCATGAGGAGATATGACAATGCTCTGTATTTTGTCTTTCTATCCACGTTTAGAGTTGGGTCTGCTAAATAACTCTTCAGTGGACTTCGCCAATCTGCATCTGACAAAGTATTTATGGCTAATATTTCGAATCCCTGTTTCTCAGCATATCCCAATTTCATACTTTCCAGATCCGATGGTGTGAATCTAGTAGCCATAACTCTACCCCTTAACTCAACCAAATCCTTAAAGTTCTTGGTAGACACTTTATAACCCGAAGCCAACTGCGCTAAGTCATTTGCTTCTTGGTTCTCTATTCTTGGTATGTGTTGAATATCCATGTATTCAAATTTCCTCAATAGCCTATTGACTATGACGAAGTATACCATTAAGTTTTCCTTTATGCACTTATATTCCTTTGTGATTTGTTTGACCACTAATTCAGAGTCTCCTTTAATTTCGACTCTGGTTGCCCCCAATTCCAACAAAGCTTCAAGTCCAACAATGAGCGCTTCATACTCAGCTTCGTTGTTCGAGCAACGAGGACCATCTAATTTATACTTGAATTTTGTTGGAATTCCTTCAGGAGAAATCAGAAGGACTCCAACGCCACTTCCATTCCTGTGGGTTGAACCATCAAAGTACAATTTCCATGGTTGCATTTCGACGTAACTCATGACAGTCTGCTCAACCAACGAATGGTCCACAATGAAGTCAGAAATCACTTGACCTTTCATAGCTTTTAAAGGCATGAAAGTCAAAGAATATTCTGTTAAGGCTAAAGCCCATTTACCAACTCTGCTATGCATTATTGGTTTTGAAAGCATATGTTTAATAACATCGAAATGAGATGAAACATAAACATCAACAGGTTTTATATAATACTTGAGTTTCGTACAAGAGAAATACAAACAGAGACATAGCTTTTCTAAATTGCTATATCTGGTCTCTGCATCATTTAGCACTCTACTTAAATAGTATATGGCTCTTTCGATGCCATTGCTATCTTCTTGTGCTAGCATACTACCTATACTAACTTCAAAGGCAGATATGTACAATCTCATGGGCTTCCCCCATGAAGGTGGAGACAAAATAGGAGGCTGAGAAAGGTATTCTTTTATCCTGTCAAATGCCTCCTGGTGAGCTTCGTTCCATTCGAAGGCTTGGCCTTGCTTTAGACGAAGTAACGGAGAGAAAGCTTGGGTTCTTCCACTCAGGTTCGAAATGAATCTTCTGAGGAAGTTAATTTTCCCTAGCAGAGATTGCAATTCCCTTTTTGACGTAGGTGCTTTCGTCTCCATTATGGCTTTGGTTTTGTTCTGGTTGATTTCAATCCCTTTCTTGTGAACCACAAAACCAAGAAAATCTCCAGCCTGCACAAAAAATGCACATTTAAGGGGATTCATCTTTAAGCCATGTTTTCTCATTCGCTCGAATGATTGGCTCAAATGATGCAAATGTGTTTCTGCAGATATAGATTTGATGACTATATCATCAATATACACCTGCATGAAGGTTTCAATAAATCATGAAAAATTGAATTCATTGCCCTTTGATAAGTTGCCCCAGCGTTCTTTAAACCAAAAGGCATCACCACCCATTCGTAGGTGCCTAAGGCTCCCGGGCAACGAAATGCTGTCTTTGCAACATCTTCTTCCGCAATGAAAATCTGATTATACCCAGAGTATCCATCTAACATACTCAAGTATTCGAACCCTGCAGAAGAATCTACTAGCATTTCTGCCACAGGCATGGAATATTCATCTTTAGGGGTTGCAGTGTTTAAATCCCTAAAATCTATGCAAATTCTTAAAGAACCATTTTTCTTAATAACAGGTACTATGTTTGCTAACCATTCGACGTACCTTGTTGTTCTGATGAATTTGCAACGCAGCAACCTTTCGATCTCAGCTTTAATTTTTGTGAGAACCGCTGGTGCGAATCTTCTGGGAGTTTGTTTGATGGGCCTCTTGCCATCTTTGATTGGAAGTCTGTGTTCGACCAACTCCCTCTTTAAACCAGGAATCTCATTATAATCCCATGCGAAGCAATCTTTATTATCCTTGAGGACTTAGATTACTTCCTTCTTGAGGCCTGGGCTAAGTTTTGCACTTATGTAGGTTATTCTTTTCGTTTTTTCATCCCCTAAGTTGACTTCTTCGAGTGGATCTTGTGCCAACATTTTGGCACCTGAGTTTACGGGGTCCCTTTCGAAGCCTAAGGGTTCTTTATCATAGATGGCATCCAACCTTTGATCCATCTCAAACTCTTCGAAGGGTGAGCATTTCGAACCATCCCCACTTACTTCGTTCATCTTTATAGTTGATTTATTTATTTCAGCCTCTAAGGCCGCTTTTGATTCGTTCTCAGCCATATAGGCCGAAATCCTTTCGAAAAAAGTGGACTCAATCATGGATAAGGTTGTCGAAGTCCCAGCCTGCTGGCCGTTTTTGTATAGTGTTTTCGACTCCCTCTTCTTCACTGATTATTGTTCTATCCCAGTAAAGGCCATCATGGCGAAGGGTCATATAGTAGTGGGCGTTTCTGGTTTCATTAATCTCATCATTTGGAACACACGGAGCAATCTTTGCCAGATTTTTATCATAATCCCTCTTGTCAACTAAATTGACCGTTGACATAAAGTAACTCTGGTCTGCTTCGATGTTTTCCACGATTCCATCATCTCTCCACAGAACTAGTCGCTGGTGCATTGACGAAGGAACTGCCCCCACGCCATGGATCCACTCCCTTCCCAGCAATAAGTTATAGTTGGCCTTGGCTTCGATCACCATAAACATGGTGGGCCTACAGCTTGAGCCTATTGTCAATTCCAACTGGACCACTCCCAGTGTTTTGCCCATTTTTCCCTCATAATTGGACAAAACCATATTATGGGGCTTGATGTCTCCTTCGCGGATCTCTAATCTTTTTAGCATGAAATGGGGTATCAAATTGACTGCAGCACCCCCATCCACTAGAACTTTGTTCACACCATGGACACCAACTTTCGCCCGAATAAAAAGTGGCTTGAGATGGTTCTTCATAGCAGGTTCTGGACGTTCGAAGAACGCATTTTGTTCCTCAACAGCCCCATTGTCCATCACATAGTAGCACACAGGCCTATGTTTCATCAAATCTGTGGTGTCTTCCTCCTCATATTCATCGATTTCGGTTTCCTGCCCAAATTCGCAGGGAAGCACAGACACCACGTTACAGTTCAGGTTGAATGAAGACTCCCCCTCCGATTCGAAGTTATCTGTTATCATATCTTCGTCCTCTTCTGGGCCTGGAGTGTATTCCTTTGGTTCATCACGTTGTACTTCAGAGAAAAGCCTCCTATTGACTGGAGGTTTGTCTTCAGTTTGATTTTTTGGTTTGTTGGTGCTAGATTCACCTTGGTTCTTTGTTGAAGTAACCCCTTTGTTTGCCACAGCTTCCCTCTCAGCCTTTCGAATCCTTTGTTGTCTGCGCCACTGGGATCTTGACATGGGGTTCCTTCCTTTGTAATTTTCTAATCTCACCTCCTCCCTTTTTGCTGTGTTGAATTGCCTCCTGTATGTCACAGCATGGCGTGCATTTCGTTCGGCGTTTCTCCATCTATCTTTGCCTTTGTCATTTCTGACCTGTAACCATCTATCGGTTGGCACTTCAGCAGGGAGTTTGAAAGTCACTCATCGAGCAGCCTTGGGGTGAAGGCTATCAGGCCTTCGCTGTTTGTGTCTGCTGTCGAGACGTGGGCCCATCTGGACAGTTTCTTGATGGTTCCAGCAAGGGGCGAAGGGAATCGTTTCGAAGGCTCTGGCCATGCTTTGGTCATACACTGCAGAACACCTTGGGCAAATCAAGCACTTGGTTGCCCCCTTGTAGCAGCGAAACACAAATTCCAGCAAACTTTCTCCAGCCTTGGGATAACACCTAAAAAGCTGGTTATCCTGGCGCCAATTGTTGCCAGTTCGAGTCCTCTGTACCCTTTCGAAATTCGCAGTGATTCTTTGATTGCAGAGGATGCTGCACCTAGGGCATAATATCATGCCTGAATCTCCTTTGTGGGATGTCATGAGGTAATCCTTGAGACTAGCATCTCCAGTGTGATCATCCTCTATTCTATACTTTTCTTTTTCTAAGTATTTTTCTACTTCCTCCATCTCAGAGCAAGGCCTCTCCATATCCACCATATTTATTTCAACATCTTCCCCCTTAGCTTCATCATCGCCCCATCCTGTGGGCTTTATATCCTTAATCTGAACCTTCGAACTCTCTGGGGCAGAATATTTGACCAAATAGTCAAATTTTCCACTGGGTTCCCCTAGAGTGTCCCATATTTCCTTCTGAGGGGAAATTGGCTTCGTGATTTGGACTTTCTCCAATTCCAGCCTCAAGCCTTCAGTGACTTGTGTTAGTTCTTGGTTTTGATTTCCCTGGCCTTCAGTAGCCTGGGTTTCTCTTGCAACAGCTACAGGTGCGGCAATCGAAGTCTCTGGCGTATTCTGGATGTCTTCAGTGACCTACTTATTGACTTCGACCATCACCCAGTTTTCAGTTTCAGTACCCTTCTCTCCTGTTAGGGCGTCGCTTTGATCAGTTTCCACCATGTTGATCTCTCCAATGCATGCAGGCTCGGAGTAGTTGGTGTCTGCGACGTCCAAGGGATCTTCGTCCACTTTCATCTTCACCTTATCAGCAAACTTTAGTCTGCCATCTTTGATCGCGTTTTGAATTAGGTCCCTGAAAAGAAAAGATTGTGAGGTTTTGTGGCCTAGGAAACTATGATATTTGCAAAATCCTCTCTTCTTTCTCTGATCCAAAGGAGGTATTTTGACATTTGATGGCACAATTAGTTGGCCATCTTTGACAAGTAAGTCAAAAATATCGTCACATTTAGTGACATCGAAGGTATAAACCTTCTTTGGGAATTTGTCACTTTTCTCATTTTCAACAATCTCTTTCCCTTTTGTGGGAACCAATAATTTGCAGGAATAAGGCGGAGCCTGTTTTAATTCAGCGAGGTCGATTTCGACCTCTTCAAATTCGAATTCAGGATATTCTTCTGCTTCCTCAGTCCCAACATAGGAAATCCTTTCTTTCTTGCTATTCTTAAAGACTCTGGCTTTTTCGGCCTTTAGCCTTTCGACCTGTCGAACCCTATCGGCTAACTGAGCCATATCCCTCAAATATTGAGTGTCTAGTTTCTTTCGAATAGAATAATCCAAGCCACCAGCGGCCATTTCGACTAACTCATGTTCAGGCACTACTATGTAACATCTGGATTTCAAAAGCCTAAATCTATTCAGATAATCATCTATGGGTTCGGTGAACTTTCTCTTAACACTGGCCAATTCCTTCAAGCTTATTTTCGACTGTCCCATGTAAAATTGTTCATGGAATAATCTCTCCAAGAGAGCCCAAGTATCAATGGACCCAGGAGGCAAAGTGGTAAACCATGTGAAGGCGTTTTTAGTCAAGGAACTTGGGAAGTATTTGATCCTGAAATCTTCATTATTGGCTATATCTCCCGCTTCGGTTAGATATCTCACTATGTGTTCGACTGTTGACTCATTGGTATCCCCAGCGAACTTTGTAAATTTAGGGACTTTATATCCCCTTGGTAAATCAGTATGCATTATGCAATCCAATATAGGAGAAGCATAATTTGGCCTTCTCATTCCTGTGTTGAGGCCATTCTGGGCCATGACTCTCTCTATCATGGTGGTTAGATTGTTTTTTGCCAAGATGTTATCGTTTCGAATTCTATGAACGACAGCATCGGCATCTTGATTTCGACCAACCAAGACAACTCCCCTAGGTTGTTCTTCTCGAAACTCTGGGGCTTCTAGCCTTTCGACCCTTGCCCCTGGTTCCATAATTTCTCTTTGTGGGCCTGGGATTATTGGGGATTCTAACCTTGGTGCCCTGGCCCCTAAGTTAACTTCTTCTCTGGGTGGTCTATAAATTGGGTCGTTAGCAATTTGTTCTATAACAGGCATGTTTGCTCGAAATCCCGCCTGATTCTGCCTACGCCTTTCTGGGGGAGCAAAGAAATCTGCTATTCGACTCATGTTGTCAGTGTTTTCCCTGTTTGTCACAGTCACATTTTGCACTATTGGGGCAAATATCTCCTGCATGGTTTGTGCTAACACCCCTATCATATTATGGTTACTGTCATCCATCAATTGCCAAAAAGCCAACTGGTTTTCTGTGGTTAAGATAGGCATTGTGCTATAACCCACTGACCCTTGGTTATTTGTCATAAACTGATTCTCCCCAGACCCAGACCCTAGTTGTGGGGATGAATTCGATGTGGAATTGTGTAAACCTGCCATAAAAGATGTTGGCATTCCATAAGAGGAATTTCTGGTTCTATTTCCATCGAAACCGGGTGGTCTAGTTAATGGAGTGGTGAAATAGGATTATGTCCCTGATGGTAGAACGAATCCCCCATGGTAACCAATGGTTCCAGTATTTCCTAAGATCGAACTATTAGTTGATATGCCACTTACTCCATTGGTGGCTATATTACTGGTTGAAGATGCAACAGATTGTGCATTCGAAGGGATCACATTAGATGTTCCGATCGAAGTGGACACATTAGTGCCTGTTGTATGTGGGGCATTTTGTTCCCCTCGTTGATTGTCAGAATTAGACATTTTGTCCAAACGTTTTCTTCTGGATAAAGGTTGGCTGCTGTTGGTTATTTTACCACTTCTCAGGTTCATAAAACAACAAACTTCTTAGGTTCCAACATTTTTATAATGGTTATGTCTCAACAATCTTTATTTCTAATATCCAATTATTGGTCCCATCAGGTGTGCCAATTTGTTTCCAGTGATTTCTGGTAAACAACCGCTAGTCTTCCAAACTATCGAATAATCTTTCTGACTGTTATTCAATTCCTCTGGTAACTCACAGGATCGACTAGATTGATCCTAGGATTCCTTGGTCATTAGGGTAACTCTCATGATCGAACAGATATTCATGGTTGATATTTGAGTGTTGTATAGGTGTTTGGCTTATTTCAATTTCTCTCTTAAAGGTCTAAAGATGTAATCAAAATGTGCGTGTATGAAACTAAGTTGCATGAATAAATGTTAATTGTAAAGACATGTAAAATTGCATAGAAGGAAAGCAAATGGTTTCGAATTATAAAAACAGTTAATGTAAAGGATTTCTGGAACGTAAAAGGTTTGAAATATGAAGAAAGCGTTTAATGCAAGAAATCTGTAAATGACTTTAAGTAAAAATAGGCGTTCGAAGGATAAAGCTTGAAGGTAAAGGCATGGAAAATATGACAGTTTTCTGAAATGTAAAGTGATTGAAATGTGAAGAAAGCATTGAAATGTAAAACTTTAATGAAGAGATTTCGAAGTGAAAAGACTGTAAATGAGAAAACTTATAAATGTTATTTGACAAAACGATAAAGGAAAGTGCTGGAAATGGTAAAAGGTTTTCATTAAATCATAAATATATGGTGTTATCATACGTACATTGCTCTTGCATTCGTTTCCCTTGCCATGTGGTAGTTTGAATGTTACTGAGTATTTAGTACAATAGATATGACACACGAAATCCTAATACTAAGACTTCTATTTATACTAATTCGACCATAACGGTCTTGCTATAGGATTATGCCACGTTCAGAACATGCAGAACAATGCCTCTTTCTTCTTTCCACGTGTCTCCAAATGCTCCAGCACATAAATTTCAAACTTCGAATGTCCCGCTTCCATTTGAATTTCAAATGCTTTGGTATTTCTCCGTTTCGAACGCACTTCCCAGACACAGCCTTGTTGTTATTTCGAGACTTCTTTAGATATGTTCCCATAATTGCCACTCGAAGCTCCAGCTTTGACATGCTTATTCGAAACACTGCTTCTGCTACTTCGAAACATGACGCTTTACTTCATTTCGATCGAAACGTTTAATTCATTTGGCTTCTAATAATATTATCAAAATCTTCAGCCAACACTAAGGCAGTATATGTTGACTCATACTACCTTGTTGATTTCCAAAATGGATCCTATCAAGTATATCTTCGAAAAACCCGCTTTATCTGGAAGAATAACTAGATGGCAGATGATCCTGACTGAGTATGACATCCAGTACACCACCCAAAAAGCTATAAAAGGGAGTGTACTAGCTGACCATCTGGCTCATCAAGCTATCTAAGATTATCAAACCATGAGATTTGACTTCCCAGACGAGGACATCATGAATCTGGACAACATTGAAGGTAACGGACCGTATGACGGACCTGAAAAGGGATCCCGATGGACCCTATACTTTGATGGTGCTTCAAATGCACTTGGAAATGGTATCGGCGTAGTACTCATTTCTCCGGAAGGTTGTCACACACCTTTCACGGCCTGACTTTGCTTCAGCTGCACAAACAACATGGCTGAATATGAAGCTTGCATCTTTGGTCTCAAGGCTGCTATAGACTTGGGGATCAAATCTTTGATCGTATTTGGGGACTCGGCTTTGGTTATCAGCCAAATCAAAGGAGAGTGGGATACCAATCATCCTAATCTTATTCCATACAAAGAACATGTCTTGACATTGTTGCCTCATTTCGAGCAAATTACCTTCGAGCATTTCCCGCGAGAAGAAAATCAGCTAGCGGATGCTCTGGCTACAATGTCCTCCATGTTTAAACTCAACTGGGATAACGAGGCTCCCCAAATCACCTTCGAGCGAATGGATGAACCTGCACATTGTCACGAGATTAATACCGAAGAAGTAGTGGAACAACCCTGGTTCCATGAAATCAAAAGGTATCTCGAGACTAGAGATTATCCCGAAGGAGCTTCCGTAAATGACAAGAAGTTCTTAAGGAAATTCGCTGCTAAGTTCTTCCTGAGCAACGACATCCTTTACAAACGAAGCCATGATTGTGTATTACTCTGATGCATAGACAAAGCTGAAGCAGAGTTGATCATGACTGAGATACACAGCAACACATTTGGCACTCACTTGAGCGGGCATACAATGGCTAAGAAGATCCTAAGGGCAGGCTATTACTGGTCTACCATGGAAGCTGACTGCCATCAACATTCCCGTACTTGCCACAAATGTCAAGTCTATACTGACAAGGTTCACATCCCTCCGGTTCCTCTCAACGTTCTGACTGCTCCTTGGCCATTTGCAATGTGGGGCATTGATATGATTGGAGAGATCAAGCCCACGGCTTCCAACGGACATCGCTTCATCCTGGTTGCCATTGACTATTTCACCAAGTGGGTCGAAGTGGCTTCCTTCGCCTTTGTCACTAAAAATGTGGTTACCCGCTTCATCAAGCAAAATCTCATATGCTGGTATGGTGTTCCAGACAGGATCATCACAGACAACGGTACAAATCTGAATAACACAATGATCACCGCATTGTGCGAGCAGTTCAAGATTTATCATCACAATTCATCTCCCTATCGGCCGAAGATGAACGGTGCTGTTGAAGCTGTGAACAAAAACATTAAGAAGATCATTCAGAAAATGACAGTCACTTACAAAGACTGGCATGAGATGTTACCGTTTTCTCTACATGGATACCGTACGACGGCACATACTTCAACCGGGGCAACCCCATTTTCTTTGGTATACGACATGGAAGTTGTCCTGCCTATGGAAGTTCAGATTCCTTCTCTAAGGATTATGAAGGACACAGGTTTGAATGAAGATGATTGGATTCAGACCCGACTTGATCAACTCAATCTGATCAACGAGAAGCGACTCGCTGCTATATGCCATGGTCAGACGTATCAAAAACGGATGATCAAGGCCTTCAATAAGAAAGTCAGACGTCAGGTGTATCAAGTCGGAGATCTCGTAATCAAGCGGATTATCTTGCCGCAAAGTGATCCCAGGGGAAAATGGACTCTTACATATGAAGGACCATTTGTGATCAAAAGCATATTTTCTGGTGGTGCAATGATTCTGACCACCATGGACGGCGACGATTTGCCGCACCCTGCGAATGTAGACATAGTCAAAAGATACTACGCGTAAGATAACCCGACAAGTCGAAAACCCGAAAGGGCGGCTTGGGCAAAAATGGGAATCCCGGTGAACCGAAAACCCGAAAGGGCGGTTCAGGCAAAATTAGGGATAAAAACGAAAAAAAATCTGTACACCCGGCAAGTTGAAAACCCGAAAGGGCGGCTTGGGCAAAAATGGGCATCCCGGTGGATCGAAAACCCGAAAGGGCGATTCAGGCAAAAGTTAGGGAATTAAAGCGTATGACTATGTCTCGTCGGATCATTTCAAAGACAATCTCTTCATCAACCAGTTCCAGGTTTCTGATCAATCCAGTCATCGGCAAACGAAGCATTGGATGGACATATATTCAGAGTTGTGAAGGCTATAGCGGAATGGAATCCCATGGAATTATTTCACATAGCCATCTTTCTTTTGTATAAATTTTTCAATATTTACGACAAAATCCTCTTACTAGGATGATTGTCTCCTTTGTACAAATATACTCAGAGAAAGTTAATACAAATACTCTTCCCAGAAATTTGTGTCATTTCCTTTTTCTTTTCTCTTGCACTATTTGTTTTATTTTGAGAAACGTCCAATGTTTTGATAAATAGGCATATGCATTTGAAACATAATCATTTCCTTATGAATTAAGAAAGAGGATTACTGATAGGTTGAAGGTGCAGTTGGATATCTTGACACCCCTTCAAAGGAAACCCCCAGGAGGTTTGGAATCCATATACCCAGCAAGTCTTGAAGCTTATCCCCAGTAGATTCTGGAAGCTTATCCCCTGCAGAGTACAGACGTCTCTCCCGAGCTTTATTCAAAGTTATTTCTCACAAGGGCTTATAATTGGGTAATCCTCAGCTAATTGCCACGGAAGATCGCACTCGGCAAATTTCTTCCTATCCCCAGCGGAGTTCATCAGAGTTCCCCAACATAACTTATCAATACAATCCCCAGAGGAGTTTATCTTTGTTATCCCCAGCCAGAGAACCCTCCAGAACTCAATTCCCCTCAAAGTTTAAGTTTCAGTATCCCCAGCAGAGCTAAAACTTCAAATTATCAATCCCCAGCAGAGCCAGACTAGTGAACCTTTTCCCCCACGGAAATGCTTCTCACTAGACTAGAGATTCTCAATCTTATCTCCCCAGCTTAAGTCTACCAGGTTCTAAAACCCCCAGTAGACATCATCATAAATTCTCTTACCCTGCAAGTCACCAAGGAAATTACAAGTCCCCGCAAGTGGTTCTAAGGCCCCCCAACGGCTGAAGGTCTGGTATTCCCCAAGCAAATCTGCAGACTTTCAGTTTTCAGTTCTTTATTGTATATTCGAAGATTCTCCAGTGAAGATCTCCTCAAGACAAGGATTCCCCAGAAGATTGGTATACAACCCAAGCTCCTTATTCTCCAGCAACAACCAGGAATTATTCTCCCCGGCAGCAGTCAAGATGCTTTTATCTTCAGCCATCTCGGATTCATCTATCCTTCCCAAGACAGCTCTCCAGCTTACATGCGCATTCACTTACATTCATTACACCATGCATCATGACATTGCATATAACTAACTCTTTGCCTTTGCAGGTAAGATCAGTCGACAGACAAAAATCATTATCTTCCGAGATTCTTTCCAGGAATAGTTCAGATGTGACCCAGACATGGCAACATTCTGATGCTTATTCCAGATTCATCCAGATGCGGTTTTACACAAGCTCATCATCAGGAAACCCTACACCGGTTCCTCCTCAAACTTCAAGACTTCTGAAAACAGTTCACGAGTTCTCCAGTAACGGATGTTAACCTATCACTTGTTCAGACTCTTCTCAACTTTTGAAAACAGTTTACGGACGCTTCCCAACAACGGATGCTGCTCTATTGCTTATTCAACTCCAAGACTTCTGAAAACAGTTCACGGGTTCTCCAGTAACGAATGTCAACCTATCACTTGTTCAGATTCTTCTCAAGACTTCTGAAAACAGTTTACGGATTCTTCCCAACAACGGATGTTAATCTATCGCTTGTTCAGATGCAACTTTTGAAAACAGTTTACGGACGCTTCCCAACAATGGATGCTGCTCTATTGCTTATTCAACTTCAAGATTTCTGAAAACAGTTCACGGGTTCTCCAAGTAACGGATGTCAACCTATCACTTGTTCAGATTCTTCTCAAGACTTCTGAAAACAGTTTACGGATTCTTCCCAACAACGGATGTTAGTCTATCGCTTGTTCAGACTCTTCTCAACCTCTGAAAACAGTTTACGGATGCGTCCAAGATACGGATGTCAATCTATTGCTTATTCAGACCCCAGTTCAAAGATGGTCCTAAACATGGACACCTTTCTGATACTCATCCCAGATGGCATCTTTAAGCCCATCCCCGACAAGTTTCTGTCACTCTTCCAGATGGCATTGTTAAGCCCATCTCCAAATGGCATCTCTAAGCCCATTCCCGCATCCATTGCTTTGACGAGTGCAAATTTAAGGGCACTCTAGTGTCCAATCTCCTTTTACCCTCGAGTCGCGAAAGGCAAACTTGCCAATCTAACTCTTCAGGTTCAAGAAGATTGAACAGGGGCAACTGTTGTACCCCAAAATTTGCCCTCCCATTTCTCAATGATTTCTCATCACAAAGCCCTTGGAGCTCAAGATCCAGTTAGGGTTTCATCTGCTCAAGACTTCTCCTTGCACTGTTGACCCAAATTAGGGTTTGTGTTTGCACAAAGATGTTTTGACCTAAAATGCCTAAGATTACTTTCATGCTTCATATTGGACTCCCAAGTTTATCCATACCAAGTTTCAAGTCTTGATTCCAAATTTTGCCCAGTCAATTGGACAGTTGACCTAGAAATCAGATGTATTGGGGAAAAAGTCAACTGTGGCCAATTGACAGTCAAACCTCATGAAAATTGACCCACATCAACATTATGAACTCACATGGACCATTTGATCAAGTTTGGATCACAATTCCACAAGAAATTTGATCAGATCACCAAAAGGGCAAAATGGTCATTTTTAGGGTTTTGACTGCACAAAGGCAATTTTTGACTGTTTGACCTAGCCAATGGAAAACCAAGCTCACATATGGACTCAAGGACCCCATGGAATTGTCTTGACATGCTCAACAAGTTCAAAAGATCCCAAATGCACAAGATTGACAGTTGAATTTCCCAGTCAATTGATCAATTTTGACTGTATACTGATAAGTCAAACTTTGACTTTTTGGTCAAAATCAAGAGTCAAGATTCATTTTTCATCAAAACATGCCAAATCATGAAACTTGTTCATCAAGAAATCAAGAAATGCAAATTAGGGTTTGAAATGAAGATTTTTCATAACTTAGAATTTTTCTAAGTTATGAAAAACCCTAATTTTTTCCTAACTTTGTCCCACTTTCTCACCAAGATTCATTTGGATTCAAGCAAAAGTCAAAACATGAAAGTTGTAGCCTATTGCATAATCTACAACTTTGAATCACAAATTTTTCCCAAAAGAAGCTTGTATCTCAAGTTACAATTTTTGGAACAAGGGTACCAAGCCATTCTTAACTTAGGGAAAGTTTGACCTATTTTAGGCAAGGTTTTTACCTAACTTCAAGACCATTTTTCACATACTTCCACTTGGAATTTCAATTTGCATTTCAAAGATGGATTGTAGTACACATTCCAAGCTTTCCAAAATGTCAAAGAACTCATCAAACAACCCCATGTTCATACACTTAGGCAATTTTCAAATCAACATGCTTTCCTTGATTACAGGCCTCTAAACCATCCAACACTCAATAATTTAATGCTAACTCATTGTGCCAAGGCCTTGTTTTATGAGTTTAAGCATTACATGTTGAACTAAGCCATTTATAGAAAAAGCAAATTAGCCATTCTTGAAAAGTTGCACTTTATGTCAATTGGTAAATCAAGAAGGTACAAAGAAAATCTCTGAGGCACAAGTTTATGAACAAAACACACTGATCAAGGAGAAGGTTAGCAGCATAGCTTGGGGGCCTGCATCATTCTAGAACACCAAGTTGCCTTTTGTTGCTTAAAGTGTAAGAAACATAGCATATCATACAACAACTTTCATCTCAGCTAAGAAACCCTTAAGCAAACTTGTCAAACATATCCTAAACATCCTAACTGAGCTAGAACACGAGTCAACCACCTCCATTGCCTTCCCATTCACAGAATCACCATTGAACTTCTCAAAACAGGGCATCCCTGCAGTTTGAGTTCCATAGCTCAAACCTTCCATGCATTCTTGCTAAAAACTTGTTAAACACATCCCATAACATCCCTTGAAGCTAATCAAAACCTCAAACACGACCTGTAACACTCCCAGGCAAGATCACCATTTTCATTTTCTTGTTTTGCAGCTGAAGTTCCATAGCACGATTCAAAAGGTTTCAAGACAAAGTAAAGCTTTGAATAGCATCCCTGGACATCAAGGAAGCTGTACCAATCATCACCTTGCATTGAAGACACCTCCATCACCAGATACAACTTCAACTGAACAGGTAAGTTCATGAACACGTATCTCTCTATCCAGGAATTGTTAGCTTTAGGTTTGTGAAGAAAACATGTCACATTCATAGCCCTGAACATGCCCATGTGATTAGATTTCATTTATATTATGTATGCTTAGAGAATTTTAAGTCTGAACATGGAACAAAAACTAGGTCAGGAATTGGGGGAGAAGAAATTCTATCTCATTTCTGAGAGTTAGATTGACTTCTTTATATGTCTAGAATCGTGGCTTCAAGCTCTACAGGTTTCATGTTGGAAGATTTGGCAAAAGATCAAAGAATCAGGAGTTAGAGATTTGAGAAGAAAGGCGCGTGTTTTTGAATTTTGTTGGTCTGAAGGTTGAAGACAACAATCTTCTGGGCTGGGCCTGATTTGTTATTTCTTTTCACACCATGTTTTTACTTCTGCACCCCCTGAGCCCATTTTGCTTATTTTAATGATTTTTTGACTTTTCTTTTTTTATTCTGACTTATTTATTTTTTCTTATAATATTAAAAATATAAAAATAATTTTTTAAACCATTTTTTAATTTATTAGGCATTTATTTGTTTGAATGAGTACTTGTGCATAAATAAATAAATAGATATACTTTTTTACTAAAAATACTAAAAATAGTGCAAACACATTTTTATTCCATTTTTATTTTATTTTATCTTCTGAAAATATTTTATATAAAATATACCTTTTTTTATAAATATTAAATATTATTATTTTTGTATATATTCAAAATATTTAACAAATAATATAAATACATATATTTATTAGTATATTTAGGTTAGAATACAAATATACACACTTTTATCTTTTATTAATATTTAATATTAAAAAATACCTTTTTGACAAATATACTTCATTTTTATTTTATTTTTGTATATAATGAATAAATGTGTACATATTAAATAATTAATACATTTTATTTAATAAAATTAGGGTTTTGCCCTAAACATAAAAACTCCAAAAAAAAATAATACTTTTTATTTTGTTTACTTGACATATAAAAATACTCTTTTTCATACACATAAAAACATTTTTTTGCATCTTGCATATTTATTTTATTTCCATTTAATTTGTGCAATTAGATGTCTTGTAAATAATTCCAAATTGATGTAATAGCTAGGTTTAAATTCCTTGTCAAATACCCCCCATTTGAACATTTGTACCCCCCTTCCCATATTGTGTTGTAATAGCTTAGGAACTTTATTTTTCGCACTTTAATGCTTTCTAAATATACCATGTTAGAATTAGGGTTTGTATGCGAATCAAAAACGACAAAAATAGTTTGACCTAATTTCAAGATAAACAAGCATGAAAATGGACAACACTAATCACACTTGCACCCCTAGGGTATTCCACTTGTTGCCTTCAATAATGGGCCATATTGCATGTTAGGTCTCTTTGGGCAAAAACAAAACAAACACAATTCAAATGATCATAGTCCCTCGATGACGCTTTCGAAAGTTGCCTAAAAATGATCAAAGTCCCTTAAAGGAAAATTGCCCAAAGATACTTGGCACCATTGCAATTATGGTCTAAACGATGACCCGCGCCCGTCCCTTTCACATCCTAACACAAGATTGTCCACCAAATACAATGGTGGAACAAAATTGTTAAAAGGGTTAAAACATAGAAAAAATCTTTGAGAACTTTAGGGTAGATAACTCTTAAGTACTTGTCAACTTGCAAAACAAAAACACTTGCCTATTTTTCAAACCACACTTCACAAACAATTTCAAAACAACTTTAAAAAAAAACCTTGAAACATCTTTTCAAAAAGACAAACACCTTTTGTAAAACATTCGAGTAAAGAATTGTTACAAGGGTAGCCTAGACAAGGCATCTTTTTCAAAACATTTTCAAAAACCACACACAAAGCACCATTTCAAACAATTGAAAACCAAGGCAAGTTGATCTAAGCAAGTACCTAAGAGCCCATGGATAACCATGGATAGAAAGGGTGTTAATACCTTCCCTTTCTATAATCTACTCCCCGAACCCAAGAAAAAATCTCAAAGGTTTTTGCTGTGCTTTTTAAACCTTTCCTTAGGATAAAATAAAAAGTCGGTGACGACTCTTGCTCAACCGAAACATTTGCGAAAACAAACACAAAACCATAGTCAGTTCTCCCACCGTATCACAAGTCCCAATTTTTCTTGGTTCAGAAAGCCCTAATTCAAAGCTCAAGAACCCTAGAAAATTGATCATGGTATCTTATGATTCAGGGCATTATAATCCAATTAAATCATACCATTAGCTTCGTATGGTTCCTAGCAATGCAAAACAATCAAGAAAACATGTTAAATATGCATGAATTAAGCAATACGATTTTGGATAAAAGCTACAAACTGTGAAACCGTCTAGGATGATTCTTTGAGCTTTAAGGCTTGAATTTGATTGCCAAACGTTCCTGGGATCTCCTGCAATGTATTTGAATGGTTAAAATGCCTTGAATTAGCCTAGGTTGCAAAAATCAGTTTTCACTTTTCTTGAAAATTCTTGAAATTGTATGGGGTCTTTCTGCAACTTTTTTCCCGTCCTTTTGATCAGGGTTAGCTTGCTTATGTATATGGAAATTGAATTAGGTCAAAAAGCTGGGCCAATATCCATTGCATTGATGATTGAATCCTTGATTGAAAAATCAAATATTCTTGATTTTCATGATTGAACAAACTTGCCAAAATTGGATTTTTTGTATCTTTGACTTTGTGCACGAATTTTCCAGCATGTTTTGATCAGATTTGCTTCACAAGTTGATTGAAAAAATCAAATCTTCTATTTTCCTATAATTTAAATTAATTAAATGAATTAATATCAATTAAAAATCCAATTAATCAATAAAAATAAGAAAATAAATTCAATTAAGCTTGATGGGTCGTGCATAGGTCATGGGTGAAGTTTCCAGAAGAGATTTGAGGCCCATTAGCAAAAATAAGGTGTTTTGAGCAAAGTTGACTTTTGCAAATTCATGAAAATTTCCCAACTTCTCCCATGCACAACTTGCTCAATTTTGATCACATGACCATGTTCTTGGACATTTTAGAAATCTCTTGAAGTCCTCTAACCAATGCCTTTGGTCCCATGTCATTTGGATTTACCAATCTCAAGTTATAGCCTTTGACTTAAAGTGTACTTTTGTTGACTTTTGAATTTGACCTATAATGTAAAAATTGGTAACTTCTTGTGAGAGCATTTCTTGAACTTGGAGTGTGAAGATGGATTGTAGGAAATTGCATCCCCTTCAAAATGAGCATTGGATGGGATTTTTCTGACAAACCATGAAAAAGTTATGCCGTGGTCAAGATACAGTTGACTTTTTTGTTGTCCAAAAATAGTAACTTTTTGCATCTTGATGATTTTTGAGCTATTCTTATGGAATCATGATCAAGACTTGATCAAATGATGATTGTGGACTCAAAATAAGATGTTGACCAAAAATTCTGACTTTTGACTGCAAAATGACCTTTTTGCCCTTACAGTTGACTGTAGGTCAAATGGAGCTTTTGACTGTGCAAATTGGCACTGTGAGTCTTGAAACTTGGCATGTAGATGCTTGAGAATGTATATAGGCCTATGAGACTTGATTGAACCATTGAAAACCCCAAATTCCTTGAGAGAACCAAAACCCTAATTTCAGCTGTCTTAGGAGGCGATTTGACTGTCTACCTCTTGAGCCGTCTTGAACCATTTGGAGATGATGCTTGACAAATCTTGAGGAATATGGGAGGGAAAATTTTGGGGTACAAAACTTACTATCCATGCTTTCATCTCAAAGTAACCCTACTATCCAGGTTCCTTCTCATAGCCCTACTATCCAGGATTTCACCTCGAAGCAACCCTACTATTCCGGTTCCTTCTCTCCTATCTGCAGATAACAGTTTACAGCACTGTAAGACCTGGACCTGACCAGTTACGGTCGAGTTCACCTTTCCCCAGTAAGTCACTGTGTAGCCTAAACCCTGACCAGATATGTAGTTCACTTCCACCTCCTCAATCAAGAATTAATTCCCCAATAGAGTAATGGACAACCGAAGCTCCTATACTCTATCTCCCAAGACACAAATCAACTTTCCTCAGTGAAGTCCTCCTCAGCGACAGGTATAGAGTTTCTCGCAGAGGAATCTCTTATGAAATTGATATCCTTTTCGGATGGCATCTTTAAGCCCATCTCCAACAATTCTCTGTCAACTTCCAAATTGCACCTGTAAGCCCATTCCCGATATCAACAATCAGTACTACTCCATGCGAGTGCAAATTTCTGGGCACTCTAGTGTTCAATCATCTTCCACCCTTAGATCACGAAAGGCAGACAAGCTAATCTACATCCTCAGGTGTAAGAAGATTGAACAGAGGAAGCTGTTGTACCCCCACAATTTTCCCTCCCATTTTACTCAACATATGTTCATAGAGATCCTCAACTTGCTCAAGGATACCCAAAAGTTGACTAGACAAACTCTCTCCTAAAACAAGGAACCTCCAACTAGGGTTTCCCTTTTCATCAAGATGGGTTATATCCAAAGGCCTCAAATCTTTTCCATGGTCCTAATATGTTCTCAAGATCATCCATGTCAAGTTGTATGCCTTACACAAGAAGTTTTCTCAGCCAACTGCTCAGATGCTTGAAAATCAACTATATTTGGTCAAAAGTCAATTGTGACCTACATACAATCAAACTTCAAGATTTTTGGTCAACATTAATATTTTGAAGTGTTATCCATCATTTGATAAATGGTTGATCATTATTCCTCAAGGAATGCTCCTAATTCGTCAAAACTCAAAAGTTTCTAAATTAGGGTTTCTCAAGAAAAATCAACCAAACTTTGACTAAGCATAACTTTCTCATACTTTATCGGAAATTTCTAATCCAAGGCTCATTATGAATAGAATACAATTTCCTACAACTCATATTCATCCCTAAAGTTCAAAAAATGCACTCATAAAAAGATATGAATCTCTACATTATAGGTCCTCTTGAAAAGTCAACAAAAACACCTTTTGGTTCAAAGCTTCTTACATGAACATGGAAGACCCAATTGAGATTAAACCAAAAGGTTTATTTAGGGGATATCCTAAGCTTTCTAAAAAGTCCAATAACAACTTCCTAGTGTCAAAATTGGAGGAGATATGCATTGTCAAAGTTGTCCATTTTTGGAAAATTGCCAAAAGTCAAATGTGTTCAAAAGTGCATTTTTTGTCAAATGGGCCTAGCTTTTCATGATTGTATCTTGTTGAAGACATGGTCCACGACCCAAATCAGCATCCATATATTATTTTCTCTATTTATTTATTTTATTTTGATTTTTATTATTTAAAGGTCAAATTAAATCAAATAAATAGCAAAAAATATATAAGATTGATTTTTTTATCTGATTTTTGTTAGAATCAAATCTAATTAAGCTAGCCTAATCAGATCAAATCGAATGAAGGAAAATTGAGGGAAAAATAACATGATTAGGATGGTTTTGGAAAGATATCATATAGCAAACAAATCACATTCAATTTCCATGATTCAAAAAGATTCAATGTGATTTTTGTTGACCTAATACACTCTACTACATATACTGAACACAAACAATGCAAAAGAACAAGGGTTACAGTCGTGAGAGCTGAAGACGAAAACTAAAAAAATAGACAAAAAGTGTGGATCTGATTTCTAACCTAGGGGACGATTCAATGCCATTAAAATCTTCTAATCGCTTCCTGGACATCTCCTGAAGCTAACACGATCGTTTGCAAGCCTTCCCAAGCCCAAAATCGCTCTCGGTAAACCCACGGTTTGCACATACAAACTTGATTTTGATTTTACAATTTACGCATGATTAACCACTTTTAAGCATAGCATTGTGTTTGTATCATCATTTGGAATGTTTTGGTTCAATTAATTTTGTGTTTTGATGACTGTTTCGCTAATTGCCATTGCTAGGGTTCAGGGGGTCGTTTTAGGGTTTCTCTGTATAGGTTAAATTGGACCAAGAAAATGGTGCCATGGTACTCGTGAGATCAAGACGAGTTGATTGGTATATCTAGAATTAATTTATCATGCGTCTTGTGAATTTTTGAAGCTTGCAGGTTTTTAGCTATGGAAAATGTCCGTAGGTATAAGTCTGGTACCTAAGACGACGGACAGGAGAAGAAGATGATGATTTGGCACAACACCATTGGCTTGTTTGAATTACGCGCATTTTTTCAGTTTATCCACTTTGTTTTGTATATTATAATTTAGTCTTATTATATTGACAACTGAACAATATAGCCCTATGGTGAAGCACGCGTTGGATAGTGGAGAGAACCTGGGTTCGATCCCAGGTCCCTGCATTTTATTTATTTTCTTAACACTCATCTGCAGATCCTGTGTATACATGTTCCAAGCGCCTACCATGTAGTCTTAACATCCAACCACTGGATCATTACCAACACAGATCCAACGCTCAAACCAAGGAAAGACCATGGTGAATTCTCCAAGCGTGGTTGCACATAATCAGGCGTAGGAATGGGCTCAACATTCATGAGCCTAATACAAATTCAGCATGCACCCCCCTAATTGCTAATCAAACGGGCCCAATTCTTTTCTTTTTTCATTTTTAATTCCTTTTTATTATTTATTAATTATTTCTTTTTTTCGAATAACACCAAAAATCATATTTTTTTATTTAATCAAAAAATCATAAAAACATCAAAAATCATTTTTTTATAAAAATATTCTTATTAATTAATTAGTTTAATTAAATTAAGGCAATTTAATTCTGTTTTTTGTATAATTAAAATCAACTAGAATTAGGGTTTAATGTTGTACATAACCTAATTTTTCTCAAAAAAGTAACCTAAATATTTTCTCAATTAGATTTTTAGATTTTCCAATTATTTCTCGCATTTAATTCGCCGCGCACCTTTAATTCCTTTTTTCTATTATTGTAACTGCAACGAGTTTGTAATAGTAATTAGGGTTTTAAATTTCCGCATCCTTATTTACCGTCAAAATAATTATATATCTGCGAAAGCCTTGTAATAGCTAGGACTTTAATTTCTCGTATTTTAATTTCCGCAAACTATAAGCTGTTAGATGTATGTTGATAAGATTGTATGGAAAGACAAATTGCAATTAATACAGTAGAAAACCCTAAATGTGCAAAGATAATTAACTGAAAAATACACTTGCACATGCTCACTCCTAGGGTTTACCCCACTCTGGTTGCCTTCGGTAAACGGTCATGAAGTATAGGGAATGTTAGTGGTCGTCCTCTAGTCCCAAAAGATCTAAAATGACTGATTCAGATGTTGCCTCGGAAAAAGATCTTTAAGGCTTTAGGATGATTACTAAAATTTCCTAACATTACTTTTGTGATCGTACTTGTCCCTTCGAACGTCCCTTAAAACTCCAACGATGATGCTACCTATTCCTTAATAATAGGATAGCGTTGTCTAAAGGAAAACGAACAGACTTTTTTTTGAGTAGGTAGATTAGTTCCTAGGTACTTGCTCAAACAAACAAATTTTACAAACACTTTTCAAAACAATTTTCAAAACAACTTCGTCACACTCTTGAGGACCGATACAAGGGTTATCACGAAGTAAAAGTTTTCAAAACAAGCACACACAAGCAATTTGAAAAATGAGTAAGTACCTAAGAGCCCATGGAAAACCATGGATAGAAAGGGTGCTAACACCTTCCCTTTCTATAATCTACGCCCCGTACTCAGAAATATCTCAAAAAAAGGATTTTTTCTGTTCTTTTTCCTTTTCCTTTGTTGGATAAAATAAAAGTCGGTGGCGAATCTTGCTTACCGCGACATTTGTGAATAAAAAACGCAAAACCAGTATAACAGTCGGTTCTGCCACCGTATCATAACCGGCTCTGACAAACTGGAAGATTTGTGGTTTATCTCTTCTCCTCTCTATGTATTTCTCTTTTGTTGGGTTTTGTACATGTATTTTACTCTGAACTTATGTATATTTTTCGCCCATGGAGTTATATAAAATTTTCTTTATAAATCTTTGTGGATTATTGTCTTATATTTTTTCCTGTGCTAGGGATTTGTGTTGTGATAGACATATACTGCTTAGATTCTTATCTAGGATGATTATTTCTTAGTTTCTGAACTCTAGAGATAGATTTAAAGATGACATCTACTTGGGTATCAGAGCTTAATGACTCTGTGTGGTTGTGTTGTACTGAGAGACCGTCAGTGCGCTTACATAGTTGTCTTCTGTTTTTTTGAGGAGGTAGAGAGATTATTTCCTTGGTGATACAGTCGATCTCTCAATTTGGGTTAGAAATGACTTAGGTTGTGAGTGATACGTAGGGAAATTGATGAGTATTGTTAGGTTGGATGTAACTGGTCGATGGATTTAAGTCTCTGATGAGTAGATTATATGCAGGCTTGATAAGTTCTTCCTTAGTTTCTTCTTTTGTACATTTATTTTCTGTTGATAATATTTTCTTTACAAACCCATTTATCCCCAAACTCATTAATGAGATATTTGTCGAATGGCAATTTAATAACCAATCTCTACGGACACGATAAATTCTCTGATAAATATTTCCAAAACTTTTATTGCTTGCCGCTACACCGTTTCTAACAGGACCGTATGTTGTTAAGAAGGTTTTCTATGGGGGTGCCATGATTCTTACAAATATGGATGGTGAGGAACTCCCGCGCTCTGTGAATGCTGATGTAATCAAGAAGTATTTTGCCTAATTTGAGATGACAACTTACTAAATTGAAAACCCGAAGGGGAGGCTTAAGCAGGCTTTTGATCAGACCAGTCACGGTATTTGAGCACATCTTGGAATTCAAAGTTGTTAGGGAGAATAGTGGTCATTGTTTTTGTAACCTTTTCTTTCATTTACTATTTTACAAATTTTTGTAAACCTTCGGTGTTGCGCCATTGTCAGACTACTATCTTATTAATGAAATTTTGAGCATTTATCTGTTTGTGTTTCTTTTATCGGGCAAAATTTCAGTTTTTTTATTTCAATATTTGAAACAAAGTTAATTAGAGTATTCCTATCTTGAAATGTGTCATGAATACTGGAATATTAACAGTTACTCCCAGAAAGGTTAAGCCTTGAAATGCAAAATAACATGGTAATTCATCCTTGTATGATGGATAATGGTTCTTCCTTCAAAATCATCATGAAGAGTTGGTTGTGTGATCTTGTGTTCCCAGTAGAGTACTAAACTTGGTGACTCCCTAGTAATCCCGGTTAAGCCTTGATTCAGTTATATCTAGTTGAGCAAGATTTTTCTCCCTAATCGAAGTGAAGTACATTTTGTTATCATGTCAGTGGTTTATTGATGTTAGAAGATTGAATTTTGAATATCTTCCTCCCCAGAGATACTTAAGCCTTGTATTAGGATACGCTCTAACGTTGCTTTTTGTCTATCTCCAATTATTTTTCTCATCTCTTTGAGATTGGACGAGTATCTAGTTGTATTGTGTTGTCTTATCATCTTCAGTATATCTCATCTCTTTCGTCAGCATATACATGACATTCATTTATTCATTTACACTTGTGTCATGCATGCACATTCGTATTTGTCGATGTTATTGGGTCCATATACCTCAGTTATGTCTACTCGAACATCGTATTTTGCTCTTTTCAAATAGAATGTCAACTTAGGAAGAAAGTGTGCCTCCTTTCTAATTCTCCAACTGAGCTAATTCTCATGGAAGGATCTTGCTTCAGCCTTCCTTTTCCATCTCTGGATAGGATAAATCCCCAATTGAGTTGTTTCCTCATTGGGTGGAGTCTTGTTTGATTGTTTTCTCTATGGTTTAATCCCAGATTGAGCTTTGTCTCTTGCATAGGCTACCCCGTGGTTTTCTCTAGGCTGTGAAACCTAGATGAAGAGCGCATTTATTTTGTACATTTAAATGCTTGGTCTCCTCGGGAAGGACCTATTCATGGTTCCCCATTGAAGAATAACTTTATTCCCTAGTAGTCTTATCACAACATTCTTCTGGAATACCGACGTAACAACAAGTGGCGGTCTCTTCATGAGAAGCTTATGTGTTATAGACATCTTTGGAAAATAGAAAGCGGCGGTCTCTTCATGAGAATCTTGTGTGTTATGGATATCTTTGGAAAACCGCAAGCGACGGTCTCTTCATGAGAAGCTTGTGTGTTAATGACATCTTTGGAAGACAACAAGCGGTAGTCTCTTCATGAGCATCTTGTGTGTTATAGATATCTTTGGAGAATAATAAGCGGCAGTATCTTTACGAGCAACTTGCGTGTTATTAATATCCTTTGAAGTAGCAAGTGGCGGACTCTTCAGGAGCAGCTTGTGTACTATTAATATCCTTTGAAGACAACAAGTGGAGGCCTCTTTATTTAAGCAGCTTATTTGTTTATTAATATCCTTTGAAGATAGCAAGTGGCGAACTCTTCAAGAGCAACTTGTGTTTATTAATATCTTTTGAGGATAGCGAGTGGTGGTCTCTTTATTTGAGCAGCTTGTGTGCTTATTAATATCCTTTAAAGACAACAAGTTGCGGCCTCTTTATTTGAGCAGCTTGTATATCCAAAACAACATGATATTTCAGCAGCAAATGGTATCTCTCCGGAAAAGTCCCGCAGAGAAGTTTGTTATGAAATCTCTATCTTCAGTAAAAACCGGTAGTTCACTATCTGTAAAAGTTGGTGTATCTTTTGTCTACCTTGGACCCTGAGTTGTAAACTCACCATCATCTTGGGTCAGCGGTCATCTATTTTTTGCGGCTTATGCAAGGCATTTTCTTTGCTAGAGTCAAAAATTGTTTTCTTTCGAAGTTATTCCCCGATAAGAGTCCCTCATTCGAAGTTTGTGGCTCTATTTATCCAGTACAATTATAATCTCTTCCCTTGTGAATTATTTTATCATGTGCTTGGTTTCTCCAACATTAGTTTGTCTAATGCGACATCGTTCCCCATAAGATTCAAATATTACATTCATATCATAAGCTCAATGGCGATATCTTATGGCCAAAAATTGCATATTCTGTATTTAAGCACCTTCAATATCGTCGAGACGAAGATTTCAATCTTCATATCTCCGGATAGAAGAAACTTAAATAGGGGCAGCTATCATACCCCAATTTTTTACCTAAGATCCCATCTTCATTTGCAATTTTTCTTATATACATCAAGGTTACATAATATGGCAGGTTTCGAACGTTTCACCTTCGAGCATTTCCTGTGCAGAGATTGTCGAGTATTGTGGACATTTTATCTTATACATGACTAACTTCTAATCAAGCACAAAGTGTATTTTTTTGTTTCTTTGATTTCATGTGCAGAAACACGTCTGAATCAAGAGCATCAGGCATCACACCTCAATTAGGGTTTTGAGTCCCTCAAACCAGAAGTACGATTGATCGTTGATTCTCAAAGACTGGTTCATCAAGGGAACTTTCAGAGAATTGTGTGTTTATTTCCATGCTTTGTCCAACAGATGACCTCAAGCGTCTCCAAAACTTCCTCAAAGAACAGTCAAGGTTCTATTACCATTGGTTCAAGTGTTTTTTACCCTTGCCTTGAAATACAAGAAAATATTTGGCTATGCAAGTCAATTCAAAACACTTCGACCAAAAATCATCTGCAAGTTTTCTTTAAGAGTTGAAGACAAGTTGTGTTTGGAAAGCCATAAGGGGACTTTATGGGACGTTTTTCATCATTTAAGAGTTTCTGGATCTCTAAGTTTAGTTCAGTGTGCCAATTTCTCAATGCGATAACATTTCGCCTCAGATCCCTTTTCTAGTGATCATTTGAAGCTTTTAAGCATGGTTCAATTTCTTATACTTACATGACGCGGGGTGAATTTCGTTAGAATGGGATGATTTAATTCAAGATCCCTTTGGACGAATTTATTCGGAATACTTGGAATTTTCATCATGAGAATTCAAGCATTAATTAAATAGAGGTTATCAAAGGGGCTCATTAAAAAATAATCGTTCATCTCATTAATATTTATTCAAGATTATTTTTGTGTGATTATTTTGATGGATTCATACCATGACCATTTGAATTCACATAAGGAATTTATTTAAGAAGATATCAGAAAAAGAAAATTGATTCAAATAATCATTCATCACAAGAATAAACACATGATGCTTACAATTTTATTACAAGATCAATTCATGTAATTTATTTGGATACCTAATACAAAATGCAAGATTGAAGTCTTAAGACTTGTATTTTTGTTCATTCATATTTCAACAATTCATTCAAATATCAATCAATTCTTTTCCAAATTCAAATGGAAGATTTTGAATTTCATCAAGATGAATATCAAGATTCAAAGTTTATAAAGATTCAAATGTTTACAATTACAAAATAATTGAGAGAATTATATTTAAGAACAAGTTTCCATTGATGTTACAATTTTATTTAGATTTATCACTACAAAGTTATAAGGAATTACAAGTTTGTACAAACTATTATTTCTAATGTCCTAATTCCAGCCCAATATCATGCTTCAATCAACCCATTTTCCAGTCTTGTTTCAGCAGCAAAACAGTCCCAAACGCTTCCCAAAAATATAGCAAAACAGTCCCAAAAAGTGTTGTCATATACTACAAAACAGTCTAAAAAAACAACAACCTATAACACTCCCAAATGCTACCAAAATTCTGCTACCAACTTGTCAAACCTGTGTCAAAACAGCCTGCAAAAATATGCACATAACCAGGCCATATCAATCCAAACATTGCATAAAAATGGACATACAATAACCTTGAACCAAAAAGAAAAAACCAGCACGCCAAAACAATTCAAAAAAATCATCAATTTTACCTCTAAATCTTACTCCAATATGCCTATAAAAAGGACCTTGTACAAGGAGAAAAATGGGAAGAAATTAGAAAAACATTAAGAAAATTTAAGAGAAGAATAGAGAGCAGAAGATAGAAACACAAAGAACTTTGTTCAGAAATTCATCACTACTCACAACAGTCCTCACCATTCAATACTAGTAACATAATAACGGAAGAAGAAGAAAGTATTTGAGCTTACCTTCCCTTGAAGCTCCATCGGAGAGACTCCGATAGGTATTTCTTTTTCCATATTTACTTCTGCACAACTTTCTCATATATCCATCAATTTGAATCTTCTTTGCACCACTTTTTTTTTGCAATACGATGTTTGCTTTGTCATACCTTCTTTGCTGTATTTTTTACTGCAATGTGTTGGCATTTAAACATGCTTAGCATAATAATAATAAGCACAAACAAAAATACACAGTAATAACATAAATTCACAAAGATAAAAATATACCTTCAAATTTCTCTGCTCAAACACTCACTAGGCCTAGATTCTATTCGTTAATCTCCAAACCTTTAGACAAATCACTCAAACCTCTACCCAATTCTCTCAAACATCATCATCTCCCTCAAAACCGCAGCTCACCCCTTAACTTCACTACCCACAACTCTCATATCAAATATCTATTAAAACTCCTCCTCAACCATTCAAAAAAACCAACAAATATCCTACAAAATTTCTATCAAAATCACACATATTCCCCCACACTCCATCAACTTCTTACAAACCAAACATTCTTGCATTGCATCTTTCGGGAAGTAATCTCCAGTCCAGTCGGTTAAGATCTTCACTCAATGTTAGAGATATTCATATTGATGAATTTGACATGTTATCCGATTGTGATCAACAACAACAACTCATCAACGAGTTGGCATGCCTCTCTCCACACCATTTGAATTCTAACAGTCTTAGCCGCTCTGGTCGAATGAAGCCATTAAATCCATCAAATCTTGACGACCTCTTTTCTGCGAAGAGTTCTTCTCCTCGATATACAAATCAAACACTGAATTCAACTGTTTTTTCCCTACTCACAAATCAGCTTTCTTTGACCAGTTTCAGTAGCAACATCAATATAACCTGCAACAATAATAACAACAGCTTAACATTCTAACATTATACCGAAACAACGACATCGACGGAAATTACCCAGGAAATTCGTAAAAAAAACGTTAACTTACCTATTCCAAAACTCAAATCAACCTCCCTAATAAAATCCCTAAATGCAAATCTCTTGCTGCTTTCTCCGTAATTTCCACCATCTCTTCTCATCGCGACCCCGATTTTTCTATCAAGTAAAAATCAACAATAATTGATTTCTTCCATTGCCTACATTCATCTCACCACCACCCAGCAGCTTCAGCGATTTAAACAAGAGATTATCATGACTTACGATGCAAAGAACCAGACACTTAGTCATGCAGATGATGCAACTAAAACTATTGAGCTTCATGTTGATAAGGCAGAGATTCTTTCGGTTGAACTGATACAGTTGAAGGGCTTACTAGATTTGAAGTTGGAAACCGAGGCAACTGAAAGCAAGGTTGTGTTGGGGCTACAAACAGAGATTGAAGCCCTTAAGCAAGATCTTGAAAAGGCGAAGGGTTATGGTGAAAAGTTAGCAGAGAAAGAGGATTTGATTGAACAATTTAATGTCGAGTTCGAAGCTGCTAAGATGACTGAATCTTATGCATATAGTATGCTAGACGAGTGGAAAAAAAGGTTGAGGAACTAGAATTGAAGATTAAGAAGCGTAGAGTGAAGTTCAGAGAGAGTGTTTTAGTTTTGTTTCCAATACATCATAGAGATAAGCATTCTATAATAATAATTAATTTGTTTCTCTTTCCCATATAACAACTGCCACTGCGCTTAATTGCTAGGGTTTCAAGGATATATTCCTTGTTTCTTTCTTCCAAAATTGGGTCAGCCCTTTAGGCCTTTTGGTCCAATCCAATTATCATCATTTCTTTATATCTTAATATAATCATAATCATAATAGATAATCTGCTTAGCTTAGTAGGCAAAATACATCACTAATGACCAAGGAGACCCGAGTTCAACTCTTTATTGGGCCTTTTTTTTTCTTCTTCTGTTTTTTCTTGTTTCTTTTAGCCATTATTCCCGCTTTATTAAATATATGATAATAAATATTAATTTAATTCATTTTGTAATTTTTTCCTTGCCTTTATAAAAAATAAAAAATATATGTTTTATAAATTAGTCTTTATTTAATTTTTGGTTATTTATTTAATTGTTCAAAAACACATGCTATTATAATTTAGTCTTTTTCTTAATTTTTGTTATTTTATTTAATTATTCAAAATACATGTTTTATAATTTAGTCTTTATTTAATTTTTTCTATTTATTTAATTTATTCAAAAATGCATGCTAGTATAATTTTTGTTATTTATTTAAACTTTTAATTGTCAGTTTAATTAACTTTATTTTCGATCATTTAATCTTTGTATATTTCGTCAGTCTAAATTCCAAGGAAAATATTTTAACTTTGTTGACTTCATGTCATCAGATACATCTTATACGATTGTGCGAATCCCTTCATTCATTTTTGTTTTTTACTATTTTGTTAAACTTAAGTTAATTTTCCTAAAAGACTCAATTTTTAAAACTCACACCTTTTAAGTCAAAACTTCGACACTAGGTCGTCGTATCTTCAAAATCTCATCCACACCCATTTTTACCAAATGAACCATTTTAATCAAACGAACAATTTTAAAAGACAGATATTACAAAAGGTTCATGCGGAGTACCGCAGATGCATTGGGTGCTAATATCTTCCCATTGTATAACCAACCCCCGAACGAACTCTAGATCTCTTTCAAAAATGCATTATATTTTCATTACTTTTAAGTATTACTTTACATTTCATATTTAAGGGCTTTATTTCGCTCTTTTCCCTTTTCCCTTGGAAATAATAAAGCGCGGTGGCGACTCTTGCTTTACGAGTCGAGTTAATTAAATAGCTCGATCTCTAATTTACCCCACTACATTTTTTATCGCTACAGTTTTCAAGACCCTTCAATTGACTTTAGTCAATCAAAATCATAAAATAATAATAATAATAATAATAATAATAATAATAATAATAATAACAATAAAGTAATAATAATAATAAACTAATAATAATAATCAGAATATATTAATTCTTAGTTGACCTCGGTCAACTATGAATAAGAGTAAATAAATAAATCAATAAAATAAAATAAGAAAATTGACTTGGGCCCTTGCTTATGGGTCAGTTAGACCCTATATCAATATACCCCATTAATGAAATTACGCACCCCATTTTTTAGATAATAAACCCCATAACTCTAAATGACTACATTACCAAAAAAATAATGTAAGTTTTAAACCTCTAATGAATTAAACTACATCAAGACTATCTAAATGTTAGTGACTAATTTTCCTTAAAAAAGGGTTCAATTGTCAATATCTAAGGCAGAGAAATTTGGAGTATAACACAACCATATGCAATTAAGACCATCCCTCAATCTTAATATATATGCATATATTCTATAATTCATCATAATTGAACTACCACACAATTTCACATACATGCACATACTCATGAATTATCTACATACCATTCATATTCATAACATCGCTGCTCCAAAACATCATAACAACACATGGCAAGCAATATACAACAATGCTATTACAATCCAATACCAAATCACAAACATACATAAACCACACAAATAAAGTTTCATGTTTTTATCAAATAAGCATTTAAAACCATCCAACACTTAGTTTTTAAAATTCTAAAATTAATCATAAATTATTATGAAACATTAGAATACATACACCAATGAAAAACTAAAGAAAATATAAAATTTGAACTTCTAGGTCGTGCTAAGTGAGCTACCCGAGCTAAGCTCCAAACTCTCTGACTTGACCGTGTTAAGCGCGCTAAGTGGTGCTAAGCGCCCTCTACAGTTTGTAGAAAAATTCCTGTGATGACAACATAAAACATGTGCGATTTCTTGACCCCAAAACACATTTTTACATCCAACTTCTATAATTTGAAGCATCATAACATATATACAACATATAGTTTCAATCCAAAACATCACAACACAAACCAATCATTGTATTGTAAGATTCCTCACTCAAAACGTAACAATTCCAAAACCTAAGAAATTTGGGTTTTCATCCGAAGCATATAATTACCCATTACATACCATTATACAATTCCTGTAACAATGTAAAAACCCACCATTACCTTAATGTTAGACTACAACACCAGATCTAGAGGGGGAGGTGAATAGATCCCCAAATAAAAATTACTTTTCAAAAAAATTATTTAAAACTTATTTGAAAAGAAATCCACTAATGGGCTTACTAATCTTCTCTCTTTTTCCTCTTTTTCCTTTACTAATCTTATGTTCTCTTTTTATCAAACCCTTAACAAAATAATATTATCTCTAGTAACCAACTAATGGTCTTACTATCCACACCCCCACTACTCTTCACATTTCCACATATTAGGCCTAATTACCAATATTTTACTATTTCTCTATAATCCTTACGAATTAAATAATTCTTTTACTAACCGATATTATTTCTTAAAGATAACTTAGCGGTCAATAGCCTCACCCTAACTAACACGTCACATATAACACACATAAAATAATTTAAATTAAATCAATTACTCACAAAATCAAACAAATAACTAATTAATCATATATATATATATATATATATATATATATATATATATATATATATATATATATATATATATATATATATATATATATATATATATATATATATATATATATATATATATATATATATATATATATATATATATATATATATATATATATATATATATATATATATATATATATATATATATATATATATATTAGGGTGTTACAACTCTCCCCCACTAAAAAGGATTTTCGCCGTCGAAAATTACCTCAAACAAACAGATCAGGATATCACTCCCTCATCCGACTCTCGAGTTCCCAAGTCACATTTCCACTTGCTGGTCCTCCCTCAAGTTACCTTCATCAAGGAAATCTCTTTACCTCGAAGCTGCTTCAACTCCCGACCCTCTATCCGCATAGGTGATGTCTCCACAATCAGGTTATCTCTCACATGCACATCATCTACTTGGACAACATGAGCCATATTCAAAATGTATTTCCTCAATTGAGATACATGAAATACATCATAAAGATTAGAAAGCGACATCGGCAAAGTAATATGCTAGGCCACATCTCTTGTCCTCTCTAAAATCTAGTATGGACCAATAAAATACGGTGTTAACTTACGTGACTTCAATGCTCGACCAACACCAGTTACCAGAATAACTCAAAGAAAATCTTAGACCTTTATCTCACACAATGCTAGATGGAATATCGTGCAAACTGACAGTCCTCTCAATGCACAACTTTGCTAACTTCTCTAATGGATAATTCATTCTCATTGGAATAAAGTGAGCAAATTTCATCAATTTGTCCATAATAACCCAAATAGCCTCAAAACTCTTTGATGTTCTGCGTAAACAGGACACAAAATCCATTGAATGACTATCCCATTTCCATTCAGGAATGGATAGCAGTTGCATCAAACCCGACGATTTCTGATGTTCAATCTTCGACTTCTTACAAGTCAAATAAGAATACATAAACTCCGCAAGTTCTTTCTTCATATTAGACCACCAAAATATTCTCCTTAAGTCCTGATACATTTCCGTAGCACCCGAATGAGTACTCAATCCACTATGATGCCCTTCCTCAAGGATACTCTTTTTTAGCTCAGCTATATCTGGAACACAAACTCTATCACGACATCTCATGATTCAATTTTCATCAATTTGAAAATCACCACCTCGACCCTGATTGATCAAAGTCAACCAATCTACCAAACTCAAATTAGATTTCTGACCTTCCCGAATCTCATTAAGAATGCCACTAGTAAGCTTCAACATACCAAGCTTAACTCCATAAGAATTCTCTTCACAAATTAAACTCATATATTGAAATTGTTCAATCATTCTAACTCTCGCATCATTCACATCGACATATTTAAAGATTTCCTACTCAATGCATCAACTACTATGTTTGCTTTACGCGGATGGTAATTCAAACCAAAATCATAATCCTTCAGAAATTCTAACCATATACTCTGCCTCATATTCAACTCTTTCTGGTCAAAGAGATATTTCAAACTCTTATGATTGTTAAAAACTTAGAATCTTGATCTGAACAAATAATGCCTCCAAAGCTTTAATATAAACACAACAACAACCAACTCTAAGTCATGCGTCGTATAATTCCTCTCACACTTTAAGTTGCCTTGAAGCGTAAGCTACAACTTGCTGATTTTACATCAACACACCTCCCAATCCCATTAACTAGGCATCACAATACACAATAAATAGTTCTTTCGGATTAGGCAAAATCAAAACAAGAGCGATCATTAACTTCCTCTTAAGTTCTTGAAAACCCTATGCATATTTTGCATCATAATTTAAAGCTTCACCCTTCCTAGTCAAGTGCGTCAACGACAAAGCTAACTTAGAAAACCCTTAAATGAATTTCCGATAATAATCTACTAAACCAAGAAGAATTCTAAGCTCAGGAACAGGTTCCAGAAGTTCCCACTGAGAAAAAACTTCAAATCTTCGACGGATCAACCATAATACCTCCACTCGAAATCACATGGCCAAGGAAACTCACTTCCTTCAACCAAAACTTGAACTTATAAAGTTTAGCATACAACTACATCTCCTTCAACACTGTTAACACAATATTCAGATGCTTGACATAATCCTCTTCACTCTTTGAATAAATCAATATATCATCAATGAAAACAACCAGAAATTTGTCCAAATATGGATGGAAAATCATGTTCATGTACACCATGAATACACCTGGTGCATATGTCACACCGAACGACATCACAAAATACACAAAGTGGCCATACCTTGTTCTAAAAGTAGTCTTTTGAATATATTCGACCTTCACACGAATTTGGTGATATCCAGATCTCAAATCTATCTTACTGAACACACTTGCACCAACCAACTGATCCATCAAGTCATCAATACTCGGAAGTGGATATTTATTCTTGATAGTCACCTTGTTCAGTTGTCTATAGTCCACATAAATCCCCATAGTACATTCTTTCTTCTTAACCAATAAGACCGGTGCACCCCACGGTGACACACTCAGGCGAATGAATCTCTTCTCAAGAAGATCTTCAAGTTAATTCTTCAACTCTTTCAACTCCGATGCTGACATACAATATGTAGCCATTAACACAAGACTAGTTCCAAGAACTAAGTCGATCCTAAAATCCACTTTATGCTCTGGCGGTAGATCACTTATCTCTTAAGGGAATATCTCTGGAAAATCACAAATGACTGTTAAATCACCAATCGCTCTTTTTCCACTAATATCCAAAGTTTCTATCAACATAAACATCTCGGCGCCATCCTGGACTGACTCGTTCACTTTTTTAGCAGACATAAACAAGTCTCCTTCATTCCGATATTCAAGATAAATATATGTTATAGCGAAACAGTTGATATAAACTTGGTTGAATTCCAATCAGTTCATCCCAAAGATAACATCAATTTGATCTAACGGAAGACACACTAAGTCAATTCCAAAGTCCCTACCAAAAATACTCAACGGACAATTCAAATACACATATGAAGCAGTCACTGAACCCATAGCAGGAGCATCAATAACCATACTTCCATTCATATTAGATAACTCGATATTTAATCTCTTAACATAATCCAAAGCAATTAAATAATGTGTCGTTCTAGTATCAATTATAGCAATCAAAGGTGTACCATTAATGAAGCATGTACCTCTGATTAATCTCTCTTCAGCGATAGTCTCAAAACCTGATAGAGTAAACACCTTTCCTCTAGATTTCTCCTTCTTCGATTTATCACACCTGGTACTAATGTGCCCTTGCTCAACATAGTTGTAGAAAGTCACATTTGCATCTCCCTTGCACTCATAAGCCTTGTGACCTGGCTTGCCACACTTGAAACATTTATGTTTAGTACTTGTGCACTCAGGAGCATGATCTCCTTCAACACCATACCTAAAAGACTTAATCAAAGAAGGAGCTCCTCCCCCACTCGACTTCTTATCATAACTAGATTTCTATTTCCCCTTATCAGCAGGAGTCCCATACGACTTTCCTCTAAATTGACCCTTTGCCTTATTCTAATTCAAACTCTTTTAGTGAGTAGAAGGAGCTCTACTATCTTCATCATAGATCCTACTCTTGTTAACCAGTTCAGAAAATCATTTAACATGTTGGTAACTATAATATGGTGGGAGATCTTACTTGGTTGTTTTACGTTTCATTGCAATTGTTGCAGATAGCAAGAGTCATCACCGACTTTTCTTTTATCAAATAAGGAAAGGGTGAAAAGAACAAGAAATAACTTTGAGATGTTTTCTTGAGTTTGGGGGATAGATTATGAAAAGGGGAGGTGTTATCACCCTTTTCATCCATAGTTATCTATGGGCTCTTAGTTTCTTGTTAGATCACTTTTTGAAATTGCTTTGTTTGAAATTTGTTTGTGGGTTTTGAAAGTATTTTTGAAAAGCGCCTTTATTTAGGCAAACTTTGTAATGATTCTCGTCTCTATAAGAATGCATACAAAGTGTTGGACTTTTGAAAATATTTCATGTTTTTGAAAGTGTTTGGCGTGTTTGAAAAGATGTTTGTTTTTTGAATATGGATTATGAGCAAGCAACTAAGAACGTTCTACCTACTCAAAAGTGTTTTTGTTCATTCCTTCCTTTGATATTGCTATCTTACCATTGATTTGTAAGAAACCTTATCTTTGGATGTAAAGGGACGGACGTGGGTCATCGTACAATCATGAATAACAATGTTGTGAGTTATCTTAGCATTTCTCTTGAGGGACTAAGATCATTTGTAAGGCAACAATTGAAGCATCATCGAGGACTATGATGTTGTATTTTTTGATTGTTTTTGCTAAGATGTCTCACATGCATATTATGACCATTTTTCACAAGGCAACAAGTGGAGTTAACCCTAGAGGTGTAAGTGTGCAAGTGTTTATTTTTCATGCTTGATTTCGTCTTAAATTAGGGTTTTCTAAGTATTGATTTTACCTTTCCATATTGTTGTACCACAAAATTTTCCCTCTCATTTTACTCAACACATGCCCATTGAGGTCCCCAACTTGCCCATGGATGACCAAGAATTGACCAGACAAATTCTCCTCCTAAAGGCAATGAACCTCTAACTAGGGTTTTAATTTTCATCAAGATGTGTGAACTCCAATGGTCTCAAATGTTGTACATGGTCCTAATATGTCCTCAATATTATCCATGCCAAATTTCAGGCCTTGCACAACAAGTTTACTTAGTCAACTGCTCAAATGCTTGAAAGTCAACTATACTAGGTCAAAAGTCAATTGTGGCCTACATACAGTAAAACTTCAAGATTTTTGGTCAACATAAACATTTTGAAGTAATATCCATCATTTGATCAAGGTTTGATCATGATTCCTCAAGAAATGCTCCTAATTCATCAAAAGTCAAAAATTGCTAATTAGGGTTTCTATAGGAAAACTCAACCAAACTTTGACCAGGCATAACTTTCTCATACTTTATCAGAATTTTTTTCCACCAAAGCTTATTTTGAAGAGAATCCAATTCCCTAAAACTTCTCTTCAGCCCTCAAGTTCAAGAAATGCTCCAGTTAAAAGATACAAGCTCAGACATTATAGGTGCTTTCAAAAAGTCAACAAAAACACCTTTTGGGTCAAAGCTCCTTACAGGAAAATGGAAGATCCAATTGAGATGAAACAAAAGGGGTTGTTTATAGGACATCCTAGGCTCTCTAAAAAGTCCAAGAACACCCTCATAGGGTTAAAATTGAGAGAGATATGCATTTCTAAAGTTGACAAATTGTTTGAAAAGTGCATGAAGCCAATATTGACCAAACTTGAACTTCTTCCAAATGGCCTATCTTTTTATGTTTGAAACTTGTTTCTAACATGGTCCACGACCTCTAAGCCCATCCATGCCTTATTTTTTCATTTATTTTATTTATTATGATTTTAATCATTAAAAATACAATTTAAATCAAATAAATGATAAAAAAAATATATGAAGATTGCATGGGCTTGATCTCCAAATCTCTTTAGGCCTAAAATAACTCAGGATAGATGGAAAAACACGTGGAGCTCATTTGTGCAAGATTTGCCAATTTTGGAAATATTTCATATTATTCCAAAACAATTCTTGGTAAAATTCCTCCATATTTGTTAACCTAATAAGACCTAATATATATGCACAAGCATTCCAAACCACAAGGATACAGGCAACTGCTACAAAAAACCCTAGAAAAGTTTCAAAAAAATTTCAAAGAAGTGAAATTTTATTTCACATGAGACAACCAATCTCAATCAGATCCAAGCATTCAATCATCCTTCTGAGGATCCCAGGGGTGGAACCGACCCATTCTTGAAGGCCAAAGCATACCGAATCGTCCCTCCAACAATTCACAGTTTGGTAAAATTCTCAAACCTCAAACTTTCAATTCATGTGGTATAATCTATTTCTTTGCATTGGTATGTGTTCACAATGATGTTCTAAGTTGTTTTGAGCCATTAGTTTCAAGCATGCACGCAGAATCTCCAGTTTGCCATTGTTAGGGCACGAGGTTTCTTTTTCTTTGTATCTGGGTTTACAGGCTGTTTCAGCCAAAAAGATGACCACCATCGTGATCGCAGCCCTCCAAATAGGAGGGTAGGGTACCATTTGTGACTTTATTCACAGTACTTTTATAGGTGTGGAATTTGAGTCAGTCGGAGAAGGTGACCGGAGCTGGGCTCCGGCACTGTTGACTAGCTTGGACTCCAGCGGCTTAAATGGCATGTTATCATTGGTCCATGCAAGATTTGACCTGGCGCATTTTGAAAAGTTGACGCTTTGACAAAGTTGTCATTATATTATTTGTGTTTCATTATGTAAATTAATAAACAGGCAGTGTAGTTGGCAAAGGCATGAACGTGTGAAGGAAGGGACCTGGGTTTGATTCCAGGTCCAACATTTTTCTATTTTCTTGATGTTTATTGCAGGTTCCAGTACATGTCATTACAAGACGACCATCCTACGTCCTCATTCTCAACCACCAGATCATCCATTGATCCAGATCTAGCGCCCAACAAGCAATCCCCATGGTGAACCCTCAAACACATCCCCACTGGATCAGGCGCAGTCTTGGCTTATGTGATATGGGCCTAGCATCTTTTCAACTCATACCCCCAATCTGCTAACACTGACAGACCCATCCTTCTATTTTGTTTTCAATTTCTTTATTTTTTATTTTAATTGTTTTAAATTCATTTTTTACTTAGTTATAAAATCAATCCAAAAATCACAAAAAAATAGATTTAGGGTTTTTCAATTAAAATTAATTTTTTTGAATTAATTTAATTTAATTAATTTAACTTGTTTTTTTCTTAAACTAAAATTAAATAGAACTAGGTTAAAATTTCAAATCTTTTTTTCCAAAAAATATTAGTTTCATTAAAATTAATTGTATTTCTTTCTTTGTTTAATTTAGTTAACTAAGATATTATAATCTAATATTTTCATAAACAAATCAAAACAAAAAAAGGATTTTCTTTTAACTTAAACGTTTTTATGGTTAGACGCTCTTTCCATTCTTCGCGCGTTTATCTTTGTTTTCCATTTTATTTTTCCCCATTATGTAATTGTTTCCCGATTTGTAATAGTTTTAATTAGGTTTAAAATTCCACATTTTTATTTTCATGTGCTAGTTATGTAATTGCCCCAAGGCCTTGTAATAGCTTAGGAATTTTATTTTCCGCAATTTATTTTCTGCATTATTATTAATTGTTTAGATTAATGGGATTGCATGAAAAGGATGAAATTAAAACGATTACATAACCCTAAATGCGCAAGATAAATAAAATGAACCAATACAGTTGCATATTCTCACCCCTAGGGTATCTCCCCCTTTGGTTACCTACAAAAACGGTCACAATTCTCGAAACGTGAGAATTTTTAGTGATTGTCTTTGAGTTCAAGAGATCACAAGTCCCTCGATGACCCTTTCGACTGTTGCCTCGGTTAAAAAAGTGATCTTAGAACTTTAGGACAATTACTAAGAGTTCTTGCCCAGTTGTCTTAGTGATCATAAACGTCCCTTCGATAGTCCCTCAAACATCTAACGATAGGGCTACCTACTCACTAATAGTAGGAGGGCGCTATCTAAAGGAAAGGAGGAAAAGAACACCTTTTTCGAGTAGGTAGCTAGCTGTTAGGTACTTGCTCAAAAAACCATTTTTTCACCTTACATTTTCAAAACATTTTTACATAAAATGCTTTATCAACACTCTTGAGGATGATACAAGAGTTAGCATAAAGCAAACAAACTTTTCAAAAAACACACAAACACAAAAGTAATTTTCAAGAATGAACAAGTACCTAAGAGTCCATGGAAAACCACGGATGGAAAGGGTGCTAACACCTTCCCTTTCCATAATCTACCCCCCTTACTTAGAAAATCTCAAGAAATGTCTTTTTCTGTTCTGTTCACCCGTTCCTTTGTTAGATAAAAGAAAAGTCCGTGGCAACTCTTGCTTACCGCGACATTTGTGAATACAAAATGCAAACCAGTATTAACAGTCGGTTCTGCCACCGTATCATAGAACTGGAGACTCTGCGGGGGAATAAATAAAAGTGGGGTTTACCTTAGGGTATAGTTCATTTTAAAATTGCTTTCTTTGTTTGCTTTGATTGCTTTAATTTTAAGTGTTTGTTGGGGTATTCTTGTAAAGATCCTACACCTGGATCTGGGGACACTTTTTAGGTAAACAATAATAGATCGTGGAGACTGTACGGCATAGAAAGATATGGTTAAAGCGATAGATGTGTTGGTGTGATGCTTTGGTTGGTACCGGTATCCCATGTGTTGAATCAAGGAGAATACGGGGCCGCCGTGCGGTGTCGTGAAGCACTAACGAACCTTAGAACCTTAGTTGAACAAACTTGGGCATTAGAAAGTAGTGAGATAGCCAGTCTCGGTGTAAAGCTGGGAATTGGTTGATACTCGATGCTACACTCATTGAGATCGGACTTTCGGGATGTTTCGGACGCAAGAAAAGATTGCTAAGTTGAAATAATACCGATAAAGAAAGATCAGTGATATTGAGACTCCTTAGAACTCGGTTACTATTTCTAGGACATGTTTGAAACCAACTAAACTTCAAGAGGGTATTTACCTATAAACCCCATGCAAGCCTAAATCTAAGGTCTTGTGTGCTTTGCTTGTGTGTGATTAATTTTCTTAAACATGACATCATGCATCATAAACATTCATTCTTCATTACACTAACCATTTCAATGATTAGGAGAATTTATCTTTGTTCTGTTTTACAGATCATGGCTTCCGCTCGTAGAAATACCATCCGAATCAGCTTTGTGAGAATACCTCTTTAACTCAAAGAGCTAGCATCAAGGGTTCCTGAGACTTCTTTGTTCACCAAGAACTATGGTCGAATTCTCAATCTGGTTACCTCAGGTTTTGATGAGAAAATGATGAGTGTGCTCTTTCAATTCTTTGACCCTAAGCACCATTGCTTCACCTTTTCAGACTATCAGTTGTTTCCCACCATGGAAGAGTTCTCTCAGATATTGGGTATATCTATTCTTGATCAGGTACCTTTCACCGGTTTAGAAGAAGTTCCCAAGCCAGAAGTCACTGCCTCAGCTTTACATTTGAAATGGTCCGACATTGTGTCCCTAGTAGATTGGCATACAACCCAAACTCCTGGTCTCCCCAGCAATATAGCTTTTCCCCAGAGTTTGTCAAAAATCTTGAATCTCCAACAGTGGTCTTGGGTTTATTTTCTCCGACAGCGGTCAAAGACTTTATTATATCTAGCTATACAGGATTTATTTTCCTCAGCAAGACAACTAATCAGCTTACATGCGCATACATTACATTCATAAATCATGAGCATTGACAAAACACATATATTGCATCATACATTTCATACAACATAACTTTGTGTTTCAGCTAACATTCTACCCTTTTCAGGATGAAGTTAATAGCTACCTAAAACAGATATTCAAAGCTCGGAAAACGGCTTAGAGATGCTCCAGACACGGACACTTCTCTATTTTGTTTATTCAAATCAAGGGGCAAATTCCTGCTTTAGTTATGAAGCCTGGACTCTACCAGATAATACCTTGATTATACTGAAGCTCGAAGATTGACCAGAAAATAGTTGAATCCCCTGCGATTTCTTCTGAATACTGGACGTTGACCAGATAGGAAGAAAAGTATTGCGAAGCCTGGACGTTGACCAGATAGCAATACAAGACTGTGAAACCTGGACGTTGACCAGATAACAGTAAGGTATACTGTGAAACTTGGACGTTGACCAAATAGCAGTTTACTCGGCCAATTACTTTGAAGCCCGGATTCAACCAGATATTAGTAGGCCACAGAATCAAAAGGGAAACCCGGATGTTGACCGAATAACCGTTTGAGATTTCTTCTGAAGACTGGACGTTGACCAGATAGGAAGAAAAGTATTGCGAAGCCTGGACGTTGACCAGATAGCAATACAAGACTGTGAAACCTGTATGTTGACCAGATAACAGTAAGGTATACTGTGAAACTTGGATGTTGACCAAATAACAGTTTACTTAGCCGATTACCTTGAAGCCCGGATTCAACCGGATATTGGTAGGCCCCGAAGTCAAAGGGAAACCCGGAGGCGACTGGATAACCATTTGATTTCCTTCTGAAGACTGGACGTTGACCAGATAGGAAGTAAAGTATCGTGAAGCATGGACGTTGACCAGATAGTAATGCAAGACTGTGAAGCCTGGACGTTGACCAGATAGCAGTTCACTGTCACCTCTTCAACCAAGAGATGACTCCCTAGTAGAATGACAGACGACTAAAGTTCTATTTCTACCACAACAGAAATCAGCATTCCCCGGCGTAGTCCTCCTCAACAATAGGTATACGGGCTCTCGCAAAGGAATCTCTTATATGACCAATTTTTCTTGGATGGCATCTTTAAGCCCATCTCAAACAAGATTCTGTCACATCTTCCAAATGGCATCTTTAAGCCCATTCCCTCAACTACTCTGACGAGTGCAAATTTACGGGCACTCTAGTGTCCAATCCTCTTTTACCTTCGAGTCACGAAAGGCAAACTCACCTATCTAACTCTTTAGGTTCAAGAAGATTGAACAGGGGCAGTTGTTGTACCCTAAAATTTTCCCTCTCATTTTATCAATATTTTTCATCACAAGACTCTTTGAACTCAAGACCAAGCTAGGGTTTGCTCTGCTCAAGACATCTCCTTGCACTATTGACCTAAATTAGGGTTTGAGTTTGCACAGGGATTTTTAGACTTTCAATGCTCAAATTGACTTTCATACTTCATGTTGGACTTATAAGATTTCCCATACCAAGTTTCAAGCCTTGAATCAAATTTTTGCCCAGTCAATTGGACAGTTGACCTAAAAATCAACTGTATTGGGGAAAAAGTCAACTGTGGCCAATTTAAAGTCAAACCTCACAATTTTTGATCCACATCAACATTATAGACTCATATGAACTATTTGATCAAGTTTGGACCACAACTCCTCAAGAAATTTGATCAGATCATCAAAAGGGCAAAATGGTCATTTTTAGGGTTTTGACTACAGAAGGGCAATATCTGACTTTTGACCTAGCCAATGGCAAATTGCGTTCAATCATGGATTCAAGGACTCAATGGAATTATCTTGACCTATTCACAATGTTCAAAAGATCTCAATTGCATTGGATTGGCAGATGAATTTTTCAGTCAACTAATCAAAATTTGACTGTACATTGAAAAGTCAAACTTTGACTTTTTGGTCAAAGTCAAGTGCCAAGGGTCATTTTTCATCAAGTTGTGTGAAAACATGAAACTTGTTCATAAAGAAACCCAATTTTTCAAATTAGGGTTTAAGATTGAAAAATTTCATAACTTAGAATTTTTCTAAGTTATAAAATTTTCTTAATTTTTCCCAACTTTGCCCAACATTTTCACTTTGATGAAATTGGATTCAAACAAAACTTCCAACATGAAAGTTGTAGTCCTCCACAAAGTCTACAACTTCTATTCACAAAGTTTTCCCAAAAGAAGCTTGGATCTCAAGTTATGATTTTTGGAACAAGGGTCCATGAAACTTTTAACTTAGTGAAATTTTGCCCTAGTTTAGGCTGGATTTTGACCTATCTTCTTGGAAAGTTTTCACCTAGTTCCACTTGGAATATCAAATTGCATTTCAAAGATGAATTGTAGAGCATCTTACAAGCTTTCCAAAAAGTCAAAGAACTCTTCAAAATCATTTGTGGTTAGGGAGAATCGAAAGCTTGAAGTTGGCAAAAACTCACTTTTTATCCATGGCATGTTCATAGTGATACAAGTTGAAAACTCTAATCAACTTACTTTGTACTTGATTACAGGTCTCAAAACCCTTCCATACTCAATAATTAAATGCAAATCCATTGGTCTAAGGCTTTGTTTTAGTCATTAGAGGTTTGTACATTAGATTAATCCAAAAATGGGGGGCCAAGAGGTTTGAGCATTGAGCCATATCTTGTGCAGCAAATCAAATCCACCAACTTGAGGGGCCAAGAGCATAGTGTGCAAGATGATAGATAGCTTATACAGGCCTGTCTTGCATCACTTGTCCACTTTTGCTTCATATACAAGAAATTTGTAAAACATCACACAACTTGAACATCAGAAAGAACCAACTTTTGCAAGCCTTTGAGACAAGTTTCTCACACCCCCTTGAGCCAGAAACACGAGCCTTTGAGCCCTCAAACCTCCCATAGCACAAAATCATCTTCCATTGGCAAAACAGGGCACTCCCTGCAGTTTTATTTCCATAGCACAAATACCTCGTGCGTTTTGCTTCAAACTGGTTCAAACACCATCCATACAACCTATCCAAGTTATCCTAACCCTTAAACACTGACTGTAACTCCCTTTACAAGGTTTTCCATTTTTGATTTCAGCTTGTGCAGGTTGAGTTTTGTAGGCTTGTTCAAGCACATTCAAGGCAAGTTAGGGATCGCGGAAGGTCAGGGGAAGTTCAAGCAAGCTCCCAGACATCTCAAGCCACACTGAAAAGCTCCACATTTCCATACACGAAGTCAATTGAAACAGGTTTTTGTCAACTTCCTATCCCTCTATTTAGGAATCATTAGGCTTAGGTTTGTGAATAAAAAATGTAGTATTCATAGCCATGAAGCTGTACATATGGTCAGTTTTCATTTTAGTTAAGCATGCTAAGAGAATTTGATCCATGAACTTCCTGAAAAAATTAGGTTAGGATTTAGGGCCAGAGAAATTCTCTCTGGTCTTTGAGAGTTAGTTTAAGTTTCTTATATGGTTGAATTCGTCTTGAAAAATGCTACAACTTTGATGTTATGAATTTTTGCATTAGAGCACGTATGCAGGATCTGGCATTTGGTACAGGGCGCCCGTTTTTGTTTGAACAAGAGGTTGTAGATGAAGTCAGTGGGCTGGGCTTGGTTCTGGCCTTGCTTTTGACACCCCCTTTTGCTAATTGCATCCCTGGCCCAATTTCTTTATATTTTTATATTTTCCTATTTATTTTTCATTTCTGATTTTATTTTATATTTTCTAAACATAAAAAATACCAAAAATATTTTCTTAAATTTTCACATTTATTTTTGTATTTTATTTTATTTTTTTCCAACATAAAATTAATTTAGTGATTACATACTTTTATTTTATTTGATGAAAACCTAAAAATAATATATAAAAATATTATACTTTATTTTTATTATTTATACTCAAATGATATTTTTCTAATATACTTTTTATTTTTGTATATACATTATTTCATTTTTACTATACATAAATAATGTATTCAATATATTTATTCTCTTAAAAGAAAACTAGGGTTTCCACCCTTATTAAAAATAATACTTTTTTTAATATATTTTTATCTTTTTGACACTTGAATATATTTATATTTTTATTGTACATAAGTAAAAAATATTAATAAGTATATTTTCTTAAAGAAAATTAGGGTTTTTATCCTTAATGATAAAAAATATATATAATAATAATCTTTTATTTCTTTTATATATACCCTAAATATTTTTTACATACATAAAAAATAAACATAAACATTTTGTGCATATTCATAGTATTTTGTATATTTACTTAATTTATTCATTTAAATATTATTCATTTATTATTTGTACCAATTATTCAATTTGGATGTAATAGTAAATATTAGGGTTTTATTTTCTTGCAAATATTCCCCATTCAAAAACTATATCCCCCTTCCCATATCAAATGTTGTAATAGTGTAGATTTATTTTACGCGTTTATGTTTTTAAGTATGCCATGATTAGAGATTAGGGTTTGTATGCAAAAATCCAAAATCAAATAAATAGCTTGACTAAAACAAAGACAAAATGCATGAAAAATGATAACACAATGCACACATGCACCCCTAGGGTTTTATCCACTTGTTGCTTTGAAAAATGGCCATGTTATGCATGTTAAGTACTTTGACAAAACAAAAACAAAACAAAAGATCATAGTCCCTCGATGACGCTATCTTAGGTTGCCTAAACAAAATGATCTAGTCCCTCGGAAAATTTGCTAAAGATACTTAACACAATTACTATCATGGTCAATACGATGACCCGCGCCTGTCCCGTTTAACATCCAAATAAAAGGTTGTTTACCAAATGCAATGGTAAAACAACACTGTCAAAAGGGTTAAAAATGTGTAGGAAAGATCTTTGAGTAAAATAGGGTAGACAACTCTTAGTTACTTGATCAAAACTTGCAAAACATCCTTGCTATTTTCAAACACACATCACAACACAATTTCAAAACATGTCCCAAATCAAACTTTCAAAATATTGAAATATCTTTTCAAAAAGACAAACACCTTTGTATATATTCAAACAAGAATAATTACAAAGGTTGCCACAATGATGGCCTCTTTTCAAAGCATTTTCAAAACCACACACACAAAGCACCATTTCAAACAATTGAAAAGCAAAAGCTAGTGATCTAAACAAGTAACTAAGAGCCCATGGATAATCATGGATGAAAAGGGTGCTTGCACCTTCCCTTTTCATAATCTACTCTCCGAACCCAAGAGAACATCTCAAAGGTCTTTCCTGTGCTTTTTGACCTTTCCTTTGGATAAAATAAAAAATAGGTGGTGACTCTTGCTAAACCGAAACATTTGCGAACACAAACGCAAAACCTCAAGTCAGTTCTCCCACCATATCACAAGAAGGCTCAACTGTTTTGGGATGATTTGGACTTCTAGGATTTTGAGGAGGTCTTGGCCTTTCTAATCTATGGGTTAGTACTGTTCCCTAATGTAGCGGTAGAAATATTTAAGACTAAGTCATTGGATTGACTAGACTTATACAGATAAAAATAAAAATCGCCACCGCGCTTTATTATTTCCAAAGGAATGAGAAAAGAGCGAATAAACCAATATAGGGGGGAAAGATTCAAGATAAGGGGGTTGGTTATACAAAGGGAAGGTATTAGCACCCTAAACATCTACGATACTTTGCAGGAACCTCTTTGTAAAAATCTGTATATTTTGGCTATAAAATGTTGTATGAAAAATAGATGGTGGAGGTGAGAAAAGAAGTATATATTTTTTTTATAATTTTTGCACCCTCCGCGGTTGCGAACCTTTAGTGCCTACGTACCACCTTTCGTGCAATAGGGGATCAGGGTACACGTAGTTCACCTTTAAAAATTTTAAAACATAATTGTGTTGGTTGATTTTATGAGATAAAACATCATTGTCATTGTCCATGTGGAAAACATACTTACTACCCACAATTATGAGAAAGGAGAATTTACATCATCTCAAAGTGGAGGATATGACTTTGATTTTGGAATCAACAATGCCTCACTTAACACCCAAGTGGAAAATATCTCTCTTCACTACATATTTTAGAAGTATAGTTGTTTGCATCACTACAAGGATTGACAAGAGTCTAATCTTTTGAGAAAAGTTTTAAAGTAAAAAGCTAAAGTGGAAAAATGGTTTGAATGAGATTGATTGAATTTTAGTCTTCTCACAAAAAATGTCAAGGTATTATTAAGTTGATTGAAGTTTATTTATGAAAAATGTTTTGAAAACGCATGGACCTAAGTCCAAGTTTATTATGAAAATGATTCAAGTTTCAAAACAAGAAGAGTTTTCAAAAGCAGGAAGAAGATTTTTGAAATTAAAGAATATGGGAGGAGAAGAAGAGACTATCCTAAAACATAAGATAAAAGCTAGGGATGAGAACCATCTAACCAACAAGAAGCCAATACTTGACATTATGAGTCAAGATGTAATTCACATTCTTCGGATTGAAACCAAACAAGAAAAGATACTAGACCTCATGAGAACCAAACTTCAAGTGTATTAAGTCTTCACAAAAATTGGGCAGAGTAACAGTTGTATACGGGTGAATTCCAGATTACAGACAAAGAATGTAATCACAATAACCTGCACACAAAACAAATAAACAACCCAATGTTTTGAGGTAAACCTCAAGAACTCCAGACAAAATATCAATTAAGGTCACAAGGTCTCCAGCACAGGCCAAGGTTTCTAATCCTAAGTCCAATAAGTCCAATGCTCCATAATGCGAAGGATAGTAACCAAGTAGTTCAAGTATCATTAAAGCCTTTTTTAGGGTTCATGTTGATTATTATGTGACTTGATAAAGAAAAGAAAGGCTCAAATGAGCAAAACAAAGATAATAAGGATATAAATGCTCAAGTGAGCAAAATACAAATACATGAAATGTAATGCTTAAAGTAAATGGTACATAAAGCATAAAAAAAATAAAAGCATAAAATGGAACAAATTAATAATTAGTGGTTAGTTGGATGACCATCTTGAAACTTGCATTTGGAACTCATTAGAGGATTGATAGAACCAAATCCTTCACACAACCAGTTGCATTTGCTTTTTGCCAAGTATATCATCTATTTGAAATCCTCACAAGTACCATTTAATGATCAACAATGTTTAAGTGATCCGCGTTGACCAAAAGTGTTGTAGATCCATTAGAGGATTTTTAGAATCAATGCCTCCACACAATGAATCTCAAAGTTATTGGATCAAAGGGATCAAATTAACATGCTTGGGCTTACAAACATAGGTTTGGGCCATAAATGATCATTTATTCGAATCGGGACAAAATTTAGCGTTATGTTAAGCAATCGTAAGTGGACTTATATAGAAGTCGCACCTATTTTGAGGTTGGTCAATAGCAATCTATGCACCATTTGTTTTGAGACATGATATAGAGATCATGCTCCAATAACACTTAGTGCAATAAGAAAGGGATGAGATGAAGATGGATGGGAAAGAATGCAAACCACATTTGAATTAAATTTTAATTAAACTATTATTAAAATCATTCATCCATTTTATGGAGTTATACTCAACACCATGGATCCAATGATGTTAACAAAGTTCATAATAAAAAATTCAACCCAAGATCAGCCAGAAAATAATCCCAAAATAATATTGCATTTAATATATACATTAAAAAGGTTTTAAAAAGGAAATAAAAAAGAAAAATATCAACTATGTTCAAACTAATCAATAAAAAATAAGTAGGATGATAGAAAAATAAAAAATAAACTCAAATATTTTTATAAAAATTTTGGTAATTTTTTAAAGTCAGAAGCTATTTTTAAACTAATTAAAATTGCTCAAACAAATAGAAAATGGATCAAAAATAGTAAACATCAATATAAAATTCCATTAAATTTTTAAAAAGTCAGAAATATGTATAATGATATTTATGAAATTTTTAGAATTAAAAAAATGTCAGAAAGTATTTTTAAGGTAATTAAAACAAAGCAAATAATGCAAAAAATATAAAAAATATCAAATGTCTATAAAAATGTGAAAAAATAGTCATGAGATCAAAAATAATTCAAAGTATTTATGTGAATTTTTTCATAATTTTTGGATAAAAAACAAAAGAGTTATAAAATTTTGAAAATTAAATCAATTAAAATATAAAATTAGAAAATAAAATAAAACCAAAAAGATATGGGCCATAAGATCATAGTCAAAACGCGTTAGTAAGCTAATCCAATGGACCATACACACTGTGCTTGATATGGACCTTAGTGAGATACGCATAGAATCATAAAAAGGGTAACCAATGAAATTAAAACGTTTGGCACACTATCATTGACTGAGACGAGACATGTCATCGTCTTTAACCTCTAGCATCCCTGCAAAGGAGATTTTGTGAGATCTTTAAAATGGAAAAATTAGGATCTCAGACCAGTATCATTGGATTCGTCCCTTCAAGACGATCCTAACACCACCAGCGCGCCAAATTTATATAAGATATGCAAAGAGATATGAATAAAAAATCCAGAAAATAGCGAGTACCTTCAATTTGAGATTTCTCTCTCAATTCTCAATGGATTTAAAAATTGTAAGAAGCACAAGAATAAGGAGAAGGAGTAAAACAGGTTAGTGCTTTATTTGTATCCAAATGATGGAGAATTATACCTTTTCGAAGTTCAAGGAAGAAGCTCTGAAACTGGACTTCTGTAGCTTGAATTATAGCTCGTTTTGCTTGGTTTAAGTGCTGGAGAGTTTGTATGATTCTTAAGGAAGATGAATGTGCAAACAATTTTTGAATAAAAGACTGGAATCTTAGAAACTGATTTAAAAAATTTGAATTTCGTATGAGGTTTTGACATAGTGTTTTTGGCTCTCAAAGCTTAAAGAAATGAATGGAGGATGACCCTCTATTTATAGGGAATCAAATGGAATGTTCAAGCTTGTGAAATGATGAAGTTTGGAGGGAAATCGTGTGAACCTGATGCACGAGCAAAGTGTGATCTGATTTGCATCAAAACTCATCCAATCCTTGTGTTTTAAGGCTCTAATCCACTTTGGCAACTTGGTTAAACATGTTTAGATCACAAACGCGGGCTAATTTGATGTTTAGAGGCCAAAACATGAATTTCAAATTTTGACTTATGAAGAAACTTTAATTCCAAGTTACTAAGTTCAATCCAATGGCATTCTCAACTCAAGGGGTCTTAAGGCATGATTCTTGATGCTTTAGAAAGATGATATTACAAGCTTTGAAATGGAAAATAATGGAATGAAATGGATGCTTGAGCTGAAAGTTGCATTGAGTCAAAGTTGGGGAAAAAAAGGTTGACTTTCCATACTTCGAAATATTTCAAATTTTTCTTCAAAAGTGACCTATAATGTTTTGCATCCAAACATGGCCTTCCACTTGGAATTTTCTCTTGACCAAAAACGATGGCATGAAATAGACCTCTTGAATGACATTTTTAAACTTGAAACATTCAATATCTCCAAAAATTGAGAGAGTTATGAATTGTTGAAGTTGGAAAAAAATCATGAAATGACCTATAATCTTTTGTATACTTAGGGCATCTTCCATCCATTTTCTCACTTTTCACATAAAAGAAGGAATAAAGTTCACATCCTCAATATCATTATGGAAAAAGAGTGGGCTCAAGGTGATAAAAATTGACCAAGTTATGATCATTCGAAGTCACACATGGGAAAATGGGCGTTCATGTGGAGGACTTGTACTCTTTCTTCATCATCAAGTTTCTCCCACATGAAAAATACTTGAAACTTTTGAAGTGATTTGTTAATAACCCTTTGAAGAGAAGGATGTATTTGGAATCACTCAAAAATACCAAAAGATGAGCAAGATATACTTTTTTGAAGTTCAAAACCCTAGCTCCTAGATCAAGAGAATGCTTTGAGGAACTTTGACAATTTTGAACAACCTTCTTGTACCAACACTTTTGCTTTGTAAATAGAAGTTGTTGAGGATGATAATGTGAACTCATAGCCACCAAAGCCACTTCCATATATTGAGAATTGAGAGAAATACGCACTTGTGACCAAGGGGAACAAAGTCTTGTCCAAACATGACTACTTATTCAATCAATCCCTTGTGCTTTTGAATCATTCTTGATAACTTTTAATGTGGTGAACCAAGATAAACCTTGCCATGCCATTTCTTCCAAAACAACTTAAATGGTGAGGTTTGGACTTCTCAAGCTTTATTGACTAGGGCATGGAAATAAACTCATGAACCCATGGAGCAACTTGCTAAGCCTCAATGCCTTTACCTACATTATTAAGAAATAAGACAAACCAACATTGCATTTTTTTAATTAAAAAGAAAATCAAGACAAAATATTCATGATCACAAAAGAAAACAAGTCAAGATGCTTGGTGATTCCTCAAAGGGCAAAACTAAAGATAGGGAGGAGGACCAAAAGCCCTAATGTGATCTTGTTGTGATTGAATCAATATGGTATGATGAAGGGATCTTAGGGGCAAAAATTGGGGTACAATAGCTGCCCTTATTTAAGTTTCTTCTATCAGGAGATACGAAGGTTAAAAATCTTCGTGTCAATGCGATCGAAGATACTTAAATATAAAACAAACCCTATTTTTGGCCCTAAGATGCCATGTATAGCTTATGAATATGAATGCACATGGACAACATCAAAGGGACGCAAAACAACACTGGGGATGTAATAAAAAAAAAGAAACAAGAGAGAAATCCGACCAGGAAAATAAATCACTGGTGGATCAAAAGACCCGACTTGTAGAGGATGATAACAAATCAAAGGATACACCCACTTTTACTGAAGGTGAAACTACCAACGTTCACCGAGGGTAGAAAGAGGAAAGAAAATAACACCACCAACATTCACTGTAGGTGACCTACCAACTTTCACTAATGGTAGAGAGAAAATATATCATAGCACCGCCGTTCACTAATGATGAACTACCAACATTCACTGAGGGTAACAAAAAGATAACAAACACCAACTTTCACTGAAGGTAGAAAGAGAATATATCATAGCATCACTGTTCACTGACGATGAACTACCAACGTTCACTGAGGGTAGCAAAAAGATGACAATCACCAACTTTCACTGATGGTGACCTATGAACTTTCACTGAAGGTAGAGAGAAAATATATCATAGCACCGCCGTTCACTGACGATGAACTACCAACATTCACTAATGGTAGCAAAAAGATAACAATCACCAACTTTCGCGGATGGTGATTGTCGTACCCCAAATTTGTCCTACCCCGATAATTTTATTTTTTAAGATTTAAATAAAAGAAAAATGTAATAAAAGATGGTATAGTAGTATCTAATGGCCCATGTTTACTCAAGACGATCAGGGGGTGTATTTTAACTCAGGAAAATGGGGCTTTCTAAATCAGAAAGACTCATAAACCCATTCCTGTAGCATGTTGGCCAATGGCCCATGCGATTCGAAAGAAAAATTATTCGAATACTTATTAAGCTCTTATTTATTAATAGTTGTTATTATTTAAAAGAGAGGTTAAAATTAAAAAAATAGTTAAGCCCATTTAAATGTTATGTGGTGTTAAACAGTGAATAGGGGGTGTATCGATAACTAAGGCACATGCAAGTGTTACTGTTTTAGTAAAAGAAAGAGGGGTGAAGTTGCAATCTAAAATCCATTAGAATTCATAAGGGCCCATTTTCGTTGGTCATTGAATAACAAAGAGAGGGTGTGCGCAACGTATTTTGAAGGTTTAATAGATAGGAACCAGGCCCATTTGATTTTTTAATTACTGTTTTATTTCAAAAATTGCCTTAATTAATCGCAGGACCATTAAAGGCTTTTAAGCTGGCCCTTTTGGAATTTTTAGAAATCAGTTTATCATTAAACTGTTTTATTATAAGAGCATTTTTTTTCAAACGTGAAATGGTTTGTTTAGAGAACATTGTGGGATTTAATCTGTTGCAAAGCCCAATAGGTTAGGCCCAGTCCGTGCTAAGGAAGGATGTTGGTTGTAACAAAAAGTTGTTGTTATGGACAAGGAAAAAATGTTTTACAGTAAAGGCCCAATTCAATGTAAATAATACAGGGCCCAATTTGATTAACCACTAACAAGCACCGTATCAATTTGTAAGCAGATTTACGCATGTTTGTTGGCTTCAACAATTACTGTGTAGATTAAACCGAATCAAATGTTTATACTAATCAAATTAACTAAATCAAATCTCCAAAACTGAATCTGGAAAATTATAGTCAAGCATATCAAATCTCTAGGAAATCCACACTAAAACGAAATCCAGAAATCACAATATACAGCAAAGCAAATCATATCAATCCATATCCCAGAAAATCAATTAACAGCACAAACGAAATCCAACATTAAAGCTTAATCAAATCAATTACAAGTGAATTAATTATATCAGAATAAATTACAAATTGGAATTAACAGAAAGCTAAATCTTCAAAATTGAATAAAATCAAATCTCTTATTTCACAGTCCAAATCTGAAAACTCAAAGGCCATACAATCAAGCTCAAATTCTTCTACAGTACAAATCCAAAAAATTACCAAATGAAATCTTCTTTACCATTCAACAACTAAATCTAGGGATTTTTTTTACAGAAACAGAAACGTACTCACATAACCAAATCAAATAACATTAAAAAGAAAATCTTCATTTACAATCAATCGCGTATTACATATCGAATCCCTAATTTATTACAAATTACAAACTTGAATCAGAAAAATCCTCACAGAAAAAATTGAATCAAAATATACTATAATCAGTGAACAAAATCAATTACGTCACAGACTAAATCCATAATTTATGTGATAATTCTAACCAAAACCCTAATCTAAAAACTATATAAACTCAGACATTTCTACAGAGAAAAGGGGGATTTTTTTTGGACGGCGAACGGAGAGAAGAAATTCTAGAAAAGAAGGTTACCGAGCCAAGCTTGAAGAAGCTGTTAGAGTTTCGAAGCCCGAAACCCTAACCGCGTAACCGTGTGTTTGCTACCACGCCTCCCTAACTGCCGTTGACTTGCACCATCATCCTCAAATCTTCAACCATCACCAGGGATCTGAAAATCGAAGGAGAAAAGAGAGGATTAGTTCAAATCAGACAAAAAAGGCTCAAAAATCGGAACATCAAAACCACAGAGGAGTAAGAGTATTAGCTTTGCTGTTTGTTTGTGACGTTTAGGTTTGATTTACGGTAAGGGGTGGGGTTTTCCATAGCGCCGCCTCTGAAGGGTGGTGGGTCTCAGGGTTGAAGAAAGGGTAAAACTGTTTATTGAACGAGAGAGAGATATTGGGTTGTTGTGAGCTGAACAAAAAAATGAAAATAACATATGTAATTCGTTGATCCGATGTGCACACGCCCATGATAATTAACATATTGCTTCATCATCACCCATTGGATAACAATCAGCCGGCCGTAGGGCCGATCCACATGATAACTTCCATGCACCCACGCCCTACTGTAACATCCGGACCCCTCCTCAATTCTCCTATGGGCCAAGCCCATTGCTCTTCACACTCCCTATTCCATAGATTACTAAAATTTCAAAACAAACGCACCCCCATCTGCCTGGGCCTGTAATGGGCCTAATCCTATTATTATTCACACCTCCCTTATTTTACTTCCAAACTAAAAACATACCCCCCTGTTCTAATTAAAATATTTTCTTATTTTTCTTTTATATCATTATTTATTTTCTTTTTTATATAATTATTATATTTTAATATATTTATTATTATTATTATTATTATTATTATTATTATTATTATAATTCCCTATTTTTTCCATAATTAATTATATTAATTATTATTATATAATTATTATTTATATACTAACATTTAAATTATTTTTGTTCAAGTGCATATATTATTTTATATATTATTTGCATTAAATTTTTCTCTAATCATGCATTAAACAAGACGTTTTCACAATTAATATTATTAAAAAACACAAACAAATCTCAAACTATTTTCGCGAATAAACTAAGCTAATCAACATTTCTTTTTTGCAAATGGGTTTCAAACTAATTTTGGCTTACTGCATACTCAGTCAAAATTTTCGTAATCACTACCCACGACCGAGTGTGAAGTGATTCAAAATATGCTTGCAAACCCTCTAAAAAACACCAACCCATACAAACTACGAATTGGGACTCTGATTCCTTGTAAGAGGATATGTAGGCACGCGACCTAAAATCGTGGCGAGTCTTTCTAATTAAAACTTAAAACCCTGTTTATCCTAAACCTAAACCTAAAGCTTAATATCCTTGTGAACAAGGTGGATGAAAGGTGCGTAACACCTTCGTTTCGTCTAATTGAATCCATAACCTAGAATCTTTGTCCGCGAATTAGGGTTTTCTGTTAGGTTCCCTTTCTTAGGATAAAAACTAATAGTGGCGACTCCTGATTTAAAAACCAGTCGCAACAGCTGACGACTCTGCCGGGGACTCTCCTTAAACCCTAGGTTTTAGGTCTCTTTTGGGTTTTCATTTTTGTTTATTTATTTGCATTCATTTATTTATTACTTTCTATATTTCCTTGTCTATGTTTATTTATTATTATATATTTTCTATGTGGCGGGTTTTTGAGAGATAAAAAATATATTTCCAATAAACCTTAAAAAGAAGGTTCGTCTATTAGCTTAGGGGGTATATCATCCCTGCGAGTTTATTTGACGACTTCTCCTAGAGTCGGTGAACTTCCGAAAAAGGAATACTTATCGGGAGATATCCTCTTTATGGGTAGGACTTTGGAAGGTCACCCATGACTCTTTGTAACGACCTTAACCCAAAATCTCATGACGAGACCTTTCGCGACTTTGAGACGAAAGTTTCAGTCCGTAAAGAGGCTCCACCTAAGGGAGGCCCTTGTGCCTTATCCCTCTAGTGTTATTCATGACACCTTTAAGGAAGCCACCTTTTGGGAGGGTAGACTTACCGTAGGTCAAAATTAAGGGGCCTACCTCATAGGGGTATCCATCACAAACACATGTCACAAAATTTCGTTACTCAGTCCAACACTTATACATTCATGCATTCATGTATATCTCATGTTCATCATTTGTTCCTTTTATCTGTCTTATTCATAGGGTACACAATAAAAGATAACTAAATCAAGATTTTTGGTGACTGTCTTAAAAATGGATGCCAAAGGGAAACAACTTGTCCGTGTCAACGCCTGCAAGCCTGACCTTTCTGAAATCAAAACTATAAAAGGTAAACTGTCCGAAAGAGCTCTGAAGATGTACACTCTCTGTTATAGGGATACCATTGATTTGACTAAAGTAGAAGTACAGATGGATGCAGTCTTTGCCCTAATTCAGTTTTATGACCCTCCATTGAGATGTTTCACTTTCCAAGACTTCCAGCTAGCACTGGCTCTGGAAGAATTTGACAGAATCTTGAATTTTTCCAAAGAAAAGGCCTATGTAGTTATTGGGAAAACTATTGAAATCAAAGCTTTGGCAAGAGGCCTAGGGCCCCCCTACCCTGAATTGGTGTAGAATTATCGAAAAGAAGGTCCGATACAAGGAATCAAAAGAATATACCTGGAAGGGAAGGCACTAGAATTTTCCAATTATAAGGAGTGGGAATCTTGCGTTGATTGTTTAGGGCTGTTGGTGTTTGGTGTAATCTTGTTTCCTCGGTCTGTGGACTATATTGACCCCGCGACCATTAGCATATTTTGGGGAGCAAAAGTCTTTAATATGGATCCTACTCCTTCCTTGCTTGCCGATGTTTATTACACTTTGCATATGATGTATGAAAAAAGAAGAGGTACGCTAAATTGTTGTATCCCTCTTCTATATACTTGGTTCATGACTCATCTCTACAAGGAAGACTATATGATCCCAGAACTGACCAGGTGTGAGTGGCCACAGAAATTAAGGTCTCTCACTGCAAACTCAATATTATGGTATGCAAGAAAGTTGGATATTGGTGACATCACTATTAGCTGTGGGGATTTTCCTAATGTCACTTTGATTGGATCGTGAGGCTGTATTAACTACAACCTTACTCTAGCCCTACGACAGCTAGGGTATCCTTTGGAAGACAAACCTTCAGACGAACAACTCCGGCCATTTATCATCCGCAATATGGGTATAGAAGACCAAGGGTTGCTCAACAAAGTTATTCGGGCCTAGAATAAGGTTAACAAAAGGAAGGCTGGAAGAAAGAATGCCATAGCAAGAGAACCCTACACCAAATGGGTCCAAGATAGGGTACAAATTATCAAGCTGCAATTCGAGAAAGATCCAGAGTACAAGTCAGAGGTCCCAGAGATAACACCTATATCTTTGGAAGAAGTCGACAATCTGAAAAATGCCTTAAAGTAAGCTCAAAGAGAGAAAGAAGCACTAGAAGTCGACCTCCTCAATCTGACCAAAGAAAAGAAACAGATGCAACTTATACTTGAGTCAAAGGACGAGCAAATTGATAAAAGTCAAAAGGACCTGGAGAAAGAAAGTCTCAAATGAAAGCGTACAATTAAAGGGCTGTTAAGTGCAACGTTCAACCTAGATTCCCACAACCAAAGGTTAGAAGAGGCCTCTGCTGAAATCAGGAGGTCAACTAGGTGGTATGAAAAGGCGACACATAACAAAAAGGTGCTATAGGAAAGTTTGAGAGCCAAAATCCAAAGTTTGGCACAAGCTTCCTTAGATCAAGAGGAGCAAATAAAGTACATCTCCACCGAACTCCAAGACAGCCACGAATCAGAGGTCAAGGCACGCCTTGAGAGGATAAAAGCAGAGAAACTTTTGACTCAGAGGACTCGAGAATATGAACATGTATGTTTAGAGCTGCAGGGTCTTCAAAAGGATTTTCTCATCCAACGGAGACTTTACACAAAAATGAGGGGTGAAAATATGTATTGGGAAGAGCAGTACACCAAGATCTCCCAAGCGGGGAGGGATAACCACACAATAATCCCACATCTTTACCAGGAATACAGGAACTAGAAAGATAAACATGAAAAGCTAGTCTTCTTAGCCAATAATCTCATCGAGGACATCCCTAGAAGTTTAAAAGATGCAGAGAATGTGATGGTTCCTCTTCCGAAGGACGTCGAAGACTTTCTACAACTCTGTCGGGCAATGGTTGATGGTTTCAGAGCACACATCCGCAGGCGCACTTAGGAAATTTAGTTCTCTTTTTTAATTATGTTTACGCAAACAAGTTTTGATTTCAGTTTGTAATATTTTTCAATATCTGGATTATGCTACTCTTAATAAAGGCATTTTGTTTCCCTATCTCGAAGGTGTGTCTATTTTTAAGCTGGTCACCAAATAAAATAATAAGTGGATACAAATATGCACCCTAATAAATAAGACAATTAAAACAAGAATCATTTCATAATCATACATCTTCATCTGCATGCATGCATTTATAAAACACTCGCATGTCATTTTAAAGAAAAAACTTATTTTCTTTGAAAATCTCTCCAGTTAAGCCATTGGTAAAAGAAGACCTCCACCTCCTTGGCCCCCATATCAAACAAGGGCCCATCAACAGAAAATAATGGAACAGATCGAGGAGACTCAAGATGTGTTCAAAGAGGATCTTGATCAGGTGAAGGGTGACGTAAGCTCAATGAAAGGAGATTTGAGCCAGGTTATTCTAGCTTTGAAGAACATTATCGACAAGCAGGATCAAATCCCCAGGGTAGCCTTTGAAGAGGTATCCCAAACCGTTGGTGCATCGAGAGGTCACCAACTAAGGAAAGAGCCGGAAGCAGGACCCCAAAAGTCCGCCATGGCCCAACAAGAGGTTGAAACTGAAGGATTCATCCCACCACCATAAAAAGTAGGGGCATCACATACCCTACAAATTCCAACCAATAACGCAGATAATTACCTATACTTGCAATACAGAGATCATGACCCAGAGGATGCTCCCCAGGAACGCTTGAAGAGAACTGGTGCTCATACTGCGGACAACCCACTGGTAATGAATCAGTACAAAGCATTGGAAGAAAGACTTAAGGCTGTTGAGGGCTTCGACGCTTTCGAAGTAGACGCTCTGGAAATGGGTTTAGTCCTTGATATGGTGATACCACCAAAATTCAAAGTACCCGACTTTGGAAAGTATAAAGGGCTCACTTGTCCGAGGAATCACCTTTGTATGTACTGGAGAAAGATGCATGCCCACGCCCATGATCAGAAATTGATGATTCACTGTTTCCAAGATAGTCTAAGTGGGGCATCTTTGGACTGGTACATGCAGTTGGAACGAACATATATCTGAACTTGGGTGGATCTCGCTAATGCTTTCTTGAAACATTATAAGTATAACTTGGACATGGCGCATACTCTCCCGCAACTCCAAAACCTGTCCCAAAAGAAGGAAGAGTCCTTCAAAGAGTACGCTCAAAGGTGGAGGGAAATGGAATCACGTGTGCAACCCCCACAGCTGGAAAAGGAACTCGTAGACATGTTCATGGTAACCCTACAAGGGCTTTATTATGATAAAATGGTGGGAAGTTTCACGTCAGGATTTTCAGACTTAGTAACTACTAGAGAATGAATCGAAACTGGTTTGAAGAGTGGAAAGATATCAGGGGGGTCATTAAGCACCCCTTACAATTCAAAGAGACCGACTTCAAAATTCCCAAGAAGGAAAGAGGGAGAAGTCAATGTTGTGTCCTCACAACAAAGGACATCACAACCATTGGTGATCCTGTAAGGACCAAGGCAAGACAGGTTTAAAAGGCTACATAGAAATTTTGATCCACTGCCCATGCCACCAAGCCAACTATTACAACACTTGGTTAAGGCATCCCTGTTGGAAATCAAACATTTAGCTCCTCCGGTCGGGCTACTCCCGCAAAGATACAATGCCGATGCTAGGTGTGAGTATCATGCAAATTCTCCCGGGCACACCATAGACCAATGTTGGGCCTTCAAGCATAAGGTTCAGGATTTGCTAGAGTCTCAAGACATCATCTTAGACAAGCCTAATATCAAGTCAAACCCCATGCCTCCGCATGGTGGACCGACAATAAATGTAATCGAGGTGGTCACCTACTTTGGGGAAACCATAAAAGCAAAAACCCCTATCAACTTGTTGAAGGAATATCTGTTCGAATGTGGATTCCTGTTAGAGCACAACAAACCTTTTGAAGCAACTTTGGAAAATCTGGTCAGGGGATAGTCCAATTCGGACTATACCCTGAAGAAACATATGTAGCCACAATCGGAGGGAAAAAGCCACTAGTAATCCGTTGCCAAGCTTCAAGCACTACCAAGAAAACCCTAGTCATTCCATGGGGAGAATCAACAGAGGTCACTAGAGGGGTACCTAAGAAGACCCCCTTAACACCCACTACTCCAAAAGCTACGATGGTAACTAAGGGACCGTCACTTATCCTTTACGAGAATGATAAAGCGGTACCTTGGAGTTATGACTCAACTATATACATCAATGGAGTGAAGCAGGAGAGCGGGCCATCCACAAGTCAAGGACCTACAATTTCGAACATAGAAGGAACAGGAGGTATGACCCGAAGTGGGCGAATCTATGGAGCTGAACCAACAAAAAAGACAGATTCAATTCCAACAAAGGACAAAGGAAAAACAGTGGTCGATACAAATAAGGAAACAAAATGTCCGAACAAAGACTTTACTAATCAAGATGCAGAGGAGTTTCTGAAAATAATCAAAAAGAGTGACTACAGAGTGGTGGATCAGCTCCATCAAACTCCGGCAAAAATCTCAATACTCTCGTTGCTAATCAATTCTGGAGCGCATCGGGATTCTTTGATGAAGGTGTTAAGTTCAGCTCATGTCACAAAAGAAATTTCGGTAAATCAATTTGATAATGTCGTAGCAAATCTCACATCCAGATCCTAGCTGGGTTTCAACAACAATGAACTACCACCATAGGGCCGGGCCATAACAAGGCACTCCACATTACTATGCAGATAGGCACTACCCATCTGTCTAGGGTTCTCACTGACACTAGTTCTGCTCTTAACGTGTTGCTGAAGTCAAGTCTTGTAAAGTTAACAATAGACGACGTGACAATAAGACCAAGTTCTACGATAGTAAAGGCATTTGAAGGTTCTCAAAGCTTGGTACTAGGGGAGGTGGACCTTCTAGTCAAGATTGGGCCGCATATCTTCGATATCACTTTTCAGGTCATGGACATCGAACCAGTATACACTTGTTTACTGGGGAGACCTTGGATCCATGCGGCAGGGGCAGTAACCTCGACCTTGCACAAAAAGTTGAAGTTCCTAATAGAAGAGAAGTTGATCATAATTGACGGCGAAGAAGACATTTTTGTAATCCATATTAAATCATACAGATATATCAGTGTCGACGAAGATTGTATAGCTACCCCGTTCCAGGATTTGGAAACTGCTTCGATGGTAACATTATTGGTTGAGAAGTGTAACAAGACTAAAATGACATCATGGAGGGATCTGCAAATGACTATAGGAGGTGACGCCTCAAAACACTGGGGAAAGCTCCCATAAATTCCTGAGAAAAAGAATCACTTTGGGTTGGGTTACAAATCGTCAAAGGCTACTCCAAGAGGCAAAGAATGTTTTCCTCCAATCCGGGAGACGTTCTTCAGTAAAGGAACGGAGCATGGAGGGCACGTAGCAATGATATCAAGCAAGACCAATACTAAAAGGGCAACCGACTTCATCAGAGAAGGCGCCCCAGGAGAAGAGCTTAAAGGATGGATTGTTATGGAGATTCCCGAGATATATTTCTTTTCTAAGTAATATTTCTTGTTTTGAAAGAACCTATGTCGAACCCGAGGCATAGGGGTTGATTGTAAGGGTTTTCTTTGTTTCTTATTTCAGACAATATTTATAATTAATAAAGTTATATTATATTTTTAATTAAGATCCTTGTCTTTCTTTTGCATTTATCTATTAAATATAAAAATGGCAATACTTTCTTTTCATATACATTTTTTCAAATTCCAAGCGCTAAAATATGCACCAAAACATGATAAATGTGCAGATCCATGCCCAAAATTACTGATAACACTACTGCTACGACCTGATATGATTTTGATGTTCCTATCCACCAAGCCGAAGAGGAAGATGATGAAGATCTTGAATTCTCCGAGGAAAGTGCGATGGAAATAGAGCAAAAGGCTAATAGCATACAACCGTATCAAGAGCCTATTGAGACTATTAACCTGGGAATGAAAGGAGATCCAAAAGAAATCAAGCTAGGGGAAATATTGGAGCAGAGCGTCAAATACAGGCTAATCAAGTTGTTGCACGAGTATGTAGATATATTCGCTTGGTCCTACAGGGACATGCCAAAGTTGGATACAAACATTGTGGTGCATAGATTACCTCTCAAATAAGTATGTTCTCTAGTCAGGCAAAAACTCAGAAGAACCCGTCCAGATATATCCAGCAAAATTACAAAAAGAGGTTCTCAAACAATTTGACACAGGGTTCCTAGCGGTAGTAGACTATCCACCTTGGATAGCTAACATTGTACCAGTACCCAAGAAGGATGGAAAAGTACGCATGTGCGTAGATTACCGAGACCTAAACAAGGCAAGCCCCAAAGATGATTTTATGTTACCTCACATAGACGTCCTAGTAGACAATACAACTCAAGCCTCGGTATTCTCATTTATGGATGGTTTCTTGGGCTATAACCAAATCAAAATGGCGCCCGAGGACATGGAATAGACTACCTTCATGACACCTCGGGGAACTTTCTGTTACAAAGTAATGCCATTCAGTCTCAAGAACACAGGGGAAACTTATCAGAGGGCAATGGTCACATTATTCCATGATATGATCCACAAGGAGGTTGAAGTATACGTCGATGATATGATTGCCAAATCCCATACGGAGGAGGAACATATCACACATCTGCAAAAGTTATTTGAGCGGCTACGTAAGTTCAGACTAAGGTTGAACCCGAATAAATGCACCTTCGGTGTAAGATCAGGAAAATTGCTAGGTTTTATCGTAAGCCAACGAGGCATCGAGGTGGATCTAGACAAAGTAAAAGCCATATAAGAGATGCCCGCTCCAAGGACAGAAAAAGAAGTACGTGGTTTCTTAGGGAGATTGAACTACATCTCAAGGTTCATATCATATCTAACAACTACATGCAAACCAATATTCAAGTAATTACGGAAAGATCAGACGGTAATATGGAATGGTGATTGTTAAACTGCCTTCAAAACAATAAAACAGTATCTGCGAGAGCCACCGGTCTTAATACCACTAGTTCTCGGAAGGCCGCTCATCATGTACTTGACAGTGCTCGAAGGGTCAATGGGTTGTGTTTTGGGACAATGGGATGAAACTAATAGAAAGAAGCATGCAATCTATTACCTTAGTAAGAAATTCATTGATTGCAAGACCAGATACTCACTCCTGGAGAAGACTTGTTGTGCATTGGCTTGGGCTACCAAGAGGTTGAGGCAATATATGATAACCCATACTACATGGTTAATAGCAAGAATGGATCCTCTAAAATACGTGTTTGAAAAGCCAGCCCTTACCGGAAGAATCACACGATGGTAGATGTTACTATCACAATATGACATCCAATATGTCACACAGAAAGCCATCAAAGGTAGTGTACTAGATGATCATCTAGCTCACCAACCGCTATCGGAATATCAGCCCATGAAGTTCGACTTTCCCGACGAAGATGTCATATTTATAGCTAACTATGAAATACCAGGACCAGATGAAGGGCCCGAGCCAGGGGCACGTTGGACAATCATGTTCGATGAGGCTTCAAATTCACTAGGTCACGGTGTAGGGGAAGTGTTAACATCTTCCAAGAATCACCACCACCCCTACACGGCCAGGTTATGTTTTGACTGCACCAACAACATCGCCGAATACGAAGCCTGTATACTAGGGCTAGAAGCTGCCATCGATTTAAGAATAAAGCACCTGGAAGTGTTCGGGGATTCTGTGTTAGTCATATACCAGGTTAATGCTGAATGGGATACTAAACACCCTAAACTGATTCCATATCAGGATCATGTTTTAAAGTTAGCTGCGGAATTTACAGAAATCACTTTCAGTCATATCCCACGAGAAGAAAATCAAATGGCAGACACCCTGGAAGCCCTATCAGCTATGTTCAAAGTGACTTGGCCGAATCACTAACCGTGTATTACAATTAGACATTTCGAAGAGCCTGCACATTGCCTCTCTATTGAGGAAGGACCCGACACTAAACCTTGGTTTTATGACATCAAGAAGTACATAGAAAGGAAGGAGTACCCGGAAAATGCCTCTATCATTGACAAGCTTACCTTGCGCAGGTTAGCTTCTAAGTTCTTTCTAAGTAATGGAGTGGTATACAAAAGAAATTACGATATGGTATTACTTAGATGTGTGGAAAAGCAAGAAGCAGATACACTAATGAGAGAAATCCACGAAGGAACCTTCGAGACTCATATAAATGGGCACGCCATGGCTAGAAAGATTATGTGAGTAGGGTATTACTGGTTAACAATGGAAGCTGATTGCTATCACTACACGAAGACATGCCATAAGTGTCAGATCTACGCCGATAGGATAAATGTACCACCGACTCCTTTAAACGTCATTAGCTCCCCTTGGACATTTTCGATATTGGGAATTGACATGATTGGTAGGATCAAGTTGAAAGCATCCAACGGAAACTGCTTTATACTAGTAGCCATCGACTACTTTACCAAGTGGGTAGAGGCAGCATCCTATGCCAACATAACAAGTCAAGTGGTTACCCGCTTTATCAAACAGAATATCATATGCAGATATGGTGTCCCAAGGCGGATAATTACAGACAATGGGTCTAAATTAAACAACAAGATGATGAAGGAATTATGCGACGACTTCAAAATCGAGCATCACAATTCTTCACCATAAAGGCCAAAGATGAACGGGACCGTCAAAGAAGCAAACAAAAATATTAAGAAAATCATCCAGAAAATGGCGAAGAAATACAAATATTGGCACGAAATACATCCCTTAGCTCTGCACGGCTATCACACTTCTGTACGCACATCAACATGCGCGACTCCTTTCTCACTTGTGTACGACATTGAGGCAGTACTCCCAGTAGAAATTGAAATACCATCACTCCGAGTCCTAAGGGAAACAAAACTGGAAGAGGCAGAATGGATACAGGCTCGTCTCAATCAGCTCAACCTCATTGAAGAAAAATGATTAACGACTTTGTGTCATAGTCAATTACATCAGAAGAGAATGAAGAAGGCCTTCGACAAGAAGGTACACCCTAGAATATTCAAAGAAGGGGATCTTGTGCTCAAAAATATTTTACTACCCTGCCTCGATTCACGCGGTAAATGGACACCTAACTACGAAGGTCCATTTGTAGTCAAAACAGCATTCTCTGGAGGTGGTCTCATCCTCACAACAATGGATGGGGAAGAACTACCGCATCCAACCAACTCAAACAAAGTCAAAAAATACTATGTATAAAAAGCTCACTAAGATCGAACCTCCTAAAGGTACGACTTAAGAAAAAAAAGGAGCATCCCAGTGGATCAAAAACCCTAAAGGGAGATCCAGGCAAAAATTAGGGGCACACAAATTTTTTATCCCGGTGGATTAAAAACCCGAAAGGGAAATCCAGACAAAAGTTAGGGATTTCATATAAAGAAATAAAGGACAAAAAGACTGAGATCTGGGAGCTACGAATACAAACCACGAAGGGAAGGATAGATTGAAATCATACAACTCAGAAGCCAAGGGGATAAGAACATCAAAGAAATATGGGGAAACGACAGTAGCAATTATCATTTTTTTCATTTCCATTTACTGTTTTAAGACTTTCTGTAATTACCTCTTTCTAGGAATTGCACCTTGTATTCTCGCCCACTCTGGGACATATCAATAAAACATTTGTTTTCATTATATCTGTAAAATCATGTTCTTACTTTCTCAGATTTGTTTACAGAATACTATGATTATTACTCATGAATATTGTCTTGAAATAATTTCATGGAATTAACAAAAGCATCTGACAAATATCAAAAAACGCTTGGGTTAGAAAAATAACGAAGGAAGATCCACGTATACGTCCATACACATAGCTACTATTATGTCTTGCAACATAAAAATCTATACACATATCTACGCCTGTATCTACACATATCTACGCCCACGTCCATACACATGTTTGCGCCTATGATTTCATTCGACAATACAAAGTCTATGCATATATCTACGAATCCCTACACAACAGCTACGTCCATGTCAGCATCTATGCATAACTTGCAACACGAGGTCGACGTTTGCACGCGTCAACACACATATGTACTCCTGTCAATTCTACATACATCCATATCTACGTCTACGCCTGCATACAAGTCTACGCATAGGCCATCATCTACGTCTACGTCCGCAATACAAAATCAATGCTCAACTTTGGCTAATTTTACCCACCGCATTTAAGTTCAACAATGCTACGACGACACAACATACAATGCCAGAAATTGGTGACTCTAAACCAATGGTTAAAGGAGAGAATGCCATAAATAGTCTGCATAACATTTCGAGGCATACACGCATCTTACACACATTTCACACATACATTTTGCATATCTAAAGCATACATACACTAAACATCCTTGCATACATCTAGGGTTCCATATCGATGTCAAAACATCATACATTTCACATACATACAACATTAAATACGCATGCATAAACATGTATCACATAGCAAACGGACAAACAACTTCATCCTCGATACAACTATGTAAGGATCGACCAACAGAATAATTCTCCTACGATTAAACTCGTCACCTCAGTCTTCATGCCGTGACGCATTCAGCCCATCACCTAGGTCTTCCCGCAGTGATGAGGTCCTTACAAGACCCATTACATTGCCTCTAAGCCACAATGTATTTGCAAAACTCAGTATGTCGCCTCTAAGCCGCAACGTATCTGCAAAACCCATTACATTGCCTCTAAGCCGCAGTGTATCTATCCAGATCAGTATGTTGCCTCTAAGCCGCAATATATCGTCCGACTCGAACACATTGCCTCTAAGCCGCAATGAATTCCCAACTCAGCATGTTGCCTCTAAGCCGCAACATATTCTCAAAGATCCATTACATTGCCTCTAAGCTGCAATGAATTGTCAACACTCTGTACGTTGCCCCTAAGCCGCAACACAACCTCAAAAACTCAACACGTTTCCCCTAAGCTGCAATATATCCTCGACACTCCACACATTGCCTCTAAGCCGCAACGCAACCTCAAAAACTCAACACGTTGCCCCTAAGCTGCAATATATCCACGACACTCCGCACGTTGCCTCTAAGTCACGACACATGCTCGAAAACCCATTGCATCTCCCCTAAGCCGCAACACATTTTTAAAAACTCGGTATATTGCTTCTAAACTGTAATATATTCCTTCAACCCAAACACATTGCCTCTAAGCTGCAATGTACCTCTCCAAATCAGTATCTTGCTGCTAAGCCACAATATATCCTCCAAATGGGTGAATAAGACAAGACATACGGGACCACGCTTTTAAGATCAAAGACTATCTGCCTCGTTATCAAACCTTGGTAAGCGATACATCATCAGCTCTACCTACTTCCTTGAGACTCGTAAGGGTATGCTATATCAGTGTAACCTTATGTTTGTCGGACAAATTTTGGGATACTTCCAGTATTCAATAAACTTCCAATCAGAATGAGCAAGACTCGAGTTTTCTCACGCTATTCGACTGGAAGATAATTGAATAGGGGAAGCTGTCGTACCCCAAATTTGTCCTACCCCGATAATTTTATTTTTTAAGATTTCAATAAAAGAAATATGTAATAAAATATGGTATAGCAGTATCTGATGGCCCATGTTTACTCAAGACGATCAGGGGGTGTATTTTAACTCGGTAAAATAGGGCTTTCTAAATCAGAAAGATTCATAAACCCATTCGCGTAGCATGTTGGCCAATGGCCCATGCGATTCGAAAGAAAAATTATTTGAATACTTATTAAGCTCTTATTTATTAATAGTTGTTATTAGTTAAAAGAGAGGTTAAAATTAAAAAAATAGTTAAGCCCATTTAAATGTTATGTGGTGTTAAGGCACATGCAAGTATTATTATTTTAGTAAAAGAAAGGGGGTGAAGTTGCAATCTAAAATCCATTAGAATTCATAAGGGCCCATTTTCGTTGGTCATTAAATAGCAAAGAGAGGGTGTTCGCAACGTATTTTGAAGGTTTAATAGATAGGAACCAGGCCCGTTTGATTTTTTAATTACTGTTTTATTTCAAAAATTGCCTTGATTAATCGCAGGCCCATTAAAGGCTTTTAAGCTGGCCTTTTTGGCATTTTTAGAAATCAGTTAATCATTAAACCGTTTTATTATCAGAGCATTTTTTTTTCAAACGTGAAATGGTTTGTTTAGAGAACATTGTGTGATTTAATCTGTTGCAAAGCCCAATAGGTTAGGCCCAGTCCGTGCTAAGGAAGGATGTTGGTTGTAACAAAAAGTTGTTGTTATGGACAAGGAAAAAACGTTTTACAGTAAAGGTCCAATTCAATGTAAATAATGCAGGGCCCAATTTGATTAACCACTAACAAGCACTGTATCAATTTGTAAGCAGATTTGCACATGTTTGTTGGCTTCAACAATTACTGTGTAGATTAAACCGAATAAAATGTTTCTACTAATCAAATTAACTAAATCAAATCTCCAAAACTGAATCTAGAAAATTATAGTCAAGCATATCAAATCTCCAGAAAATCCACACTAAAACGAAATCCAGAAATCACAATATACAGCAAAGCAAATCATATCAATCCATATCCCAAAAAATCAATTAACAGCACAAACTAAATCCAACATTAAAGCTGAATCAAATCAATTACAAGTGAATTAATTATATCAGAATCAATTACAAATTGGAATTAACAGAAAACTAAATCTCAAAAACTGAATAAAATCAAATCTCTTGTTTCACAGTCCAAATCTGAAAACGCAAAGGCCATACAATCCAACTCAGATTCTTTTACAGTACAAATCCAAAAAATTACCAAATGAAATCTTCTTTACCATTCAGCAACTAAATCTAGGGAGTTTTTACAGAAACAAAAACGTACTCACAGAACCAAATCAAATAACATTAAAAAGAAAATCTTCGTTTACAATCAATCGTGTATTACAGATCGAATCCCTAATTTATTACAAATTACAAACTTGAATCAGACAAATCCATTACAGGAAAAAAATTGAATCAAAATATACTATAATCAGTGAACATAATCAATTACGTCACAGACTAAATCCCTAATTTTTGTGATAATTCTAACCAAAACGCTAATCTAAAAACTATATAAACTCAGACATTTCTACAGAGAAAAGGGGTTTTTTTGGACGGCGAACGAAGAGAAGAAATTCTGGAAAAGAAGGTTACTGAGCCAAGCTTAAAGAAGAAATTAGAGTTTCGAAGCCCGAAACCCTAACCGCGTAACCGTGTGTTTTCTGCCGAGCCTCCCTAACTGGCGTTGACTTGCACCATCATCCTCAAATCTTCAACCATCGCCAGGGATCTGCAAATCGAAGGAGAAAAGAGAGGATTAGTTCAAATCAGACAAAAAAGGCTCAGAAATCGGAACATCGAAACCACAAAGAGGTAAGAGGCTGTTTGTTTGTCACGTTTAGGTTTGATTTACGTTAAGGGGTTGGGGTTTGCCACAGCGCCGCCGCCGAAGGGTGGTGGGTCTCAGGGTTGAAGAAAGGGTAAAAGGGTTTATTGAACGAGGGAGATATATTGGCTTGTTGTGAGCTGAACAAAAAAATGAAAATAACATATGTAATCCGTTGATCCGGTGTGCACACACCCATGATAATTAACATATTGCTTCATCATCACCCATTGGATAACAATCAGGCGCCCGTAGGGCCGAGCCACATGATAACTTCCATGCATCCACGCCCTACTGTAACATCCAGACCCCTCCTCAATTCTCCTATGGGCCAAGCCCATTGCTCTTCACACTCCCTATTCCATAGATTACTAAAATTTCAAAACAAACGCAGCCCCCCCCCCCCCCCCCCCCCCCCCCTCTGCCTGGGCCTGTAATGGGCCTAATCCTATTATTATTCACCCCTCCCTTATTTTACTTCCAAACTAAAAACATACCCCCTATTCTAATTAAAATATTTTCTTATTTTTCTTTTATATCATTATTTATTTTATTTTTTATATAATTATTATATTTTAATATTTTATTATTATTATTATTATTATTATTATTATCATTATTATTATAATTCCCTATTTTTTCCATAATTAATTATATTAATTATTATTATATAATTATTATTTATATACTAACATTTAAATTATTTTTGTTCAAGTGCATATATTATTTTATATATTATTTGCATTAAAATTTTCTCTAATCATGCATTAAACAAGACGTTTTCACAATTAATATTATTAAAAAACACAAACAAATCTCAAACTATTTTCGCGAATAAACTAAGCTAATCAACAGTTCTTTTTTGCAAATGGGTTTCAAACTAATTTTGGCTTACTGCATACTCAGTCAAAATTTCCGCAATCACTACCCCCGACCGAGTGCGAAGTGATTCAAAATATGCTTGCAAACCCTCTAAAAGACACCAATCCATACGGACTATGAATTGGGACTCTGATTCCTTGTAAGAGGATACGTAGGCACGCGATCTAAAATCGTGGCGAATCTTGCTAATTAAAACTTAAAACCATGTTTATCCCAAACCTAAACCCATAGCTTAATATCCTTGTGAACAAGGTGATGAAATGTGTCTAACACCTTCCTTTCGTCTAATTGAATTCGTAACCTAGAATCTCTGACCGCGAATTAGGGTTTTCATTTAGGCTCCCTTCCTTAGGATAAAAACTAATAGTGGCGACTCCTGATTTAAAAACCAGTCGCAACAGTGACCTACCAACTTTCACTGAAGGTAGAGATAAAATATATCATAGCATTGTTGTTCACTGATGATGAACTACCAACATTCACTGAGGGTAGCAAAAAGATAACAATCACCAACTTTCACTGATAGTGACCTACCAACTTTCAATGAAGGTAGAGATAAAATATATCATAGCACCGTCGTTCACTGAAGATGAACTATCAACGTTCACTCAGGGTAGCAAAAAGATAACAATCACCAACTTTCACTGATGGTGACCTACCAACTTTCACTGAAGGTAGAAAGAGAATATATCATAGCACCATCGTTCACTGATGATGAACTACCAACGTTCACTGAGGGTAGCAAAAAGATAACAATCACCAACTTTCACTTATGGTGACCTACCAACTTTCACTAAAGGTAAAGATAAAATATATCATAGCACTGCCGTTCACATACGATGAACTACAAACGTTCACTGAGGGTAGCAAAAAGATAACAAACACCAACTTTCACTGAAGGTGACCTACCAACTTTCACTAAAGGTAGAGAGAAAATATATCATAGCACCGCTATTCACTAACGATGAACTACCAACGTTCACTGAAGATAGCAAAAAGATAACAAGTCTTTTCCCAAAAATTCCGGCGTTTCGCCTAGAACGGGTCTCAACTTCTTCTTTAACCAAGGCATTCTGCCTGGAAAGGGTAATGTATAAGTTGTCTCAAATAAAGAGACCTGCTATTTGCTGTTATACGAAGGATTGTAAAATGACTCATTGGAGAAAACAATATGGCTTCTTGGGGTAAGAGATATGACTTCCTGGGGAAATGCTAACATATTCCTGCTGGGGGATAAAGTCTTCTCGTGCAAAATAAATGCACATTCTCAAACCAAAAATTGAAGCTTGCAACAATCCAAAGTAATAATATTGATGAGGACCAAAGATTCAAACCAGAAATAAACTGGAGTAAAACAGTTAACCAAAAATACATCCTTTGAGAAATAAACTCAAGAAGGACACCCAAATCATCCAGAAAAAGAGCTGTACAGGAAGGCTGGAGCAAAAATCTTCCACGAGGGATAACTCAGTGGGGAAATTGAAAGAATATACACTTTCTGCTTAAGGCCAACACTCTATTGGAGGGAGGACATCACAACTCTACAAAACATGGTGATATGTCAACAAGATATTAACAAATGTTAATGAGCAATGATTTGCTAAATTTAAATATGCATGATATATGTATGAATCTATGAGTGTTATTATGTATATGCTGACAAAACAAACATATAACACTGGGGGTAAACAAACAAAACCAACTCGGACACAAACAACACTCAGCTAAATCCTATCCAAAATGAACATTCCATAACAAAATAAGCACCAACTGAGGAAACAAAATCCTACTGCATGGCTTAATTTCACTGGGGAGAATCATAATATAGCAAATCATCAAAACATTCATTGGGGAATTCAGGCCCATTTTGAAAGAGGAAAAACATACAAACTTCACTAAGGCGTATAACGCTTCAACATCGAGACATCTATCGGGGACTTCGTGTTGACTCCATTGAGGAGGTCAACACCACACCATCAAAGGGGAAACCAATACACGTTCTTCACTGGAGAAACCAGAGATACATGTTCTTCGAAAGTAATTATTGTACCAACTTCTATGGGAAGAAAGAACTTCTATCAAATAAGTGAAACCTTCACTGGAGAAATCTTGGGTTGAGTCTTCATATCATGCAAACTCAGAAAAGAAGAAAAATGAACCAAGACTTGACTGGGGACACTGGAGTCACAAACCCAATACAACGAAAACATCTTGAGAAAATCTTCCCCAGGAAACAAAACTTCTCAAAACTACTGGAGTTCGTCCGTCCCTGGGATCACCACTTTTGTTTTCCTCTTGAATCATAAAATCTAAAGTAAAAGTAAATTGTAAATTCTTTTTGAAAAACAATTTTGTTAATTAATCTTTTCGCTTTGAAAATTATTATCAATAATAAATGGAGTCTTTGCAAGCTAAATAAAACAAGAAATACAAAGAATTGGGTAAAAGCTCAAATTTCATTGATAGAATGGTAGTCTGCTAATGGCGAGACTCCATGGATGATTACAAATTTTAGAAAATGGTAATATATATAATGGAAAAGATACATTGAGATACAACGACAACTATCCCCTCTAACAACTTTTGAAATCCTGAGCAGCAGCTTTCGTTGAAGTATGGTAAGGATCCAAGAAGATTGTTGCTTCAACGATCAAGTCTTGTCTGATGTAGTTACTTGCCAAGAAAATCCCTAACTTTTGCCTAAGCTACCCTTGCGGGTTTTCAACTTAGCGGGAAATTTATTCTGTTTATGTCTCTAATTTTTGCCTAGACCGCCCTTTCGGGTTTTCGGTCTACGAGACGCTCTTTTTTGCCTAAGTCGCCATTTCGGGTTTTCAACTTAGCAAGTTGTTCTTTTTATTTCTTTAGGAAACGTATTTCTTGACTGCATCAACATTCATGGGACGTGGGAACTCGTCGCCATCCATAGTTTAAAGAATTAATGCACCGCCAGAGAAGGCTTTCTTGAAAACATATGGGCCTTCAAAATTGGGAGTCCACTTGCCCCTAGAATCAACGTTAAAAGACATGATTTTCCTAAGCACGAGGTCTCCTTCTCTGAATTCATGAAGTTTTACCTTCTTATCAAAATCTTTCTTCATTCTCTTTTGATACAACTTCCCATGACACAAAGTCGTCATTCTCTTCTCTTCGATCAAATTCAATCGTTCAAACCTATTCTGGACCCATTCAGCCTCTGACAACTTGGTTTCCATTATCACACGCAAATAGGGAATCTCGACCTCAATTGGGAGTACTACTTCCATTCCATACACAAGGGAGAACGAGGTTGCTCCTGTTGAAGTGCAGACAGATGTCAGATATCCATTCAAAGTGAAAGGGAGCATTTTATGCCAATCTTTATAAGTAACAACCATCTTCTGGATAATCTTCTTGATATTCTTATTAGCAGCTTCAACAGCCCCATTCATCTTTGGCCTGTATGGAGATGAATTATGATGCACAATCTTGAATTCCTCACAAAGTTCTGTCATCATCTTGTTGTTCAGATTCAAGCCATTGTCAGTGATAATTCTGCTTGGCACACCATACCGACATATAAGATTATTCTTAATGAAGCCCACAACCACCTGCTTGGTAAAGTTAGCATATGAAGAAGCTTCCACCCATTTGGTGAAGTAATCAATTGCTACCAAGATGAAATGGTGTCCATTCGAAGCTTTGGGTTCTATCATCCCAATCATGTCAATACCCCACATAGAGAAAGGCCATGGGGAAGAGATCACATTGAGAAGTGTCGGAGGCACATGAACCTTGTCCGCATAAATTTGGCATTTATGACACTTCTTTGCAAATTTGTAACAGTCAGGTTCCATTGTCAGCCAATAGTAACCTGCCCTTAGCATCTTTTTAGCCATCGAATGTCCACTGGCATGTGTGCAAAATGAGCCTTCATGAACCTCATGCATCAACATGTATGCTTCGTGTCTATCCACACATCTGAGCAGGACCATGTCATGATTTCTCTTATACAACACATTTTCACTGAGGAAGAAACTGCCAGCCAATCTTCTTAATGTCTTTTTATCTTTATTCGATGCACCAATCGGGTATTCCTGAGTTTGAAGAAAATGTTTGATATCATAATACCAAGGTTTCTCATCCGCTACCTCTCATGTCTTCGTGTTTGTAGTCACCAATTTGTTCTTTGCTGAGGACTTTTCTTTGTAGTCCTTTCTTTGCAATTTTTATTTTCCCTAACTTTTTCCTGAACTAATTCTTTTGAATTGATAGTCCAGCGGGATGCCTTAATTTTTGCCTAAGCCGCACGTTTTCAAGTTTTCGACTTAGCAGGCTTTTTCTTTTTTCTTTTCTTGATTTTTGATTTTTGAACAAAATGTGTGACATTGGCTTGTCTTAACTTGTTGAAAAGATTATGACTGCCTCGTTTCTTGATGAATGAGGGATAACATTGTGATTCCACATCTTATGGCTTCATTATACATGAAGTATAGCCCTCGTAGTTTCTCTTCAGAAATATCTTACTTATGAATTTTGAACACTCAATCAGATTAATTGAAAACTACCCTGTCCCAGGTTAAAATTTGAGGTTTTTTCGTATAGAAAAGAAACTCCTACTTCAAGGCTCAAAAGGGGTTAGCAAGGGATTATCTTCCTTATATCTCCGGTGTTTAGGGATTTGAAACAATGCCTGTACATCGTCAGCAAGATTTTATCCAAAAGCATGCAACCAGAGATTTTGTGTTCTTTAGATCATCATCCTCCCTTCAATCTCTGCCTAGGCAAGAGAATGGGCAACAAGTTGGTATCATAATGCAAAAAGAAATTTAGAATTTGAAAACTAATATGAGTGAAACAAATGAATTTCTTCAAGACAAACATACTCATCGTATTAAGATAATCATTCAGATGCAAACAAGTTCTTACATGCAAACAATGTTTTTATAAACAAGAAAAATTACAAAAAGCATGAATAAGTTAATAATCCGGGAAGGCTTTCCATCTGGATTTGTGCTGAAGGAAACCTCTCCTTAACTTCAAGGCCAAAATCAACAGAGATTCACTTATGCTTTAGCAAAGGGGTTGACTTGGGCGGCAACCAAAATTTCAACCAAACCGGTTAAGTGCTCCATAGTAGCTTTCAAATTAGTCATCTCTCTACAGAGTTCAGAAACCTCTTGCTGGATATTCTCCATTGTTCCCTTAGCGCGAGTGTTATACTGGTGAGACCAAAGGAAAAATAAGACTTGGAAAAAGACCTTTGAAAGTGAAACAAAAAATGTAGAGTGATGCATGATATGCAAAAGAGAGTTTTTATTTGACTTTCAAGGAACTCAAGATATTAAGTTGTAAACATCAAAGTATGAAGATAGAAGATGAATTTTAAATTGGCTCCAAACATTGATCAAGTTATCATCAAGATCAATCATCCATTTTGGTGGATTAGGGTTTTCACCCTATAAACACCCAAGATCCATTGAGCTTGACGAAACTTGTGATGTTCACAAAGAAAGACCTCCAAATTCCTTGAAAGTCAAGTGAAAAGGGTTTTATGGATGCATGAATGCATGGCTATGCAACAACCACAAGCAAGGTCACAAATAAAGTCGGAAGGTTCAACGTCACGAGCATGGAGTCAAAGGTAAAAAAACATCCCCAAGGTATGTACTAACAGTTTAATCACACCTGCAAGACAAGGTTCTAAGAGTTCCCGGAGTCTACATTCCTCCTTTAGATATTACCAACGTTTTGATTACTCAATAATTAGCAATATTCTCAAGAGAAACTCATCTGAGCGTAGCATCGCGTAACAATTACTTCCAGATTACTCCGTTATAATCTCCGCGCTACACCTGAAAGGCCAAGATGTGTTAGGGTTCTACGGTTCTCAGCTTCTCTGGCTCCCAGGTCGAAAGCAACAATGTCTTCCCGATTACTCGATAAACAAATATTACGTTCAAAAGGGCCTTCCACTGAGTGGGGGGATCTCATGCCTCCTTCTTCGGGATTACTCCCTCAAAGTTAACACGACTATACCTCCCGTCCTATTCCTAAGTGTAACTTAATCCGGGTATAGGATTCATCCTTTGCAAAAAACCCAAACAACCCCAATATAAACACATAATCAAACAAATCAAATAATAATAAAACAGATAAAACAAACTAGGCTTAACCCACTTAGGGATGGACCAGCAAGAGGTCAATCTTTCCCCAGAAGAGTCGCCAATTCTGTAGCGGTGAAAATTGGAGATCGAGTTATTAATTAACTCGACTCGCAAAATCAAGAGTCGCCACCGCGCTTTATTATTTCCAAGAGGAAAGGGAAAAGAGCGAAATAAAACCCTAAAACATGCAATGTAAAATAATACTTAAAAGTAATGAAAATACAAGGCGTTTTTGAAAAGAGTTCTAGAGTTCGGGGGTTGGTTATGCAATGGGAAGGTATTAGCACCCAATGCATCTGCGGTACTCCGCAAGAACCTTTTGAAATATCTGTTTTTGGTTAAAATTGTTTGTTATATACAAGGGTGTATTTATCTACAACTATGTTTGTTTAAGGGGAAAGAAATGAGTTTTTATTATTGCGTTTGTGAGGGTTTTGCGACCCTTTTCCTACGTATCCAATGAAGGAATCAAAACACCGTAGTTCCTCTAGAAAAAAGTTGATTTGTTTGTGTTTTTTAGTGGACGACATTAACGCACGCATTCTAGCAATAGGCACGGCCGGTATCGCGGTAGAACAGAGATAACATGCCCTTGGGGGGAGTTTTGATTTGTTGAGTGTTTTGCATGTTTTAAAGTATATTCAAGTAATGATTAAAGAGTGTTTTGGATTTTTTTTGGTTTGTTTATTTGTTGATTTTATCTTGCCATGCACCTAATTACTAGCATTTGTACAAAGTAAAAAAATGCAGAAAGATAAAAACCTACGCTATTACAAACATATCAAAAGGCATAAAAAATATGAAGGAAAAAAAGAAGACAAAAGTAAGAAAAAAGAGTGTATTTCGACCCAGGCATTAGTACTCTTCGATTGGCATTATGTTGGCCTCCTTCAATTGGGGCTGGCAACAGCAAAGTCACGTCTTTCGATTGGGCCTTGGCAAGGGCGAGGTCCTGTCCTTCGATTGGGCAAAGGCAGCAGCAAGTTGTATCCTTCGACTGAGAGTTCGCACCAGTGAGGTTCTGTCCTTCGATTGGGCTTGGTTTGCCTCCTGGTTGTCTCTTTCGTTCGACCTGGAGAAAGGGGGTAGAAGCCAGAAGCTTCGTTTCCTATTTCCTGTTTCCTGTTTCTTTCATTTCAAACATTAAATGACAACATGGCCTGAGGCCATGCTAGTATTTATCTTTCAAACAGTTTAATAATTAAATCTAGTTCAGGTAAACAGAAAGCAAAACGAAAGGGTTAACTTTTAAAAACATGTTAACATAGTGGAAACGAAAGGAACAGTGGTATATACATGCTTGAAACGAACAAAAAGATTATTTACATGTTATGCCATGAAACGAAAAGTTCAAGGGTAAGAGTGACTTACCTTGCTTCAGGCCTTGAATGGATGAGGGGCCTTGAGTGGTGGCCCTGGATGCTGGATTCGAAAGAGGGGTCACAGGCTGTGCTTAGAGCGCTGGATTTGAAGGAAAAGAAAAAGCAAACGTGATGCTTCTTTGATTCAAAGGAGACTGAAGTGTGGTTGTTCTTCAAAGTCGAAGGGGATGAATGTGATTCTGATTTTTTTGTGATTTCTCAAGTGTTGATGAACTTTGAGAATTTTATTGTGTTTGAGAAAATTTGGAGTTTTTTGAGAATTTTCTGAAGATTCGTTCGCCTGGCCACAAGGTTCTCCCTAAAAAAAAATGTGTTGTAGCCTCTTTATTTATAGGCGAGCTTTGATATGGTTTTGGGGGGAAATCAAATAATATTTGAATTATTTGGGTATATTGTCCCCTTGTTTTCTTCAATGCAACTCTTGTGCACTCCTTTTTTGTGCAAGTACAGGACTGAGACAACGTAGGCTTATCAGTATTTTGGAGCTTAGTGGCAGGTTGGTGCAGGACTGCTGCATAGCAGCACAACTGGCTTGAATTTGGCAGTATATGGGACTTTAGTCAACAAACTCCTTGAATGCTACCCCCTTTCGTTTTGATCACTTCGACCAGCTTCATGATTACACAAAAATGTTCATTTCCAAACAATGTGTGCTCTAAGTACATTGCTTCAAAGGGTTTAGTGGTCCAATTTGTGAATCGAAGGAGGCCACCTTTAAGGAAATCACATGTCCAGCTTGTGGATCAAAGGGGGTTACTTCGAAGGAAACTACATGGCCAAATCGAAGCTTGTGACTGAAGGGAGATTGTATTGCCCAATCGAAGCTTGTGACTGAAGGAAGCAATGTTTCCCAATCGAAGCATGTGGATCGAAAAAAACATATTGCCCAATCGAAAGTCCGTGGTCGAAGGAAGCAATGTTGCCCAATCGAAGCATGTTTGCAGGCAGTAGACTTGTCCAGTCGAAGCAGGCTTGCAGGCAGTAAACTTGTCCAATCAAAAGGTTGAATCGAAGGAGACCTGTCAGCACCTGAAATCAAAGAAACAAAACACACACTTCGTTCCTGATTAGAAGTTAGTGATACATAGGCTAAGAATGTTCAAAACACTTGACAAATTCTACATAATCAATGCTCGAAGGTGAGAGGTTAAAACCGACTGTATTTAGTGACCTTGACTTTTGTATAAAAATGCAAAAATAAAAATGGGATCTTAGGTCAAAAATTAGGGTATGACACTTTCCATAAAAGCTTGGTCCAATACCCTCATCAACGATTCTCTGTGAGCAGAGGAGTTCATCAATAAAGCCAAGATGGATATTTTTGAAGGAGTCTGCAGTAGCTGATCTACAATTCCATAGTCAGTCATCTTGATTATCTTCAAAATATCATCCACTTCTTTCTCTAGCGTAGCTCCACTAGATTCACCCGTAACCTTCTTGGGTTCAACATTTTCAACAATTTTCTTTCTAGCGCTAACATCTCCACGAACCACTGGCGTAAATACACGATTGTTGTGGGTCACTCTGCTAGTCTCAGCAATATTTCCAACATCAGGCATCGGCTGGATGGGAACTTCCACACCATCCTCTAAGATTGTAGCATTATATTTGTACGGTACAACCTTATCTGACTTGTAGGGGACAGGACCTGGCAAACTAATCACCAATGGAGTAATAGCCGGCTTGCTATAATATTCAACTTCAAAAGGGGTAGGCGCACCAAAACAAGGCATAATAACATTTACTCCCTCTTCAACACATCCAGTCATTATGGAGTCTTCTTTGGAAAATAAATCCTCTTTTGAGGAGAAATACTCATCTGCAGAGGCATACTCATCATCTGGCTCTTCTCCAGCCAAACAAACCTCAATCATATCAACTTCATGGTAATCATCCCTTTGACCTGCAACCTTGATGGTTCCATTGTCTAACAACAACTGAACACCTCTTCTCACAATTGAACATCCTCGAAAGTCCCGACAGCAAATTCGGCAAGATCCATACTGATGTTTTACCTGACCAGCCACGTGGCAGAAAGTAGCGTGCAACTGCACAAGGTCCTCATTCATATAATCCACATCAAAAATTCTGAACTCTCCAGGACATCCAGAAACCATGTTTACCTCCTCTTCATACTCTGCCCTAGGCTAGATTATATAGATGAGGCCCTCATCTATCATCTCCTACAAATCAGCCTTTATCTTATCGCAGCCTCGTATGTCTGTACTGCAAATAGCACAACCGGAATGGTCATGCTTATAGTAGCTAAATTCAGAGGTCTGCATGAATTTTCACCAAATCTCTTCTAACCAGATGAATATAAAAAATTTGGAAGTTGCCTGGACAACCAGACACCATGTTCACAACATTTGCTCGTCCATGCTTGGGCAGAGGATTGTCTTTCACATTAGGGCCCACATCCTTAAAAGGATAGTAATTCTCAACATTATGCCCTGGTTCTCCCTGACGGAAAGCACATGTTTGGTCCACCTTGTAATACCAAGGCAAAGGCGATGGTACAATGAGAGGTGGTCGGGTCTGAACCAACTTCTTCTGAATTAACGTCGATAGTAACTCTGTATAACTCATAGGGATAGGGTCATAACTCTCCCTTCTCTGATTATACCCTTAATTCCCATGTTGGGATGGTCTCTGGTAAGCAAAAGTGGTTGGAGCTACACCAACAACTGGAGTAACTGAGGCGACTTGCTGATGACGCTGATAACTTCTTCTAGGAGGATTAACTCTCCTCTCTTGTATAATAGCATTTTCATCTCCTTCCTTATTTTTGGTAAACCCATAGGATGGCTTCCTCGCACTTCCAGAACCTTCACTCTTTGTTAAACAACCCTCTCTTACAACCTCTTCTAACTGGATACCCATGCCTACCATTTCAGTAAAGTCACTTGGCGCACTTGCTACCATCCTCTCATAGTAGAAATCACCCAGAGTTTTCAATAAAATCTTAGTCATCTCCTTCTCTTTCATGGGAGGAATCACTTGGGCGGCTACCTCACGCCATCTTTATGCATATTCTTTGAATGATTCCCTGTCTTTCTGAACCATGACCTTGAGTTGATCACGGTCAGGCACCATGTCCACGTTGTATTTGTATTGTCTGATAAATGCTTCTCCCAGGTCATTGAAAGTATGGATATTGACATTATTCAAACTCATATACCACTTCAGTGCAGCACCAGTCAAACTATCCTGAAAAAAGTGAATCAGCAGACGCTGATCATCAGTATGGGTAGACATTCTCCTTACATACATCACCAGATGAGCACGAGGGCAAGTGTTTCCCTTTTACTTCTTGAATTCTGGGACCTTAAACTTTGCAGTTATCTTAACATTCGGGACTAAGCATAAATCATTCACATTCTTCCCGAACAATTCCTTTCCCCTGAGGGCCTTCATCTCCCTCTGCATCTTGTCAAACTGTTCTTGAAAATCATCCATTTTATTGTAGAGACCCAAGTCTTCACTTGGTATAGGAAAAGGATGAAACATATCATCATTAGCAAATGGAATCATATTTACCATAGGAGGTGCAGCAGGAGCAACATGCACCTCAGGAGGTGCAAGAGTAACAATAGTCTAAACAACTAGAGCTTCTTGAGGACCAAGATTGAAACTTTCAGGTGTAAAATTCTCTGGCATTCCCCATGGACAACCTTGAGGCATGCGATTCTAAATAATAGTCGGAGTAGCAGATGCAGGAACAACCGGAGCTTCAGTAGTAGCTCTTGTTGGTTGAGGTTGAACACTCGGTGGCTGATTCTGAGCAGCCATCAGAGATTCCATCAGAGCAGTAAGATTGGACATGCCGACCTTCAAAGCAGAAACTACCTCGCGCAGCTCGCGATTCTCTTGTTCTAAGTTGTCTATCTTCTTTCTGAAATTGGCTCGAGTATTGTAGTGGTGAGACAGCTTGCTGAACAAAGTAAAGAATATTGGTAAGACACCTGGATATACATAACAAATGCAAGAAATACGTGCAATATGATGCATGATATGCAATGTACATGATTTATTTTTATTATTAATATTTTAAGGGACTTAAAGATTTATGGACACATTGCAAATATCAATGTAATAACACATTTGAGATACTGAAAAGTTTATTATAATAACTTTGAAATAGATTACAAGTTTCAACAATCCCAAGTACAAGATGAAAATAAAGTCTAAAACCCTAAGAAGCAAAGCTGATGGAGGTCACTCTATACGCGGGCGCTTCACTGTAAGCCTGGAAATCTGAGACTTCAATCTCTGGTTTTCTTCAACATATCTGGTGGCAACTTCCTTCCAATCACCTGAATCAGGAAGTGAGCAACTATCAACTGACTGAGGCTTAGGAGAAAATAAATCCCCTCGCCCCTCCATCATCTCTACAACCTGACTCTCAAGAATCTCAATCAAGTCGTCTTTCTCCTTCAAGTCTTCTCTATTTGAAATCTCTAAAGTTTGGCACTTATTCTTCCAAGCATCCTTTTCTTGTTGTATCCTTACTAAAGCAAGTCGTAGCTCTACTATATCATCCAATAAGGGAGGAGTGGTTTTCACAAACAAATCAGGCATAGATGCTTCCTGGGAATATGACATCTTCAACTGAATATCTCTCGTTTGGACCCACTGAAGATAAGGTTCCAAAGAAACAGCCCCTCTTGATCCCAAATCTTTCCTACTCTTCTTATGAATGTGACGCCAGGCCTTCACAATATGTTCCCTAGCTTCCTTATGGTCTTCTCCCTCCTTCAGGAAGAAACTACTCAAATGAATACTATTTAGTTTATCCCTCATCGGATAACCAAGCTGCCGTCGTGCGAGAACAGGGTTATAGTTAATTCCTCCCTTTATACCAAGAAGAGGCACATTGGGGAAACTACCACAATTGTCAACAATATCTACATCCTGGTAAGCTCGATGATACCAATCAATATCTGAGTGAGTAAGTGTCATGATCTTAGGAGCCCAACGGGGTTCCTTCCTGATAACCCAAAAAGCATCAGACTGAGGCATATAGGAGATAAATCACCGGTACAACAAAGGCGTACAATAGATAATCATCCCCCATGATAAGAATTCTGAAGATGAATAGAGTAATAAGAATCACCCAACAATGTAGGAACTGGGTTTCCGATCATGAAGATTCTGATAGCATTAACGTCAACAAACTTGTCCATATTAGGAAACAAGAACAACACGTAAGCAAGTAGAGCAAAGATGGCCTCAAAAGCGATTGTACTCTTCATCCTAGCAAAGTAAAGAGCTTTCTCCAATAAGAACTGATATGGTAACCCTCTAATCCCTCCTTTAGTAGTCATATGGGCTTCAACCTCAGACTTCCCCATATGGATCAAAGCAGCAATATCGTGTGATTTTGGCTCACCCTCCAAACCAGTGAAACGAACACAATCGGTAATAGGTAAATCCAACAGATAAGAATACTCCTCCAGTGTAGGCATCAACTGATAGTCAGGGAAAGTAAAGCAATGATATATCCGATCATAGAACTGGACCAAGGTCGAGAGAATATCCTCCTTCATCCTAAGCTTCATGAGAGGAATGATGGATCCATAATTCTTCTGGAAATCTGCAGAACACTCAATCTCGGGAATTAGACTGATCAACTAATCTATCTTGGGATCCTTGAAACTGTATTTTCTGGTATTTCTTTTTCCAGAATCCATGGTCAAAAGGTACCTGGGATATTCACAAATGGTCAACTTTTAAGTTCCTTGAAATGAAATTCCTTCAAAATATGCTTATGAGTGCATGGATGCATGATGCAACAATCACACACAAGATCACACATATAGGGTTCATAGGTTCAACGTCACGAGCATGAGGTCGAAGGTACTACCCATAAGGTATGGTCTAAAAGTTATCACCTGCCGAACAAGGTTCTAGAGATTCCTAGAGTCTACACCCTTCCTTCGGATATTACCAAATTTTTGATTAACTCGGTAATTAGTAATATTCTCAAGAAAAACTCGTCTGAGCGTAGTATCGTGTGACAACTATTTCCAGATTACTCCGTCATAGCTTCTGCACTACACCTAAAAGTCCAAAATAGGTTAGGTGTTCTACGGTCCTCGGCTTCAGCAGGCTCCCAGATCAAAAGCAGTATGTCTTCCCGATTACTCGGTAAACGACACTACAGTCAAAGGGGCCTCCACTCAGTGGGGGATATCATGCCTCCTTTTTTGGGATTACTCCCTCAAAGTTAACATGACTATACCTCCCGTCCTATCTTAAAGTTTTCCCAAGTCCGGGTATAGGACTTATAAGTAATCACCAAGCACCCTGAAAACTAGGAAAATCCAGATAAACAGATATACAACATATAATATATAATCAACAGTAGCATATATACAGATATAGACAAAGATAGGCTCAACCCACTTAGGGATGGACCAACAAGAAGTCAATCTGTCCCCAGTGAAGTCGCCATTTTTCTGTAGCGGTAGAAATGTTTAAGACTAAGTCATTGGATTGATTAGACTTATACAGATTAAAATAAAAATCACCACCACGCTTTATTATTTCCAAAGGAATGGGAAAAGAGCGAATAACTCAAAAGAGGGGGGAAAGATTCAAGGTAAGGGGGTTGGTTATGCAAAGGGAATGTATTAGCACCCTAAACATCTACCGTACTCTGCAGGAACCTCTTTGTAAAAATCTGTATATTTTGGCTATAAAATGTTGTATGAAAAATAGATGGCAGAGGTGTGAAAAGAAGTATATTTTTTTAAAATAATTTTTGCACCCGCCTCGATTGTGAACCTTTAGTGCCTACGTACCACCTTTCATGCAATAGGGGGTCATAGTACACATAGTTCACCTTTAAAAAATTTAAAACATAATTGCGTTGGTTGATTTTATGAGATAAGACATCATCGTCATTGTCCGTGTGGAAAACATACTTACTACCCACAATCATGAGAAAGGAGAATTTGCATCATCTCAAAGTGGAGGATATAGCTTGGATTTTAGAATCAACAATGCCTCACTCAACACCCAAGTGGAAAATATCTCTCTTCACTATATATTGTAGAAGTATAGTTGTTTGCATCACTACAAGGATTAACAAAAGTATAATCTTTTGAGAAAAGTTTTAAAGTAAAAAGCCAAAGTGGCAAAATGGTTTGAATGAAATTGATTGACTTTTAGTCTTCTCACAAAAAATGTCAAGGTATTATTAAGTTGATTGAAGTTTATTTATGAAAAATGTTTTGAAAATGCATGGACCTAAGCCCAAGTTTATTATAAAAATGGTTCAAGTTTCAAAACAAGAAGAGCTTTCAAAAGGAGGAAGAAGATTTTTGAAATTAAAGAAGATGGGAGGAGAAGAAGAGACTATCCTACAACACAAGGTAAAAGCTAGGGATGAGAACCATCTAACCAACAAGAAGCCAATACTTGAAATTATGAGTCAAGATGTAATTCCCATTCTTAAAATTAAAACCAAACAAGCAAAGATACTAGACCTCTTGAGAAACAAACTTCAAGTGTATTAAGTCTTCACAAAAATTGGGCAGAGTAACAACTGTATACAGGTGATTTCTAGATTACAGACAAAGAATGTAATCACAATAACCTACACACAAAACAAACAACCCAATGTCTTGAGGTAAACCTCAAGAACTCCAGACAAAATATCAATTAAGGTCACAAGGTCTCCAGCATAGGCCAAGGTTTCTAATCCTAAATCCAAGAAGTCTAATGCTCCATAATGCCAAGGATAGTAACCAAGTAGTTAAAATATCATTAAAGCCTTTTTTAGGGTTCATGTTGATTATTAGGTGACTTGATAAAGAAAAGAAAGGCTCAAATGAGCAAAACAAAGATAATAAGGATATAATAAATGCTCAAGTGAGCAAAATACAAATACATGAAATGTAATGCTTAAAGTAAATGGTACATAAAGCATAAAAAAAATAAAAGCATAAAATGGAACAAATTAATAATTAGTGGTTAGTTGGATGACCATCTTGAAACTTACATTTGGAACTCATTAGAGGATTGGTAGAACCAAAGCCTCCACACAACAAGTTGAATTTTCTTTTTGTCAAGTATATCATCCATTTGGAATCCTCACAAGTATCATTTAATGATCAACGATGTTTAAGTGATCCGCGTTGATCAAAAGTGTTGTAGATCCATTAGAGGATTGGTAGAACCAAAGCCTCCACACAATAAATCTCAAAGTTATTGGATCAAAGGGATCAAATTAACATACTTGGGCTTACAAACGAAGGTTTGGGCCACGAATGATCATTTATTCGAATCAGGACAAAATTTAGCGCTATGTTAAGCAATCGTAAGTAGACTTATATAGAAGTCGCACCTATTTTGAGGCCGGTCAATAGCAATCTATACACCATTTGTTTTGAGACATGATATATAGATCATGCTCCAATAACACTTAGTGTAATAAGAAAGGGATGAGATGAAGAGGGATGGGAAAGAATTCAAACCACATTTGAATTAAATTTTAATTAATCTATTATTAAAATCATTCATCCATTTTATGGAGTTAGACTCAACGTCGTGGATCCAATGATGTTAACAAAGTTCATAATCAAAAACTCAACCCAAGTTCAGCCAGAAAATAATCACAAAATAATATTGTATTTAATATATACATTAAAAAAAGGTTTTTAAAAAAGGTTTTAAAAAGGAAATAAAAAAGAAAAATATCAACTATATTCAAACTAATCAAGAAAAAATAAGTAGGATGATAGAAAAATCAGAAATGAACTCAAATATTTTTATAAAATTTTTGGTAATTTTTTAAAGTTAGAAACTATTTTTAAACTAATTAAAATTGCTCAAACAAGTAGAAAATAGATCAAAAATAGTAAACATCAATATAAAATTCCATAAACTTTTCGAAAAGTCAGAAATATGTAAAATGATATTTATGAAATTTTTAGAATTAAAAAAAAATGTCAGAAAGTATTTTTAAGGTAATTAAAACAAAGCAAACAATGAAAAAAATATAAAAAATATCAAATGTCAAAATAAAAATGTGAGAAAATAGTCATGAGATCAGAAATAATTCAAAGTATTTTTGTAAATTTTTTCATAATTTTTGGATAAAAAACAAGAGTTATGAATTTTTGAAAATTAAAATCAATTAAAATATAAAATCCGAAAATAAAATAAAACCAAAAATATATGGGCCATCAGATCATAGTTAAAATGCGTCATTAAGCTAATCCAATGGACCAGACGCACTATACTTGATATGGACCTTAGTGAGATACGCATAGGATCAAAAAAAGGGAAACCAATGAAATTAAAACGTTTGGCACGCTATCATTGGCTGAGACGAGACATGTCATCGTCTTCAACCTCCAGCCACCCTGCAATGGAGATTTTGTGAGATCTTTCAAATGGAAAAATTAGGATCCCAGACCAGTATCATTGGATTCGTCCCTTCAAGATGATCCTAACACCACCATCGCGCCAAATTTATATAAGGTATGTGTGACACAGTAGGATAATTGACTTGAGTGTTTTGCATTTGATCATAAATGTTGCGGTTAGCAAGAGTCGCCCTAGACTTTTCTTTTATCCAAAAGGAAAGGTGAAAAAGCACAGGAAAGACCTTTGAGATGTTTTCTTGAATTCGAGGGGTAAATTATGAAAAGGGAAGGTATTAGCACCCTTTTCATCCATGGTTTTCCATGGGCTCTTAGTTACTTGCTAGATCACTTGCTTTTGTTTGAAAACATGCTTTGTGTGGTTTTTGAAATTATTTTGTAAAGATGCCATCGTTTAGGCAAACTTTGTAATGATTCTCGTTCGTAAGAATGTATACAAAATGTTTGATCTTTTGAAAATGTTTTCAAGTTTGAAAGATGTTTTGAAAGTGTTGGAGTTTGTTTTGAAAATAGCAAAGATGTTTTTGTTTTGAAATTGAGCAAGTAACTAAGAACATTCTACCTACTCAAAAGTCTTTCATGTTTATTTCCTCTTTCCTTTGATATTGTTATCTTACCATTGATTTGGTAAGTAACCCTATCTTTGGATGTAAAAGGGACGAGCGGGGGTCATCGTATAACCATGATTAGCAATGTTGTAAGATATCTTAGCATTTTTTAGGGACTAAGATCATTTTGAAAGGCAACATGGATAACGTCATCGAGGAACTATGATCTTGTATTTTTTGCTTGTTTTTGCTAAGATACCTCACATGCATAATATGGCCATTTTTGTAAGGCAACCAAGTGGATTTACCCTAAGGGTGTTTGTGTGCAAGTGTATTGATTTACATGCTTGATTTGTCTTTGATTAGGGTTTTCTAATTGTTGGTTTTAGTCTTTCCATACAAAACCCTAATTACTAATATTTGTATATAAAGCATTTAAATAGCGGAAATTAAAATTACTACGCTATTACATCATTTAGGGGAGGGGGTATAAGAATTACAAATGGGGAATTGCAACAAATTGAATCTAAATAAATTATTACAACCATATTGAATTTGAATAAATGTACAAAATTAAATAAGTAAAAATGCAAGAATGTAAATGTAGAAAGAAATGTGATTTTTGTTTGGTTTTCATGAAAAGGGTTTTTTGACCTAATTGTATAAAATAAAATAATTAATTCAAAATAAGAAAATTAAGATTAAGTTAGTAAAATAGATTAATTTAAAGAAAAGTATTTTTTAGGGTTTTTGTGAATTTAATTAGTAAATAAAATTAATCAAATAAAAATTCCTAAATTCTAAATTCATTTTTTATAAGAAAAATATAATAATATAATAATAAAAATTAAATTATCTAAGTATTTTAAAAAGTAAATTAAATTATTAAATAAAATGTTTTTGTCATTTTATTTTTATGAAAAGTAAACTAAATAAATATAAATAATAAAATATAAATATTTTATTGGATATTTTGTTAATGAAAATAATAACAATTATAATAATAATAATTCTATTAATAATAATATAATAGTAATAATAATAATAATAAAGAAAAATAAAAAATATATATTAAAGTCAGGGGTTAGAAAGTAAAACAGGGAGTATGAAATAAGCAAAAAAAGTTAGGCCCAGGGGGTGGAGGCCCAAGCGCCTGATTCAGCCAAAAAAATGAAGAAAAATGTGAAAAAAAAGCAAAAGGTCACACTGGGGCTCGAACCCAGGACCTTCCTAATACACGCGCGCTTGTTGTACCACTGGGGTGGCCTGTTCCATCCGTTCATTATACAACAATCAATAAACTTAAAACAAAACAAGTCCATGTTATAACTTCATCTTCAACCTCTAGCCTGAATATCTGCAACTTGCTCATTTCTCATCCATTTGCAAAAATGTAAACATCAAACTTGTTCCAAATTTCACAACGATTCAAGAAATATAAATTACTAAAACTATAAATCAAATATGAGCATGAATTTTGAATGGTACCAAATCCTGACCTAACTTTTCCAGGATGTTCAAATTCAAAATTCTAACTACTCAAGCAATATAAATGAAATCTAAAGAGATGGTTAGTTTCAGGATAATGATATCTATATTTTATCTTTACAAATGAATCAATAATGATGCTTGTAGAGAGAGTTCAAAGTTAAGGAAACTTACCTCAAAACTGGAAATCGTATTTTGAGTTTGAGCACTCCTCAAGGTGTTGTGATCATGATCAGAATAGCTTCAGTGACCCTCCAGGATGCTAATGCAATGTTTAGTTTGTACTGGAGATGGCTGAATCATGCTGGAGATGTCCAAGTGCAAAGCTCTGTTTTTGAAAATGGAAGATGGTGTTATTGGTGTTACAGTCTTGTAACAGGGTGTGGGATGAGTTCTAAATGATGTTTAGAAGTTTTAGGAACCAAAAGGATTAAAAACACACGAGGGAGATGTGAGTTTCAAGCTTTTGGTCAGGTTATGCAAGAATAGAAGTATGTGTTACAGCTCTGAGTTCTTGAGAGCTTTTGGGCTTGTGTATGCGTGTGTTTTGATGCAAATAACTTGTGCATAAGTAAGGAGAAGGCTTGAGTGCTTGGGAGGGTCAGAAGTACAAGATATATGCTGATTGCTATGTTACTGGATTTTGAAGAAAAGTGAAAGTACGGTTCCAAGATGAAGTACAAGCATGGGCTGAGTGATTGTGAGGCTTGAGAAAAACTTCTTTGGAGTTATAGGTCGTGTATGATCAGAAGAAAACAATTGCAAAGCTCAAGAACAAGTTTTGTGCATAAAGCTACTTTTTCAAAATGGCATTGTGCACTTTCTTCCAAAAATGGACATAAAGCATGGGCAATGCATTGAATGCTTGAGTTGAAGCCTCTAAAAGTTGTGCAAGCATTTAATTATGGAGTGCCAAACAAGTTTTGGGCCTGCAAAGCAAAGATTGTGCAACATAGATTTGAGATTTGAATTCTTGTTCATCACAAAATGACCTATAATTCCAATTTGAAACCCTAATTTCCTCTCTTAGATTCTCCTTGCTCAAGAATGATCTCAAGGAGTTATTGGACATTTTGGAAAGCTTGTAATGTTATATACAACCCCTATTTGAATCACTTTTGAAAATTCCCCTTGGAACTATATGAAAAATTTCCATGAAGTTAGGTCAAAATCCTGCCTAAACTAGGGCAAAATTTTCACTAATTGTTTAGTTTCATGAACATCTACTCACAAAATCATAACTTGAAATCCATGAATTTATAGGAGAATTTGTGTAAAGAAATGTTGTAGATCTCATGGAGATCTACAACTTTCATGTTGAAAGTTTCTTTTGAACCATCTTGCATCATGGTGAAAAATTGGCTCAAAGTTATGAAAAAACATGAAGTTTTCAACACTTAAAAAAATTTCTAAGTTTGAAAACTTTGACTTTTCAAAATGAAATCTTGAATTTTTGATTTCTTGATGAACAAGTTTCATATTTTGACATGTTTTGATGAATTGTGATTTTTGACACTTGATTTTGACCATAAGGTCAAAGTTTGACTTTTCAGTGTACAATTGACTTTTGATCAGTTGACTGAAAATCAACTATCAATCAAATGACCTTGAGCAATATTTTGAGTCATTCCATTAGGTAAAAATGATTCAATTTAACTCTTAATATCATGCCTCAAACCAATTAACCATTTTCTAGGTCAAAAATCAGAAATTTCCCCTTCTCAGTCAAAACCCTAATTTTGACCATTTTGCCCTTTTGATGTTTTGATCAAATTTCTTGAGGAATTATGGTCCAAACTTGATCAAATGATACTTATGAGTTTATAATGTTGATGTGGATCAAAATTTATGAAGTTTGACTATAAATTGACCACAATTGACTTTTTCCTCAATACAACTGATTTTTAGGTCAACTGCTCAATTGACTGAGCAAAAATGTGATCCAAGGCTTGAAGCTTGACATGAGTAATCTTAGGGGTCCATAATGATCCATGAAAGTCATATGAGGGATTTAAAGTTCAAATATCCTTGTGAAATCTCAAACCCTAATTTCAGTCATCAATGCTTAAGGACGTGTCTTGAGCTGATCAATCCTTGTGCAGTCTTGAACCCAAAGAGATCTTTTGAGAAAATATTTGATAAATGTGAGGGAAAATTTTGGGGTACAACAGCTTCCCCTGTTCAATCTTCTTAAACCTGAAGAGTTAGATTTACGAGTATGCCATTCGTGACTTGAAGGTGGAAGATGATTGGACACTAGAGTGCCCAGAAATTTGCACTCGAAGATGGATTGTGAATGGGCTTATAGATGCCATTTGGAGGAATGATGGAGATTTGCAAGAGATGGGATTGTAGGTTCCATCCAAAGGTGACTGTTGACAGAGACTGTACTAAGTCCGAACATGATTTCAACTGGAAAAGAATCAGAATAAATCTTTGGAGTGATTTATCTGAACCAGGAGAAGTCTTGTATGTTCTTTGACTGGGAAGAATCAGAATAAATCTTGGAGAGATTTATCTGAACCAGGAGTTTTCTTTTGGGAAAGTATCAGGATGACCTTTGAGGGGTTTAAACAGAACCAAAAGGAAAAAATTGAACGTTCTTTAACTGGAAAGAATCAGAGTAAATCTTTGAGTGATTTATCTGAACCAAAGAAAGTTACTGCAGGAAAGAATCATAATAAATCATTGAGAGACTTATCTGAAACCGAAAGGTTCCTTTGGAAAGTATCAGGATAAATCGTTGAGGGGTTTAAACTGAACCAAAAGAGGTCTTGAATATTCTTTAACTAGAAAGAATCAGAGTAAATATTTGACTGATTTATATGAACCAGAGAAAGCGTCTGCAGGAAAGGATCAGAACAAATTGTTGAGATATTTATCTGAACCAGAGAAGACAGATGCAGGAAAAGAATCAAAATAAATTGTTGAGATATTTAAACTGAACCGGAAGGATTCTGAAAGAAATATCTGTTGTGTAGATGGTTAAACAATCCTTTCTTGGGAATTGATCTGTAATTGACTTGTTGAAAATTTGTTGATAATTTTCTGTTGATTGATCTTTCCTGAAAAAGATGAAAGGTTAGTCGTATGCAATGTCATGATGTATGAAATTCATAGTGTAATGATGTTCTCAAAATAAATGAGATTGTGTCGTATGTCTTTGTGTTGTCAATGTTATGACGTATGGATGCGATGTATGGACATATTAATTGTTATGCCATAGTGTTGCCGGAGTCGGGGAAAATAAATCCCAGAGTGTTGCTAGGGATGAGGAATGAAATTCTTCATGTTTTGAAGTGAAGATGAGTTGATGAGCTTCCATTTATTAGAGAAATAAACTTTGTTGTAAGGGAAACACCGTGTATTGCTTGTGAAATTTTGTTGGGGAATCCTGAGAAATTGGGCGACTTCTATTGGGGAGTGATAACTGGAAGTTTTGTTCCGCCGGAGATGTAAGAGAGCTTGATATCATTAAGCTGCACATTGTGGGGGATTTTATGGAATAGTCTAAAGACATTATCCTATTTCTTAAAGCCATTAGTGATTGTCTTTCTATTTTCTGGTCCTTTTTTTGTTCATTTGTAAACAGTAGTTACGTTGAAATGCATATGTTCAAAAATAAATCATTGGACGTTTTTGTAAACAAAACACAGAAATAAAGAAAAATAGATAGTGTTGCACTTTCAAAGGGATATTTTTGTATTTAACTTGAATAAGTATTTTTTTACAATGAGACGAACATCCTAGTAAGAGAATGTCATCGTAAACAAAATGAAAATTTGATACAAAGAAAAGATAGCCATGTGCAATAATCCCACGGGGTTCCTATTCTGCTATAACCTTCGTGTCTCTGAGCGTCTTGTCCACTTGCTTCCTTGGTCGAAGTTGATTGGATTGATTAGGACCATTGAGTTTGTCATTTGAAGCTAAAGGTTGTCTGTAAGGTGATCCAACGGGACATAGTCATACGCTTTAATTCCCTAACTTTTGGTTGGACCTCCCTTTCGGGTTTTCAGTCCACCGGGATACCCTTTTTTGCCCAAGTCGCCCTTTCGGGTTTTCAACTTGCCGGGTGTACAAATTTTTTGTTTTATCCTTAATTTTTGCCCGAACCTTTTTGGTTCGCCGGGATGCCCTTGTTTTACCCAGGTGTGTCAACCTAGCGGGTCTCTTATGCATATTATCTTTTGACTATGTATGCGTTCACAGGGTGTGGAAGGTCATCGTCATCCATAGTGGTCAAGATCATTGCTCTACCAGAGAATACGCTTTTGATCATAAATGGTCTTTCGTATGTAGGAGTCCATTTTCCCCTAGGGTCACCTTGTGGTAATATGATACGCCATATTACCAATTTACCAACATGATATACCTGACGTCTAACCTTTTTGTTAAAAGCTTTGATCATACATTTTTGGTACATTTGGCCATGACAAACAGCTGCAAGCCTCTTCTCATCAATTAGGTTTAACTGGTCAAGTCGAGTTTGGATCCAATCATCTTCACTCAGCCCTGTATCCTTTATGATTCTCAGAGAAGGTATTTGGACTTCAATTGGTAGAACAACTTCCATGCCGTATACCAAGGAAAAGGGAGTTGCCGCTATTGATGTACGCGTCGTGGTACGGTAACCGTGGAGAGCGAATGGTAGCATCTCATGCCAGTCCTTGTAGGTATCTGCCATTTTCGTATGATCTTTTTGATGTTCTAATTTGCGGCTTCGATAGCGCCATTCATTTTTGGGCGATAAGGGGAAGAATTATGGTGTTGGATCTTGAATTGCGCGCATAGTACGGTGATCATAGTATTGTTGAGATTCGTACCATTGTTTGGGATGATTCTCTCTAGGATACCATACCGACAGATGAGATTCTGTTTGATGAATAGTGCCACAACATTCTTAGTTACAGAAGCGAAAGAAGCTGCCTTAACCCACTTCGTGAAATAGTCAATGGCCACCGAGATGAAGCGGTGTCCTTTAGAAGCTGTAGGCTTGATTTCTCCAATCATATCGATTCCCCACATCGTGAATGGCCAGGGAGAAGTCAGGACATTTAAAGGAACTGGAGGCACATGCACTTTGTCAGCATCGATCTAACACTTGTGACAGGTTCGTGAATGCTGATAGCAATCTGCTTCCATGGTAGACCAGTAATACCCTGCCCGTAGGATCTTTTTAGCTATCGTATTCCCACTGGAATAGGTGCTAAAAGTGCCTTCATGTAGATCAACCGTGATCTTTTCTGCCTCAACCTTGTCTTTGCAACGAAGCAAAACAGAGTCGTGGTTGCGTTTGTAGAGAATTCCATTACTGATGAAGAACTTAACAGAGAATCTTCTCAAGAACTTATTATCATTGACTGAAGCTCCTTCTGGATACTCTTGATCCACTTGATACCTCTTAACTTCATGGAACCATGGCTGGTCCACTACTTCTTCAGTATTGATCTCGTGACAGTAATCTGGTTCATCCATCCATTCAATGGTGATCTGGGAAGCCTCGTTAGCACATTTGAGTTTAAACATGGATGACATTGTGGCTAGCGCGTCTGCTAGTTGATTTTGTTCTCGTGGAAAATGCTCAAAAGTTATTTCCTCGAAATGCGGGATTAATGTCAACACATGTTCTTTGTAGGGGATGAGGTTAGGGTGCTTCGTGTCCCATTCTCCTTTGATCTGACTGATGACCAAGGCTGAATCTCCAAATACACTTAAGGACTTGATTCCCAAATCTATGACAGCTTTCAGGCCAAAAATACACGCTTCGTATTCTACCATATTATTTGTACAATTAAAGCAAAGTCTTGCGGTAAATGGAGTATGACATCCTTCTGGGGATATGATTACAGTACCTATGCAATTTCCGAGTGCGTTCGAGGCTCCGTCAAAAACCAGGGTCCATCGGGATCCTTGTTTAGGTCTGTCATATGGTCTGAGTTCCTCACAGTTGTTTACCATCATGACGTCTTCATCTGGGAATTCGAATTTCATGGACTGATAGTCATCCGCAGCTTGATGAGCAAGGTGATCGGCTAGCACACTTCCCTTTATTGCTTTTTGGGTAGTGTACTGAATGTCGTATTTTGTTAGGGGATCATCTGCCATCTTTCTATTCTCCCAGAGAGGGCAGGCTTCTTAAATATGTATTTAATTGGATCCATCTTGGATATCAATAAAGTAGTATGGGTCAGCATATACTGTCTTAGCTGGCGAGCAGCCCATGCCAGAGCGCAACAAGTTTTCTCGAGCAGTGAATATCTTGTTTTATAGTCGGTAAATTTTTTGCTCAGGTAATAAATAGCATGCTCTTTTTGGCCAGACTCATCATGCTGCCCCAACACACACCCCATTGAATTTTCCAAGATAGTTAGATACATGATCAGAGGTCTTCCCTCGATTGGCGACATCAAAATAGGAGGCTCTTATAGGTACTCTTTGATCTCGTCGAAAGCAGCTTGGCATTTACCATTCCGTTTGACTACTTGATCTTTCTTCAGTAATTTGATGATTGGTTCACAAGTAGCTGTTAAGTGAGAAATGAATCTGGAAATGTAGTTTAACCGTCCTAAGAATCCTTTGACTTCCTTCTCGGTGCAAGGAGTAGGCATTTCCACTATTGCTTTTACCTTTGCAAGATCCACTTCGATACCTTTACCGCTGACGACGAAGCCTAGGAGTTTACCGGACCTCACCCCAAATGTGCATTTATTCAGGTTCAACCTCAACTTGTATTTCTTTAGTCTCTCAAACAGTTTCTGTAAATGGTCAAGATGTTCCTCTTCAGTTTGAGATCTGGCTATCATGTCGTCCACATAGACCTCTATTTCGTGATGTATCATGTCGTGAAATAGATCTACCATGGCACGTTGATAGGTTTCCCCAGCATTCTTCAACCTGAAGGGCATAACCTTGTAACAGAAAGTGCCCCACTGTGTGACGAAGGTCGTTTTTTCCATGTCCTCAGGTGCCATTTTGATTTGATTGTAGCCTGAGAAACCACTCATAAATGAGAACACTTTATGTTGTGCGGTATTGTCAATCAGAATATCAATATGGGGAAGCGGGAAATCATCCTTAGGGCTTGCCCTATTCAAATCTATGTAGTCCACGCACATGCATACTTTATCGTCCTTTTTAGGCGCTGGAACAACATTGGTGACCCATTGTGGATAGGAGGTGACGACTAAGAATCCGGCATTGAATTGTTTCATGACTTCAGCCTTGATCTTCTCTGACATGTCTGGCCGCATGTGACGAACTTTCTGTTTTAATGGAGGGCAGTCTTCTTTTGTCGGTAGACGATGGACCACGATATCAGCATCAAGTCCTGGCATGTCTTCGTACGACCAGGCAAAGACCTCAACATAATCATGTAGTAACTAAGTTAGACACTTCTTGACACTGGGTTCCAGATTGGCACCCACCTTGACTTCTTTCTTGTCCTCTTTGGTACCTGGGTTAACTGGTTCCACTGGTTCTTCATGGGGCTGTATGGTTCTTTCTTCCTGTTTCAGCAACTCGGCAAGTTCCCCTGGCACTTCACAATCTTCCTCACCTTCATCTTCGGCATGGTAGATTAGATTTTCATAGTCACAAAAGGCCATAGCAGAATCGTTACCCATGGGATCCCGAATGGATGTAGATATGCATTTTGAATGTGAGTGCATGTAAGAGTATAGCTATCTTTGAAAGAAATAAAAATGTAGAAAAATAAAGACAAATATCACAAAGTTTGTATGCAAAAACGTTCATGATTCATTGATCACATATGAAAATGAGGTAACAATCCTTACAAATGGACCGTTGTGCCTCGGGTAAGACACAAGGTTTTAAAAGTTTGAATTGTTTAAATATTACAGATCCAAAAAAAATTTGAAGACAATTAATGTTGGATAAAAGTAATTGGGACAAAATCTTTAGCTTCCCAATTGTTGAGTCCTCCGTTGATGGTTGGGAAAATCCAGTCTTCTAGGTCACAACTGTCATCATCATCATCCTCCATTGTGTTGACTCCGTGGTTGCTGATCTTCAAAGGTGGTCCTCCGGAACGAGCACGGCGTACAGCTTTCTGTTCCCCTTCTTCGATCACAACCCTGGCATCTTTCAGAGAAGACATCTTTAGCAGAGGTCTTGTAATCTTCGAGACTTGGGAAACAGTCTTGGTTACTGCCACAGTTTGTGGGACTTCCTCAAAATGCTGAAACAGAGTTTCAATGAATTCCCCATCCAATTCCACGTATCTGAAGGAGTTCAAGTGACTGACCATATATTCCTCTTCTCCATGGACAATAATGATTTTCCCATTGGTTGGGTATTTCAACATTTGATGTAATATAGAGGTGACGGCACCAGCGTTGTGAATCCATGGTCGGCCCAATAAGCAAGAATAGGAACGCCGAATGTCCATCACGTAAAAAGTTGAATCAAAGGTTTGGGTTCCAACTTTTATGGGGATTTCCACCTCCCCATGCACCATTCTCTTTGAACCGTTGAAGGCCCTTACCACTATATTGCTGGGTTTTAAGGCCAAACCTTCACAATCGAGTCTATCAAGAGCCTTCTTAGGCAGCACATTCAAAGGTGAACTGTTATCAACCAAGACATGGGCCAAAGTTGTGCCTCTGCATTTGACAGAGACATGAAACACCTCGTTATGCTTCCCCCCCCCCCTAGGTGTCAAGTCAGCATTATAAAAGCCTAAACCATTGTCAGCTGTTAAACTAACCACACAGTCTTGGAACTGATCAATAGATGTTTCTTGTGGCACATGGGCAGTTTTAAGAAATTTTACCAAGGCCTTCACATGAGCCTCGGAGCACAACAATAAATCTAGCATGGAAATCTTTGAAGGAGTCTGCCCTAGCGGTTCGACTACGTTGTAGTCGCTTCTATTTATAATTTTCAGAATTTCTTCCATCTCCTTTTGGGAGGCTTCAAGGATAGATACTTATTGCGCCTTCATTCGGACAGGCTCAACCAGAATTCCTTTGCCTCGAGTCTCAGTCGACTCGGTGGTAGGGGTGTCAGTAGGGATAACTATGGGAATTGTAGTAGGAGTGTCAACGGGAACAGAAGCAGGGATGATCGCAGGACCGATAACAGTCTTCGGAGGAGCAATATCGGGAGAGAATACTCTTCCACTTCAGGTTATCTTGTTGGTTCCTGCAATATTGCTGATGTCGGGGTTAGCCTTCTCAAGAATTGAGTTTTCATCAGCCAGCCAATCTTGCTTGATGCCGTGATAGTAGACGTCGTCCCCATAGTTCCATGGGACAATTTTATCTGAGGAGTACGGGATCGGCCCTGGCATAGTAATTATCAGTGGAGCCACTTTAGGAACTGATGTAATACTAACGGGTCTTTTCATGGAGACATTGGAAGGATTGGCGGAAATGGTTACTATTGAAACATCATTGTAAGAAATGGTTGGAACGGGAGTCTTTTCAAACAAAATATCTTTGTCAACCATTAGAGGCTGGACACCTGCTTTCAATAAATGACAGTCAGTTGATAGGGATAAACAGAGGTGGCAGTTTTCGTCACATCCCGGAAATAAACCGGCTTTCAACAGGTTCTTCTTGACAGTCAGGAGAGGAGTAACAATTTCATCAACAGCAGTAACAAACATATCATCTTCAACAGCGTTAACATCACGACCATGCTTGGGCATAGGAGCGGTGATAACATTTTGGATTCCGGGATCATCAAATTCAATTTCTTTTGCTTCAAGAAGGTCTTGCACCTTGTTTTTCAAAGCCCAACAGTTGTTGGTATCATGGCCTAGACTTTCTGAATGGTAAGCACATCGAACATTAGGATGGTAATGAGGAGATGTGGTGTTGGGATTCTTCGGGGCTTCCTTCAAAGTTACTAGATTAGATCTCAACAAATGTGGTAGGACTTGAGACAATGTCATATTTATCCGGGTAAATTGTCTTACTGGTCTTTCCGTTCTAGGCTGGTTTCTCCTTTATTAAGTAGGTGCAGGCTTAGGGATCATGATAGCCCCTACCATTGGATGGCGTTCAGTTCTATCTTGATTTCTTTCAGGATATACAGAACCAACTTCTTTCTTCCCAATAAATGGTTTTCTCACGGCACTGGAGGATGCGTCTTTTGAATCTTCCCACTCTTAATCCCAGCTTCCACTCTTTCTCTGGTTAAGATTAATTCAGTGAAGCCTGCTGAGGAGCTTCCAATTAGGTGATTAAAGAAAGGACCGGACAGGGTACCCAGAAACATTTCTACTAGCTCTCTTTCAGACAGGGGAGGCTGAACTCTTCCTGCTAAGTCCCTCCATTTCTGAGTGTAGTCTTTGAAACCTTCACTTGAAACCATAGCCATACTCTGGAGTTGAGTACGGGTGGGAGCAAGGTCTGCATTGTACTGATACTATTTATAAAAAGAAACAGCAAGGTCTTCCAAATTATGGATGTTGTCCCTCTCTAGCTGATAGAACCAATCTAGCCGAGTCCCGGATAGACTGTCTTGAAATAAGTGGACCCACAAATCTCTGTCAGTAGTGTGAGGCTATATCTTCCTCACATAAGATCGGAGATGCATCTTGGGACATGAAACCCCATCGTACTTAAAAAATACTGGTGCTTTGAACTTTGGTGGAATAAAAATCCCAGACACCAAACCCAGCTCTTCAAAGTCCAGCCCGAGCACTTTCTGAATCTCTATTGCACTTAGACGCTCTTCTGAATGTTTGTATTTGTCGTCATCTGGGGGATACTGCTCTTCAGAGTAATCCTCTTCTTCTTCCTCTTCAGATTCTGGTTAGGAAGTTGCTTCCTTGCCTTTCCCTTCTTGATTGTCTTTTTCGCCAGATGACGTTGCGAAGTCTAAGATCTTTCTGGCTTCCCCTAGGAACCTTCTTCCTAGATTCAGAACTCCAGTTGTTTTCTTTGCTTTCTTCTTCTTTTCTTCAATCAGCAAAGTTTTCAAATCCTCTTGTCCTTTGGCTAGAGTTAAGAACATCTGTTGAAACTGAGCATTCTGCGCCTGAAGGTCTTTTACTATCTGCTCAAGATCCATCTTACTGAAATAAACAGTAGAAATATGAGGAGACTTGTTGTAAGAAACCTGCTTATGTTATGATGAATGGAGATGCATATGCAATGATTTCAAGGAAATTAGAGATTTAAATTTGCTTTAGAGCAAAAATAAACACACGCCATATTAATAAATCAAAGTTTAAGTACATCATGCCTCTTTTGGGCTTAAAAATAAATACAAAAACTATAAGATAAAAAAGTTGTACGCATCCTCTTTGGTGCGATGTAGGCGTTCAGACTCCGCTCCTCATGTAGTTTCTTGGTGAGTTCCAAAACCTTCTTCTCGCTGGCATAGAATTGGGCCTCGAAAGTGTCTCGCTCCCCCTTAAGTTGTATCCAATCCCTTTCAAATTATTCAAAAGAGGTGGGCATGTCAGGATGCAGGATAGTGTATGGAACATCTCCTTCCACAACAAGCTCTATGATAACCGGGAGAATGGAGGGGTAAGGCATCATAAGACTTTGAGCACGAGCTCGTATCCAATTGAGGTAAGGCTCAAGAGGGGTGGAATTCTTATTCCCTAATGTCTTGCTATCTACCTTGTTCAACATCCTCCAAGCTCAGATAAACCTCTGGCAGTGACCTTAATTTTCATTCTCGTAGTCAAATACCAAACCTTGAATAAGCATCTCATGTGGGCCATCCCTTCGGGCGTAACCAAACTGTCTTAAGGCTAAGAAGGGGTTGTAGATGATACCTCCTCTAATTCCAAGTAAGGGGACATTAGGGAATTCTCCACAACGGTCGATGATAGTAACATTCTCTATAGATCGGGAACACCAATGAATGTCTGAATGTTTGAGCGTCATCAACCTATGTGACCACCTTGAACCTTGCTCGTTATTCAATACAGATTGGGGAAGATGCGAAATGAACCATCTTGCCAAAAGAGTAGTACAACACATAAGGATACCTCTTTTCCTCATAGTGCGAATGTGAAAAGAATGTAGGATGTCCCCTAACAAACTAGGCACTGGGTTACGAGACATGAAGATTTTGACGGTGTTTACATCTATGAGTTGGTCAGGATTTGGAAACAAACCATCCCATAGATGAGGAGAGCCACAAATTCCTCAAAAGCTTGCAAATACAAGGAGTTCCAACAGTTTTGGGCTTTTTCAATCAAGAATTTGGCTAAGAAACCTTTGACACCACTCCATGTTTCCCAATTAGTTGTGATATCAGATGGTTGCAAGTGTAGAGCTTGAGCAATCTCTTCTGGCTTTGGATCTCTTTCCGTACCGTTGAAGGGTAGTTGATTGAGAATGGTAATCCTCAAGAGTTGGTAGAATTTTTCCAAAGTTGGCACAAGTTGATAATCAGGAAATGTGAAGCAATGGTGTAGAGGATCAAAGAACTGGAAGAGCACCTTCATCATGTCCTCATCAATGTTGGAGGTGACCAAGTTTAAGAGGCGACCATGTATTTTGGTAAATGGAGAATTTTTAGGAATTCTTGATGCTAGCTGTCTAAGTTGAGGAGGGATCTTTACAAGATTTACTTGAATGGTTTTCCTGCGAATAGAATCCACGTCCTACAAAACATAACAAAGATAAATCCCAAAATCCTTGAAATGGTTAGTGAGTATGAGTATGATGTTATGATGTTTATGATGTTATGTACAAGTAAATATATACAAACAAAACAAACAAGTCCTTAGGTTTAGGCTTGCATGGAGTCTCATAGGTAAGTGCCCTCTTGAAGTTTAGTTGGCTCAAACCTATCCTAGAAATAGTAATCGGGTTCTAAGGGAGCTCAATATCACTGGTTTGTTTTCTCGGGCAGGGGAAGAAGAAGCTCACGTGTCTAACTACCATTGGCCTGTTTGAATCTCACGCATTTCTTGATGCACTTACTTTTCATTATATAATATATATTTCTTTTATTATACTAACAAATAGAACATGTAGCCCAGTTGGTTAAGCGCGCGTAGTATTGAGGGGGAGGACCTGGGTCCGATCCCAGGTCCTAGCATTTTATTATTTTCTTAACGTTTACATGTAGATTTTGTACATTACGCTACAAGACGTCCATCATGCGCTACTACCATCCAGCCATTGGATTTGTCTCCAATCTGATTCAACTTCCCACACATCAAAGACCATGGTACACCATCAAAAGGGAGCAGCACTGGATCCCACACAAGGATTGGGCTGACCAGCTATTGGGATTAAACAATTCAACATTGCACCCCCCCTGGATTACTTACTACACAGGCCCAATTCTTTTTCTTTTCTCTTTAATTCTATTTTAATTATCTCATTAATTATTTCTTTTTACAAATAACACCAAAAATCTTTTTTTATCATTAAATCAAAAATCACAAAAAACATAAAAATCATTTTTTCCATAAAAATATTTTATTTCCTTAATTAATTAGTTTAATTATTTAGGGAAATTTAATCCTTTTTTCATCATTTAAATCAATTAGAATTAGGGTTAATTTATACATAACCTAATTAATTTTTTCAAAAAATAACCTAAATCTTTTTTCGACTAGATTTTTTAGGTTTCTCAATTCATTCTCGTATTTAATTCTCCGCGCGCCTTTAATTTCCTTTTTTTATTATTATTGTAACTGCTCCGAGTTTGTAATAGTAATTAGGGTTTCAATTCCGCATCTTTATTTTAGGTCAAAATAATTATGTATCTGCAAAAGCCTTGTAATAGCCAGGACTTTAAATTTCTTGCATTTTAATTTCCGCAAACTATAAACTTCTTAGATGTATGTTAATAGGATTGTATGGAAAGACAAACTGGAAATTAATACAGTAGAAAACCTTAAATATGCAAAGATAATTAACTGAAAAATTACACTCGCACATGCTCACTCCTAGGGTTTACTCCACTCCGGTTGCCTTTGATAAACGGTCATGAAGTATAGGGTTTGTTAGTGGTCGTCCTCTAGCACCGAAAGATCTAAATGACCCTTTCGGATGTTGCCTCAGAAAAGGATCTTTAAGGCTTTAGGATGATTACTAACATTTCCTAACATTGCTTTTGTGATCGTATTTATCCCTTCGAATATCCCTAAAAACTCCAACGATGATGCTACCTATTTCTCAATAATGGGATAGCATTGTCTAAAAGGAAAACGAACAGACTTTTTTCGAGTACGTAGATTAGTTCCTAGGTACTTGCTCAAACAAACAATTTTTTTTCACACCAACACTTTTCAAACAAAGTTTTCAAAACAACTTCGTAACACTCTTGAGGATAGAAACAAGGGTTAACACGAAGTAAAACAAAACTTTTTAAAGCAAGCACACACAAGAAGTTTTCAAAATGAGCAAGTACCTAAGAGCCCGTGGAAAACCGCAGATAGAAAGGGTGCTAACACCTTCCTTTTCTATAATCTACCCCCCGTACTCAGAAACATCTCGAAAAAGGTTTTTTATGTTCTTTTTCCTTTTCCTGATTGGATAAAATAAAAGTCGGTGGCAACTCTTACTTACCGCGACATTTTGCAAACAAAAAAATTGCAAACCAGTATTAACAGTCAGTTCTGCCACCGTATCACAGAATTGGCGACTCTGTTGGGGAATAAAATATAAAGTGGGGGTAAACCTTAGGATCTAGGTCTTTTTAATTGCTTTCTCTTGATTGTCTTGCTTGCTTTATATTTATGGGAACTGTTTGGGTTTTTGATCCTACACCCGGATCGGGAAACACCTTTTAGGTAAGTAGCAATAAACTGTGAGGGAGTCGTGTTGAAGCAGTAGCTACGTTGATGTGGCTCTGTGATTGGTACCCGTAACCATTGAGATTCATCAGGGATATGTGCATGGCCGTCGCATGGTATCATAAAGCATCAATTGACCTTAGAACCTTTAATTGCATAACTTGGCCAGTAGGACGTAGCGAGATGGTCGACTTTGGTGTCTGCCCAAGGTCGACAGATACTCGATGCTACACTCATTGAGGTTTGACTTCTGTGTTTTGTTTGATTACGAGTCAATCGTCGATTGAACAAGGCTTGGGGGAAAGATCGGTGATATTGAGATCCCTTTAGAACCCAGTTACATATTTATAGGACAGGTTGAACCAATCCAGCTTCAAGAGGGTATGACCTTAAAACTCAAGCAGGCCTTAAACCTAAGGACTTGGTGTGATTTGTCTGAGTTTTCTATACCTGTGATTTATCATGACATCATAAACATCATACCATAGCATATCATACTAACTGTTTCAAGGGTTTCTAGGGCTCATCTTTGCTCTGTTTTGTAGGATATGGCATCCGCCCGTAGGAACACTATTCAGATTAACCTAGTGAAAGTACCTTCCCAATTAAGGGACTTGGCAGTAAGGATTCCAGAAAGCTCTCCTTTCACTGAAAAGCGTAGTCGGTTGCTCAACTTGGTCACTGCAAAACCTGACGAAGAAATGTTGAAAGTGTTGTTTCAGTTCTTCGATCCTCTACATCACTATTTCACATTCCCGGATTACCAGTTAGTGCCTACTATGGAGGAATTTTCTCAGTTATTAGGGATACCCATTCTTGATCAGCTACCTTTCAGCGGTACGTAAAGACATCCCAAACCTGAAGAAATTGTTAAAGCTCTATCCTTACAACGGTCTGACATAGTGACAAATTGGGAAACCAAAGGGAGTGTTCAAGGAATTCCGGTTAAATTTATGTTCGAGAAGGCTTACTATTTTTGGGATACCCTGGATCTACAAGCTTTTGAAGAGGTTTTGTACTCCTTGTCTACGAGATGGTACTGTTCCCTAATGCGGATCAACTCATAGATGTGAGCACGATCCAAGTTTTTCTGTCTCGGAATCCGGTACCTACATTACTCAGGGATATTCTACACTCTCTACATGCTCACACTCTAAAAAGAAGGGGGACCCTCCAATGTTGCACTCCTCTATTGGCTAGGTGGTTTATTTCACACCTACCCAGATCTACTTTGAAGAATGGACATGGTAAAAGATGGTCTCATCGACTGATGTCCCTTACGCATTCAGACATTCATTGGCGTTCACGGTTCTTGGAAGATGTTACTATCATCGATCGCTGTGGTGAATTCCCTAATGTACCTCTCTTAGGAATTAGGGCAGGAATCACTTATAACCCTTGCTTAGCATTATGACAGTTTGGTTATGCGAGAAGGGATGGTCCTCATGATACACTTATTCAAGGAATCGCCTTCAACTATGAGAATGATGTTCAGGGTTACCGCAAAAGGTTCATACAAGCTTGGAGTATGGTACATAGGGTTAACAACAAGACACTTGGGCATAAGAATTCCATACCTCTCGAGCCTTATCTCAGATGGGTGCGATCCCGCGCTCAAACTCTTATGATGCCTTATCCCGCTATCCGACCTATGATCATGGAACCAGTTGCCGAGGGAGACACTCCTCATCTTGTTCTTCATCCAGACATGCCAACTGATCATGAAGAGTTACAAAAGTCCTGGGTTCAGCTTAAAGAGGAGCGGCATACATTTGAAGCCCAATTCTACGCCAACGAGAAGAAGGTCTTGGAACTCACTAGGCTACTTCATGAAGAGAGGAATATCAATGCCTACATCGCGCCAAAGAGGATGCTCTCATGGGAAACCTAGTCTTCTTTTTGTTTTATTTTGCTTAATTATACTCTCAAAATACATTCTTTGTAACAATTCAAGTTTACTAATACAATTCGCGTTTGTTCCTTTTTTTAAGAAATTTGAGCCTTTAAGAACCCTTGAAAACATTGCATACATATCATACATATCATTGCATAACAGGATTCATAACAGGTTTCTCATCTCCTCCGCTGTTTATTTCAGTAATGTCTCTTGAACAAATTGTGAAAGATCTTCAGACTCAAAACACGCAGTTCCAGCAAATGATTGTGACTCTGGCCAAAGGACAGGAAGAGCTGAAGGCTCTGATTATTAAGAAGAACACTAAGAAGACCAAGAGGACAGCCGGTGTGGCACATATTTGCAGAAGGTTCAGAGGGCCGCCAAGATGGGTTGTTGATTTAGCTTCTTCATCTAAAGAGGGAGAGAATCAAGAGGGTGAAGCCAGAGAAGAGGACCCTAGTCCTAAAGAGTCTGACAATGAAACTGATTATAATGAGGAGAAGTACCCTCCGGCTGATGAAAAGTATAAGCAGTTAAAAGAGCGTTTGAGTGCTATGGAAATCCAGAAGGTTCCTGGGGTGGATTTTGAAGAATTGGGTCTGGTCTCCGGGGTTGTCATCCCCCCAAAATTCAAGGCACCGGTATTTGCTAAGTATGATGGGGTCTCTTGTCCTAAAATGCATCTCCGTTCATATGTGAGGAAGATACAACCTCATACTGCTGACAAAGACTTGTGGGTTCACTTCTTCTAAGACAGTCTATTTGGAACACAACTGGATTGGTTCTATCAGCTGGAAAGAGCCAATGTTTGTAACTGGGAAGACCTTGCTGCTGCATTTTATAAGCAATATTAGTATAATGCAGACCTCGCTCCCACCCGTACATAACTCCAAAATCTGTCTATGGGTTCGAACGAGGGTGTGATACGGTGGCAGAACCGACTGTTTTGGAAAATGCTGGTTTGCGTTTTTCGTTTGTGTTTGCAAAATGTGGCGGTAAGCAAAAGTCGCCATCGACTTTTATTTTATCCAACTAGAAAGGAAAAAAGCACAGAAAAATTCCTTTTTGAGATTTTGAGTACGGGGGGTAGATTATAGAAATGGAAGGTGTTATCACCCTTTCTATCCATGGTTTTCCATGGGCTTTTAGGTACTTGCTCATCTTTTTAAATTGCTTGTGCGTGTTTGTTTTGAAAAGTTTTTGTTTTACTTCATTTTAACCCTTGTTTCTGTCTTCAAGAGTGTTACGAAGTTGTTTTGAAAACTTTGTTTGAAAAAAAGTGTAAGTGTGAAAAGTTTGATTTTGAGCAAGTACCTACTAGCATCTACCTACTCGAAAAAAGATTGTTTCTATTCTCGTTTCCTTTAGACAACGTTACCCTACTATTGAGAAATAGGAAGCATCGTCGTTGGAGTTTGTAAGGGTCAATTCGTAAGGGACATACGATCACCAAAGCAATGTTAGGATGTCTTAGTAATAACTCTAATGTCTTAAGATCATATTCAAGGCAACATTTCTGAGGCAACATTTCCGAACGGGACATTTTATATTTATTTAGACAGAAGGGCAACCACTAAAACACCCTATACTTAATGACTGTTTACCGAAGGCAACCGAAGTGAGAGTATACCTTAAGAGTGCGCATGTGCGAGTGATTTGATTTCAGTTATTATCTTTGCACATTAGGGTTTGCTAGCCATTTTAAATTATCATGCAATCTTGTCATACAATCCTATAAACATACATCTAAATAGTTAATATTTGAAAGAATTAAAATACGAGAAATAAAAACCTATGCTATTACAGGCTTCGGGGAGGGGGATTAATTACATAGCCAAAAACCCGTAAAACAATAAATAAAAGAAAATTCTAATTAAACTATTACATATCGTGAGTAGTTACATTAATATTGCGAAAATAATAATAAACGCACGGGATGAATCGAAAACGAGAAATTAGGGTTTTGACCCCGACTAAACCTAATTAAAAGAAAAATCATTTTTTTTGTGTTTTTGATTATTTTGAGAAAATAAGATTTTAATTGAATAAATAGATAAAACCTAATTATTAATTAAATTAAATTAAGAAAAATAATTAAATTAACCTATTTTTCGTATTTTTTATTTTGAGAAAAGAAACAAAAATTAGATCAAGCTAACCCTAATTTTTTTTAATTGATTTTAATTATTTACAAAAAATTTAAAATTACCCTAAATTAAATTAAACTAATATAAAATTAAATTTGATAAAAATAAAAACCTAATTCTAAATTTGTGAAAATTAATTTTATGCTTTTTTTGTAAAAAAAATAATTATTTGTGTTAGAAAATAATTAAACAAAATAATAAATAAAAGAAATAATTAGAAAAGAAAAAGAAAAGGGCCTGATGTTGCTTAGCAAAAGGGGGGTCTGACTTGCAATTTTAAGCCTAATAACTCCTGGCCTGTATTGACTTTGCCAATCCTATGCATGTGCTTGACTGGGCGTATGATGGACCCTCACGTGGGAAGCCTTGGATCTAGCATGCTGAAGATCTGGATGATGGGATATTGATGGTGTATGGTGGACTCATGGGGTGCCAGCACGTCTGATTATGCAAAGAAAAACAACATAAGGCAAATATGGGGACCTGGGGATCAAACCCAGGCCCTTAGGCATCCTTACCCTGCGTGCTTGCCAGCTGAGCTGGTTGTGTTAGTTGTAACAATAATTAACAATAAATATCATATGCTAAAACAGATGGCTAAGCTCAAAAAATGCGCGAAATTCAAATGTCCCAGTCATGGAGCGCCACGTTACTTTCTTCTTCCTCCCACCGTTGCTGTAAATTATATGGCTTTTACCTACGGACACCAAGCGTAGGTATAGCCCTGTGCATCTCCAAAATCTTATCCCTGCATGATAAATCACAACCAGTGGTACCAATCAACTCATTGCAACCTCACGAGCATCATGGTACCACTATCCATGGCCAATTGTCCCTGTACAAGAAAACCCTAAACACAAACAAAAAACCCTAGCCATGGCACTTTGCTATACAGTTAATGAAAACGCAATTAAATATTACCATTAGCTTGCAAATATCATTAGGTTTAAGAATATATCAATGAATCATGCTAAATGTGCCAGAATTATGATATTCGAATTCAAGAAAACATGAAATCATGGGACTCTTACAGTGCATTTCAAGGCGTGGAGAAGCTGGTTAATGGTTGAAACACGTTCCTGGGATGTCCAGCAAACGTTTGGGATGGCTAGAATGCTTTGAATTGATCTACAACATGGAAATCAGTGTGCCAATTTTCTTGATTTTTTTGTAATTTGCTCTCTCTCTCTTGCACGCCTCTAATCCCCTGTTTTTGATCTGCAAATGTTCCTTATGTACCCTAGAATGAATTAGGGTTGCAACTTGGTTTCAAATCTTCTCCAATTATGATTATTGAATCATGATTTGATCCTTATGCAAATATTTCCAAATCAATAAAAATGTAATCTTTTTGTATCCAAATGAACCTTGCACGATTTGATCTCAATTCCAGCTGTATAATATATACCTAAGCATGCACAAAATCTCAAGCTTTGATTAGTTTTTGATATTTTCATGATTTAATTTTGATTTTATTTGATTTAATTGAAATAAAATCAAAATAAATAACAAAAATAAAATAATGACAAGTGGAAGGGGTCATGGATTGTAGGTCACATTACAAACTCAATGCAAGCATAAAAAGTTGGGCCCATTTGACAAAAATTGCAATTCTGGACACATTTTCCAGTGCAGAACTCTCTCAATTTTGACCCTATAGATGTGTTCTTGGACTTTTTAGAAAGCTTAAGATGTCCTCTAAACAACCCTTTTGGTCGAATCTCAATTGAGTCTTCCATGTTCATGTATGAAGCTTTGACATAAAAGGTATTTTTGTTGACTTTCAAAAATGTCCTATAATGTCCAAATTCACATCTTCTTGTGAGTGCATACTTTGAACTTGGGAGCTGAAGATGGATTGTAGAGAATTGAATCCTCTTCAAAATGAGATTTGGATGGATCATTTTTGATAAAGTATGAGAAAGTTATGCTTGGTCAAAGTTGAGTTGACTTTTCCTACAAAACCCTAATTTAGCAACTTTTGGGTTTTGATGAATTGTGAGCAATCCTTGAGGAATCATGATCAAACCTTGATCAAATGATGAATAATACTTCAAAATGAGTATGTTGACCAAAAATCTTGAAGTTTGACTGTATGTGGGCCACAGTTGACTTTTGCCCTAGCATAGTCGATTTTCAGACCTTTGAGCAATTGACTGAGCAAACTTCCTCTACAAGGCTTGAAATTTGACATGGATGATCTTGAGAACATATTAGGAAAATGGTGAGAATTTGGGATCCTTTGGACTCAAATATCTTGATGCAAACTGAAACCCTAATTTGAGGTAGACTGCCTTAGGAGAGAGTTTGTCTGGTCAACCCTTGGACTTCCTTGAGCAATTTGAGGACCTCACTTGAAATGTATTGAGAAATATGGGAGGGCAAATTTTAGGGTACAACAACTTCCCCTGTTCAATCTTCTTAAACTTGAGGATGTAGATTGGCTTGTCTGTCTTTCGTGATCTGAAGGTGGAAGATGATTGAACACTAGAGTGCCCAGAACTTTGCACTCGAATGAAGTGGTACTCATATTGCAATGTCGGGAATGGGCTTATATATGCCATTTGGAAGTCAATGACGGAATATGGGCTTAAAGATGCCATCAGAATAAGTGTCGATCGCATAAGAGATTCCTTTGCGAGAACCCGTATACCTGTTATTGAGGAGGACTTCGCTGGGGAACGATGTTCTTTGTCTTGAGAGAGATAGAGTTTTAGGAACTTCAGTTGTCCGTTACTCTACTGGGGAATCATCTCTTAGTCGAGGAGGAGAAAATGAACTTGCTATCTGGTCGTATTCCAGGCTTTGCAATTTCTCACTTCTTATCTGGTCATGCTCCAGGCTTCATAAGGAATCAAGTGGTTATCTGGTCGCATCCGGGCTTCCAACTTGAATTTAAGGCATACTAATATCTGGTCGATTTCTGGGCTTCATAGTAATTAGCCGGGTAAACTGCTATTTGGTCGAATTCCAAGCTTCGCAGTACCTTATACTATTATCTGGTCGTGTCCCAGGTTTCAGTATCCTTTTTCGCTATTTGGTCGTGATCCAGGCTTCACAATGTCTTGTACCATTATCTGGTCGATTCCAGGCTTCATGGTGTCTTGTATTTCTATCTGGTCGATTTCCAGGCTTCACAATAACTTGCTGAGGGTTAAGCTATTTTCCAGTCAATTACCAGGCTTCATAGCTTGTATTTAAGACATACCACTATTTGGTCGATTTCAGGCTTCATAGTATTCTGGAGATATCAAGATATTATCCGGTCGATTTTCGGGCTTCATAACTTGAACTGGAATAGAAATCTTAGTATCGATTTGACTGAACCACAGGAAACTTGTGAGAACTTGTTTGTATCTTTTCCTGAAAGGTAAGGAGTTAGTCGTATGTAATGATGTATGAAATGTATAGAGTAATGATCTTCTCAAAATAAATGAGATAGTGTTGTATGATGCATATGTGTATGCCATGATGTATGAATATGCAATGTTCTTATGATATTTTCTGACTGGAGAGAATAAACCCTGGACTGTTGCTAGAGAGTATAAGGAGTTGAGTTCTTCGTTCTCGCTGGGGATAGTGACCGAAGATGATTAGCCAGAGACTTGCGTCCGTTCTGCTTGAGAATACTCCACCAGGAGAGACTCTGTTTGAGAATAACCCTGTGGGAGAATGACTCTGTGGGGAAGAGAAAAATATGTTGGACGATCTGCTGACTTGGAGAAACCACTCCGCTAGGGATGAATTACCGTTGCTGGTGATAATGAACTCTGTCGGGGATTAAATTTTTGCCTGTGGAAGAAATAAACTCCACTGATGGTGAACTTATATTGTTGGTGATAGATAAACTCTGCTTGGGGAGAATTTTGCCGACTTATTCGTGATTATGAACCTCGGCTGGGGAGATCTAACACCACTGTTTTTGGATACTTCCTACTCTTCGGGGAGTGTATGTACCTTTAATCATATTCTCAAGCTGACTCTATCCCGGTACCTGGTAGGTAGAGCAACTGTAAGTTTTGGACATTTCTTGTTTGCCCCTGTTCTTGGAATTACGAGTAATTGTCTTTTGTTTCTTATGTAAGTATTTATGGGCAATAATTATTTTCAAATGCATATATCATGAATGAATCATTGGACGTTCTTGCAAAACAAAACAGGAAAAGAAAAAAAACAAGTTGAAATTTCTTGTGAAAATGAATTGTATTGATTTTTGAAGTTGGCCTGTAATAGGCGTTTTGTACAGGAGGCTGACGTCCTAGTAAGGGAATGCCTCCGAAAGATAGAAATTACAATTTGTGAAAAAAAGAAAGAAAAACAGCTATGTAAACAATCCCATTGGGTTCCAACTCTGCTATTGCCTTTATATCTTCGAGCGCCTCATCACTTTGCTACTTGGTCAAAGGTAGCTCAGATTGATTGGCGCCGTCTGAGCTTGATAGTCAATACCGAAGTCTGGTTGCAAGATGATCTAACAAGACATAGTGTTACGCTTTGATCCCTAATTTTTTCCTGGACCGCCCTTTCGGGTTTTCAGTCCACCGGGATACCCTTTGTTGCCCAAGCCGCCTTTTCAGGTTTTCGACTTGCCGGGTGTACAGTTTTTTTTCTTCATTTTCATCCCTTAATTTTGCCCGAACCCCTTTTGGTTCTCCGGGAAGCCCTTAATTTTGCCTAGGCCAGTCGACCTAGCGGGTCTTTAATTATGCGTAGTATTTTTTCACTATGTCTGCATTGACGGGGTGAGGAAGGTCGTCACCATCCATGGTGGTTAGAATCATAGCTCCTCCCGAGAAAATGTTCTTAACCATAAATGGCCCTTCGTATGTGGGGGTAAATTTTCCCCTGGGATCACCTTGCGGCAGTATGATGCGTTTGATCACCAGATCCCCGACTTGATATTCTTAACGTCTGACTTTCTTGTTAAAAGCCTTGATCATTCGTTTTTGGTACGTCTGACCATGACAAATAGCAGTGAGTCTCTTTTCATCTATTAAGTTTAGTTGATCAAGTCGGGTCTGGATCCAATCATCTTTGCTCAAACCCGCATCCTTCATAATCCAGAGACAGGGTATCTGGACCTCAATGGGTAAGACTGCCTCCATTCCATACACCAAAGAGTAGGGTGTTGCCCCTGTCGACGTCCGCGCTGAGGTACGGTACCCATGAAGAGAGAATGGTAACATCTCGTGCCAGTCTTTGTATGTCACCGTCATCTTCTTCACAATCTTCTTGATGTTCTTGTTAGCCGCTTAAACAACCCCATTCATCTTCGGCCGGTAGGGAGAAGAGTTATGATGCTGAATATTGAACTATTTGCAAAGCTCGGTGATCTATGTATTGTTGAGATTTGTACCATTATCCGTAATGATCCTCTCCGGTACACCATATCGACAGATCAGATTGTGTTGGATAAACTGCGCCACGATGTTCTTGGTTATTGTAGCAAAGGAAGTTGCCTCAACCCACTTCGTGAAGTAATCAATAGCCACCAAAATGAAGTGATGCCCGTTGGACACAGTAGGTCTGATCTCGCCTATCATGTTAATGCCCCACATTGCAAAAGGCCAAGGAGCTGTCAGAACATTCAGGGGAACTGGAGGTATATGCACCTTATCAACATAGACTTGGAACTTAAGACAGGTTCGAGAATGCTGATAACAATCAGCTTCCATAATGGACCAATAATATCCTTCCCGTAGGATCTTATTTTCCATGGTATGTCCACTGGAATGAGTTATGAAGGTACCTTCATGCAACTCTGCCACGATCCTTTCTGCCTCGCTTTTGTCCACACATCGCAGTAAGGTTGAATCATGGTTACGCTTATAAAGAATCCCATTGTTGATGAAGAACTTCGCAGTGAACCTTCTCAATAACTTCTTATCATTAACAGATGCACCCCCGTGGTATTCTTGAGCCTCAAGATACCTCTTTACCTCGTGAAACCAGGGTTTATCTGCTACTTCTTCCATCTCAATGTCATAGCAATGTGCGGGTTCATCCAACCTCTCGATGGTAATCTGGGGAACTTCATTGTCCCACCTAACTTTGAACATAGAGGACATGGTAGCTAGCACGTCCGCTAACTGGTTCTCTTCTCTCGGAAAATCTTTAAAGGTTATCTACTCAAAGTGCGGGAGCAATTTCAACACATACTCTTTGTAAGGAATAAGATTTGGGTGCTTCGTATCCCACTCGCCTTTGATCTGACTGATCACCAGAGCAGAATCTCCGAATACATTCAAGAACTTAATACTCAGGTCAATAGCAGCTCGAAGACCCATGATGCACGCTTCATACTCCGCCATATTGTTGGTGCAATTAAAACATAATCGGGCGGTGAATGGAGTATGACAGCCCTCAGGAGATATAATTACAGCACCAATGCCATTACCCAACGCGTTCGAGGCTCCATCAAAATACATAGACCATCGGGATCCTTCCTCAGGTCCTTCATCCGGTCCAGGTTCTTCACAGTCGGTCACCAACATGATGTTCTCATCCGGAAACTCGAAATTCATGGACTGGTAGTCATCCACGGCCTGATGCACCAAATGATCTGCCAATACACTCCCCTTGATTGCTTTTTAGGTTGTGTATTGGATGTCATACTCAGTTAAGGTCATCTTCCATCTTTCTATTCTTCCAGACAAGGCAGGCTTTTCGAAGATATACTTGATTGGATCCATCTTTGATATCAATAAGGTGGTGTGAGTCAGCATATACTGTCTCATCTAGAGAGCAGCCCATGCCAAAGCGCATCAAGTTTTCTCGAGAAATGAGTATCAGGTCTCACAGTCGGTAAACATTTTGCTAAGGTAGTAAATAGCGTGCTTAGGTATTGGCATGCATTTTTGGTAAAACCAGGTGTATGAATGTCATGACTGATGTCATAACATTCTAGTTTATTAGATACAGATTTATTAGGTACCTTTGCATAAAAATATTGTCATACGGGTACTGATGTTTATGAGTGTGTATCTGAGCATTTTGCAAAATGATCACATTTACCTAAATCAGTAGACAGGTTTTCAGATGTCATAATAGATGTTAAGACATCCTGTTCTGAACTAACAGGTATGCAGTTTGGTTAATTCTGAGTTTTTTCAGGAAAATGACTCAGTCTTTCCAGAACAGAATCCTGCGTTTTCTTTGGGTTAACCTAGCTCAACCCCAACCTGGTTGATAAAGTCCTGTGACCTAGTCTTAAGGACAAACATAATTAACCCTAGCTTTTTGTGGAAACCCTAACTGAAGTTGCAGCTGCTATATATTCAACAGGGCTGCTGTTTTGAATGCAATCCCTTTTTTGACAGAAGATCATTTAGAATATGTATAGTTTTTACTATTGTAATCCAAGCAATTATCATTGTGATAAGTGACTTGGAATAGGTTTTAATTGTAAGGGTTGTGTAACACTCAAAGCTTTGAAGCAAGAGTGTTTGTATGTCTCTTGACTAAAGCTGTGAAGCAAAGTCAAGTTAGGTTTGTGTATCACTCAAAGCTGTGAAGCAAGAGTGTTTGTGTTGCTTGGTTAAAAATCTGTGAAGCATAATCAAGTGTATGTTTTGAAGAGTGTCTTCAACTATTCATTAGTCAAATTGTTTTATGTATCACTGCTGTGATTGAGGGGGAGTGAGTAGGAACTCAGGTTTAAGTTGTACTTAGATTGAAGTTGCATTGGGTAGGTCTTAAGTGAAGGAGATAAATTGGTTGGTTTATTCCTGAATTAATATCTCTTATAGTGGATTTCCTCCCTGGCTTGGTAGCCCCCAGAGTAGGTGTTGTTGCACACTGAACTGGGTAAACAATTGACTGTGTTCTTTACTGTTTTTGTATTTACTGTCTTATAGAAAGCCAGATATGGTGTCATAACATTGAACGTGACATTGAGTATCTGCAGCCAGAATTTCAATTAGCATCAGAGCAGGCACCCTGCCTGTATTACTGGGTGAGATCTAGGGATATCACTTTCTGGCACTATGGACAAAGAAGGAGTTTTTGGAAATAGACCACCCATTATGGATGGAACAAATTATGACTACTGGAAACCTCGTATGATTGCCTTCTTAAAATCTCTGGACAAAAAGGCTTGGAGAGCTGCTGACAAAGGATGGATCCATCCCACCATAACTGAGAAAGATGGGACAATCAGTTTGAAGCCTGAGGAAGATTGGAGTAAAGAAGAAGATGAGTTAGCCCTGGGAAATTCCAAAGCCTTAAATGCCTTGTTCAATGGAATTGATAGAAACATTTTCAGACTAGTACATCAATATGAACTGGCCAAGGAAGTTTTGGACACTCTCAAAACTACCCATGAGGGCACTTCCAAAGTAAAAATATCAAGGCTTCAGATGTTGACTACCAAGTTTGAGAATCTAAAAATGATGGAAGATGAAACCATTCATGACTTTCACATGAACATCTTGGAGATTGCCAACACCTCAGGAGCACTGGGAGAAAAAATGGCAGAAGAAAAATTGGTGAGAAAGATTCTCAGATCCTTTCCTAAAAGATTTTCAATGAAGGTAACTGCCATAGAGGAAGCCCAGGACATCAGCAAGTTGAAAGTGGATGAACTAATTGGGTCTCTTCAGACTTTTGAGATGGGGATCACTGAAAATGGTGACAAGAAGAATAAGAGCATAGCACTTGTATCCAACACTGATGTTGAAAACAAGGAGGATGAAGAAGAAAATATTTCAGAAGCTGTAGCCATGCTTGGAAGACAGTTCAACAAACTCATCAAAAGAATAGATCCAAAGTCAAGGTCTAATGTTCATAACATTCCCTCTGACATTGACAGTTCCAGCAGAAGACCAAGGTCAGAAGAGAAGGGAAATCAAGGCAGAGGTGTTCAATACCATGGCTGTGAAGGATATGGGCATATTCGAGCTGAATGTCCTACCTTTCTTAAGAAACAAAAGAAAGGAATGACTGTTACTTGGTCTGACTATGATTCAGAAAGTAATTCTGAAGAAGAATCTGCCAAACTAGTTACTGCTCTAACTAGTGTTTGTACCTCTGAAAGTGACACTAGTGATGAAGAAGTGACATTTGAAGAACTGGCTGATACCTACAAGAAATTGTGTATCAGAAGTGCTGAAGTCTGTGTGCAGAATGAGAAACAAGCAAAACTCATCATAAAGCTGGAGGCTGAAAAAAGGGCAGATCTTGAAACTATAAGTCATCTAGAAGGGGAAGTTCAATTGCTGAACTCACAACTGAACCAAATGACCAAATCTGTCAAGATGCTGACTAATGGAACAGATAAATTGGAAGAGATTCTTCAAGTTGGACAAAATGTGGGAAACAAATCTGGACTAGGATTTGTGGAAGCCAAGAAATCTAGTACAGACAAGAAGATCAGGCCTGTTAAACAAATGTCAAAGCAGATGTCTCAACACAACTCTCAACATCAGAAACAGAGATATATGAAGAAAAAGTACCAAAGATGGAGATGTCATCATTGTGGGAGATATGGCCACATAAAGCCCTTCTGCTTCAGATTGCATGGATACCCCAATCAAAACTCAAGTGTCAAACCTAAATCTAAAAAGGTACCACATACTCCTCAATGGAAGAAAAAGGCTACTGCCCTGATATCCCATACTTCCCTGAGAGTGTCTGTAAAGGAAGGCTGGTACTTTGACAGTGGGTGTTCTAAACACATGACTGGAATAAAGAACATTCTCAATCATGTTAAACCTCACAACACTAGTTATGTGACCTTTGGAGATGGTGCTAAAGGTGAAATCAAAGGAGTTGGTAATTTGGACTGCCCTGAAGTTCCAAGTCTGAGTGAAGTCCTGTGGTAAAAGGGCTGACTGCTAATCTCATTAGTATCAGTCAATTATGTGATATAGGATTCAAGGTCAACTTCTCAAAATCTGAATGTCTAGTAATTAATGAAAAACTAGAAGTTATAATGAAAGGAATCAGATCCAAAGATAACTGTTACCTGTGGCAGCCTGAGAACACTAATAACTCCACTATGTGTCCAATTACCAAAGAAGAAAAAGAGATGAAACTGTGGCACCATAAGCTTGGTCATCTTCACCTAAGAAGAATGAAAAGAGCTATCTCCATGGAAGCAGTCAGAAGGACTCCAAGACTACATATTGATAAAAGAAGGGTTTGTGGTGAACTTCAAATTGAAAGGCTTGGTAAAAAGAGACATGTCTGTGATGTGATGAATAAACTTGAAGAAGGATGTGTTGTCAGAACCAGAAGTAATCATGACAAAGAATTTGGAAACAACAAGTCTAATAAATTCTGTTTCCCAAAAAAAATGAGTCATGAAGTCTCTTCTCCTATAACTCATCATAAAAATAGAGTTGACAAAAAGAAAAACAGGAACATACAGGAATCTGCCAGAGCTATGATTCATGTCAAAAGAATGCCTTCCCAACTCTGTGCTGAAATGGTTGCAGCTGGTAGAAACTGTTCTCAAAATATCTGGACAAAACAGATGCTCACTAAGTGTAATGTCTCACAAGATGTTGTGACATTGTATTGTGACAATCTGAATACAATCAATATTTCCATGAACCCTATTCAGCATATCAGGACCAAGCACATTGACTTTGTAGAGAAGAAGTCAATTAAACTGGAACATGGTATCATTAAGATTCAGCTGACTGATTCTTCTACCAAGGCTCTTGTTGGAAATAAACTTGAAAACTTGAGGGGCAGGTTGGGTATTTGCCAACATGAGAAATTATAGCAATTAATTTTGCTTAAAACAAGGGTTGAAGGAATTAATTTTGTTAAGTCTATTTTTAGTGGGTTAATCATATGTTTTCCCAATTCTTTCAAAATCTTTAAGAAGTTGAAAAGACTCTCTTTTGCCTCCTACCTCTCTCGACTTTGCAACCTGTTCCCTTCTCTCAATCAAAGTTTTTTCTCAAATTGCTACTGGTGCTCTAAGTCAATCAAAATGTCTCAAACATCATCTTCAACCAAGGCGACCTCTTCATCTTCATCATCTTCATCATCTGACCAAGACTCTCGAGCAATCACCACATGCATAGAATCTGAATTTCTTGAGATCACTCCTCTCAGAGAGATGGCTACTAACCCCGCCAAAGTCAAAAAGCTGAGAACTAGACATGCAGGAAGAGCTCAAGCTGCTGCCTCTGGTAATCCTTCTCATCCTTCTTCTTCTGTATCAAATAGAGAAGGATCAGTTCAAGTTCATCAAGCAATTGCTAGGCTAGTGACAAGTATACTAAGCGGAAACCAATTTGTACCGGGGATTTCTGTCCCTTTAAATCAATCAGGAATCCCAAATGTGGATGTCTCTGAGAATGTTATGACACAAAATGACAACATTCAGAACCCTTCAGAAAAGACTGCTGATCCACCTATCATTGATGTGGATAAGGAATACTCAGACAATGATCTGATTGTCATTGTAAACCCTAGCATAGCTAGGAGAATGATGAAAAGGAAGAATAATCAGAATGCTGGAAAATGTTTGACAAAAGATAAACCTGCTAATAAGAAATCCAAGGCTGAAGGCATGGCTGGGGTAGAATCTGTGAAAACTGTTCAGTCCAAAGGGAAGGTGAAAGCCCAGGTGCATACTGATAGACAACCAATTACAAAGAAGAGAAAAGAACCTGAATCTTCTGATTCTGATGAGGAATCAGAGTTTGAGATTGATGCTGAAGAAATTCCTATCAGAAGGAAGCTCCCCTCTAGCAAAATTGCTAGAGTTCCTGAAGTCCCAACAGACAACATCTCTTTTTATCATCCTGACAATGCAAACAGATGGAAGTATGTTTGCTTGAGGAGAATAGCTTTAGAAAGAGAGCTAAACAATGATGCCATGGAGTGCAAGGACATCATGGACCTAAATAAGAATGCTGGACTGATGAAGACAGTGATAAAATTTAACAAGTGTTATGAAAATCTGGTCAAGGAATTCATAGTTAACTTGTCTAATGATTGTGCTGATGGAAGGTCAGCTGACTTTGAAAGTGTTTTTGTTAGAGGAAGAAGGGTTAATTTCTCTCCATCAGAAATTAACAAATTTCTTGGAAGATCAAATGAGGATTGTCCTGATCTGGAAGTCACTGACAATGAAGTTTGTCAAACCATCACAGCAAGGCAAGTGAAGTGCTGGCCATTGAAAGGCAAGCTGAATTCCAGCAAACTTAGCATGAAATTTGCCATCCTGCACAAGATTGGTGCATCCAACTGGGTCCCTACAAACCATAAATCAACTATCTCCATAGGATTGGGGAGATTTATTTATGCTGTGGGAACCAAGACTTCTTTTGACTATGGCAGGTATATTTTTGAACAAACTTTAAAACATGCTGGTAGTTATGTTGTCAAAGGACCAATTGCCTTTCCCTCCCTCCTTTGTGGAATTATCCTTGCACAATACCCTGATATCCTGGTGGCAAGAGATATTGCTTGCAAAAGAGCTCCTGCCCTTGGGTTGCACTACAAACTGTTTCAGGGATCTCATGCTCCTGATATTGTCATAACATCAGCTGAGACATCGTCTGTGAAGACCCAGTCCAAAACATCTGATGTTATTACTGTATTAAAAGAGACCTGCAAAGAACTGGAAGCTAGGAAAAAGACCCTAGAAAACCTAATTGCCAGGTTAGAAAAGGAGGAAGCTGAAGGAAACAGAAGGGAAGAGGGTGTAGAAGCTGAAGGTCATCTCAATACTGAAGAAACTAGCTCCTCTGAGTCTGATGACAGTGCTTAAAGGTTGGTGGAGTTGCTGTTTGGTGGTGTTGCTGGTCCCTGGTAGAGTTTGGAAGTGTGTTCAGTTTTTAGTTCTGCTCTCATTACTTTTTCTGGATGACTGTATAACTTTTAAGAACATGTATCTTTGGCCCATTTGTGGCTAAAGAGGGGGAGATATATTTTGGTACTTTATTAGACATTCTATTTTTCTGCAGTCTTATTTATTCTGCTGCTGCTATCTATCTCTGATTGCTTAGGGACTTTAGCCAAAAATCTGCCAAAGGGGGAGTTTGTAGTTGTTTAGGTATTGGCATTCATTTTTGGTAAAACCAGGTGTATGAATGTCATGATTGATGTCATAACATTCTAGTTTATTAGGTACAAATTTATTAGGTACCTTTGCAGAAAAATATTGTCATACAGGTACTGATGTTTATGAGTGTGTATCTGAGCATTTTGCAAAATGATCACATTTACCTAAATCAGTAGACAGGTTTTCAGATGTCATAACAGATGTTAAGACATCCTGTTCTGAACTAACAGGTATGCAGTTTGGTTAATTCTGAGTTTTTTCAGGAAAATGACTCAGTCTTTCCATAACAGAATCCTGCGTTTTCTTTGGGTTAACCTAGCTCAACCCCAACCTGGTTGATAAAGTCCTGTGACCTAGTCTTAAGGACAAACGGAATTAACCCTAGCTTTTTATGGAAACCCTAACTGAAGTTGCAGCTGCTATATATTCAACAGGGCTGCTGTTTTGAATGCAATCCCTTTTTTGACAGAAGATCATTTAGAATCTGTATAGTTTTTACTATTGTAATCCAAGCAATTATCATTGTGATAAGTAACTTGGAATAGGTTTTAATTGTAAGGGTTGTGTAACACTCAAAGCTTTGAAGCAAGAGTGTTTGTATGTCTCTTGACTAAAGCTGTGAAGCAAAGTCAAGTTAGGTTTGTGTATCACTCAAAGCTGTGAAGCAAGAGTGTTTGTGTTGCTTGATTAAAAAGCTGTGAAGCATAATCAAGTGTATGTTTTGAAGAGTGTCTTCAACTATTCATTAGTCAAATTGTTTTATGTATCACTACTGTGATTGAGGGGGAGTGAGTAGGAACTCAGGTTTAAGTTGTACTTAGATTGAAGTTGCATTGGGTAGGTCTTAAGTGAAGGAGATAAACTGGTTGGTTTATTCCTGAATTAATATCTCTTATAGTGGATTTCCTCCCTGGCTTGGTAGCCCCCAGAGTAGGTGTTGTTGCACACTGAACTGGGTAAACAATTGACTGTGTTCTTTACTGTTTTTGTATTTACTGTCTTATAGAAAGTCAGATACGGTGTCATAACATTGAACGTGACATTGAGTATCTGCAGCCAGAATTTCAGGTATCAGGTCTCACAGTCGGTAAACTTTTTGCTAAGGTAGTAAATAGCGTGCTCTTTTCGACCAGACTCGTCATGCTGCCCCAGCACGCACCCCATTGAATTGTCCAATACTGTCAAGTATAAGATCAAAGGTCTTCCTTCAACTGGAGGCATCAAAATTAGAGGCTCTTGGAGGTATTCCTTGATCCTTTCGAAAGCGGTCTGACATTCATCATTCCATTTTCCCACTTGATATTTCTTCATCAGCTTGAAGATTGACTCACAAGTAGCGGTCAAGTGTGAAATGAATTTGGCAATGTAATTTAGACGTCCCAAAAAGCCTCTAACTTCCTTTTCTGTGCGGGGAGCCTTCATCTCTTGTATAGCCTTTACCTTGGCAGGGTCCACTTGAATACCCTTATCACTGACGATGAAACCCAACAGCTTACCAGACCTTACCCTGAAGGTGCATTTGTTCGGGTTCAACCTCAGCTTGTACATCTTCAACCTGTCGAATAGTTTCTGGAGATGGTCAAGGTGTTATTCCTCAGTCTGGGACCTTGCAATCATGTCATCAACATAAACCTCAATCTCATGGTGAATCATGTCATGGAACAAAGCGACCATGGCACGCTGATACGTTGCCCTAACATTCTTCAACCCGAAAGGCATTACCTTGTAACAGAAGGTGCCCCACTGTGTAACGAAGGTTGTCTTATCCATGTCTTCGGGAGCCATCTTGATCTGATTGTAACCAGAAAACCCATCCATAAAGGAGAAGATCTTATGATCCGCGGTGTTGTCGACCAGAACATCGATGTGAGGAAGTGGGAAATCATCTTTGGGGCTTTCCCTGCTCAGATCTCTATAGTCCACACACATCTGTACCTTACCATCCTTCTTAGGCACCGGAACAACGTTGGCAACCGACTGTGGGTAAGAAGTGACAGCTAAAAATCCTGCGTCAAACTGTTTCATGACCTCAGCTTTGATTTTCTCAGACATCTCGGGACGCATACGGTGAACTTTCTGCTTTACCCGAGGACATTCTTCTTTGGTTGGTAGGCGGTGTACCACAATATCGGTGTCCAAACCGGGCATATCTTCATAAGACCAAGAGAAGATCTCAACATAGTCGCGTAGCATCTGTATCAACCGTTGTTTGACACTAGGTTCCAGATTCGCACCTATCTTGACCTCTTTCCTGTCTTCCTCTGTAACCAAATTCACTTATTCAACTGGCTCTTCATGAGGCTGTATGGCCCTTTCTTTCTATAGTAACAGTATAACAAGTTCTCCAGGCACCTCACAATCATCCTCACCTTCGTCCTCGGCTTGGTTGATCGGATTTTCAAAGTCATAACTGGTAGTAGCAGAGTTGTTATCAATGGGATCCAGAGTGGATATGGATCTGCATTATGATATGTGAGTGTGTGTAAGAGAATAGCTGTTTTTGATAAGGTGAGAGACAGAAAAGAAAAACAAGGAGCATAAAATTTGTAATGCAATAACGTTCAATGCTTTATTAATGATATATGAAAATGACAAATAATAAGCACTCACAAACAAAGCCAAGGTGCCTCGGGAAAGGCACCGGGTCGTAAAGTTTTAAACTGTCTATTACAACTTTCAAAACAAAAGTCAATTACTGTGGAATAAAAGAAACAGGGATGAAATCCTTCGTCGTCCAGTTGTTCAATCCACAATTGGCTGTAGGGTAGATCCAGCTGCCGATATCTGAATCCTCTTCACTGTCCTCAACCGTATTAACTCCCTGATCATGTTTAGGCATGGGAGCAGTTATGACGTTGGGCTTCTCCGGAGCGTCAAACTCAATCTCTTTGGCTTCGATCAAGTCCTGCACCTTATTCTTCAAGGCCCAACAGTTGTTTGTATCATGACCTGGACCTTCGGAGTGATAGGCGCAGCGGGCATTCAGGTTATAATAAGGAGAAGTGGTGTTGGGGTTCTTCGGGGCTTCCCTCAGAGTTACCAGACTGGTCTTCACTAATTGTGGTAGAATTTGAGACAAGGTCATATTGAGCCGAGTGTACTGCCTTTGTGGTCTTTCCACCCTTTGTTGATTGTTTCATTGTGGAGCAACGGTGGGTCTTGATGTCACTACCGCATTTACTGCTTGACGGTGTTCAGGTCTGCTTTGGCCCCTCGAGCCATAGACTGCACTAGCTTCTTTCTTACCGGTGAAAGACTTCTTCACTGCACTTGATGAAGTATCCTTCTGTATCTTACCACTTCGGATACCAGCTTCTACTCTCTCTCTAGTCAAGATCAACTCAGTAAACCCACACGACGAACTGCCGATCAGATGATTGAAAAATGGACCAAATAGTGTCCCTAGAAACATGTCAACTAACTCCCTATCAGACAAAGGGGGTTGGACTCTTCCAGCCAAGTCTCTCCACTTTTGAGCATAGTCCTTAAAACTTTCACTTGCACCCATAGACATACCCTGTAGCTGAGTATGAGTGGGAGCAAGGTCGGCTTATACTAATACTTCCTGTAGAAAGCATCATCAAGGTCTTCCCAGTTTCGGACATTAGCTCCTTCCAATTGATAAAACCATTCAAGATGTGTCCCTGACAGACTATCTTGAAAGAAGTGTACCCACAAATTTCTATCAGCAGTGTGGGGTTGGATTTTCCTGACATACGAGCGGAGATGGAGTTTTGGACAGGATACTCCATCGTACTTGGCCAAAACTAGAGCTTTGAACTTATGAGGGATCACCACTCCTGATACCAGTCCCAGTTCTCCAAAATCCAAACCAGGGATCTTCTGAATCTCCATTGCACTTAGACGGTCTTCTAACTGCTTGTACCTATCCTCAGCAGGAGGATATTGCTCCTCATCATAATATGTATCATCATCAGAAACTGCAGGACTAGGGCCCTTTTCTTCTTCTTGGTTCTCCCCTTCTTTGGATGAAGAGGTCAGATCAGCTTGCTGTTTCAACCTATCCCCAAACCTTTTACCCATGTTCAGAAGAACGACCTTCTTCTTCTTCTTCTTCTTCTCTTTCATAATGAGAGCTTTTATATCCTCTTGCCCTTTAACCAAGCTCAAGAACATCTCTTGGAATTGGGCGTTTTGTGCCTGAAGATCTTTGATGGCTTGATCGGAAGACATTTCGTGCTGAAACAAACAGCGAAGAAGATGAGAAACCTGTAATGGTACCTATAATGATGTGCATGATAATGGGATGCGTATTTAATGATTTCAAAGACTTTGGGATATTTAAATTTGCAAACCAAAAATAACCAAACTTTATTAGATTAACTTGTAAAAAGGTTCAACAATGCCTTTAAGGCGTTACAAAGAAGTAAATGAAAAACAAATCTAAACTAGAAAAGCAAAATAAAAAATCCCAAGGACACTTCCTCTTGGTGCTGACGTAGTCATTGATCATTCTCTCTTCTTCGAGCTTCCTGGTGAGCTTCAAGATCTTCCTTTCTTTCTCATGGTACTTCTCCCGGTAGGTATCCCTTTCCTCCTTCAGCTGAATCCAAGACCTATGTAATGCCCCTAGATCAGTGGGCATGTAAGGATAAAGAACTGTGTAAGGAATGCCTTCTTCATTAGTGGGCTCCACAATTACTGGAAATACCGCTTCATAGGGCATCCCAAGCTTCTGGGCACGAGCTTGGACCCATTGTAGGTAAGGCTGCATAGGAAGGGAAGTCCTTGGTCCTAGCTCTTGAGGGTCAGATCTGTTCACCATACCCCAAGCTCATATAAACCTCCAGCGATGCTCGTCAACGTCTTCCTTGTAGTCAAATGCAATATCTGTAAGAAGTAGTTCATGGGGACCGTCTCTCCGAGCACGACCAAATTATCGCAAAGCTAGACAAAGACTGTAGGTTATACCCCCTATGATTCCAAGCAACGGGACATTAGGGTATCCCCCACAACGATCAATGACAGCAGTGCTTTCTATAACCCGGGAGCTCCAAAGACTGTCTGTATGGGCAAGTGACATTATTCTGTAGGACCAACCCAAACCTTCTTCATTTTTCAGCATAGACTTAGGGAGGTGCGAAATAAACCACCTCGACAGCAACGACATGCAACACATAAGGGTCCCTCTTCTTCGCACAGTACGAGTGTAGAGGGCATGCAAGATATCACCCAGTAGAGTAGGAACAGGGTTGCGAGAAAGGAAGATCTTAACCGTATTCACATTTATAAAGGAATCTGGATTTGGGAAGAGGACCAACCCATAGATAAGGAGAGCCAAGATGTCTTCAAAAGCCTGAAAATCCAAGTTATCCCAGAATAGCTGAGCTTGATCTATCAGAACCTTGGCTAAGAAACCTTCAACCTCGCTCCGTGTTTCCCAATTGGATACCACATCAGCCCTTTTTAGATGCAGAGCTGAAGCAATGTCTTCTGGTCGAGGAGTCTCTTCCATACCTGTGAAGGGAATCTGCTCAAGGATGGATATGCCCAATAAGTGAGAAAACTCTTCCAAAGTGGGAACCAAGTGGTAATCTGGAAAATAACACTCATCATCTTCTCATCAAACTTTGAGGTAACCAGGCTAAGAAGCTGACCATGTCTCTTAATGAATGAAGAAGTCTCAGAAACTCTTGAGGCTAACTCTTTGAGTTGAGCAGGTATTTGCACAAAGTTAACTCGGATGGTGTTTCTGCGCATGGAAGTCATAATCTGCAAAACAGAACAAAGATAAATCCCCTCGGTCTTTGAAATGGTTAGTATAATGAAGTATGTATGCTATGTTATGATGCATGATGTCATGATTAAAACAACAGGTGTAGCAGATAACAGACATGGAAAAGGAAAACAAGTCACACAAAAGCCATTAAGTTTAAGGCTTACATGGGGTCAAAGGTATTACCCTCTTGAAGTTCAGTTGGTTTCAACCTGTCCTAGAAAAATTAAACGGGTTTTAGAGGTTCTCAATATCACTGACCATCCTCCATCGGTCATGGTTTCAGCTCACGCAATCTTTTCTTGCGGACGAAACTATCTCGAGAGTATGGTCTCAATGAGTGTAGCATTGAGTATCAACCAGTTCTCAGCTTTACACTGAGGCCGGATATCTCACTACTTCCTAATGGCCAAGTTGGTCGATTAAAGGTTCTAAGGTCAGTTGATGCTTAACGACACACATAGAATCCCCGTATTCTCCTCGTTTCTCCACAAGGAATACAGGTACCAACCAATGTGCCACATCAACATAGCTACTGCTTCAACCGTATCGGTCTACGTTGTACAATTCCCTCACATTTTATTTCTACTTACCTAAAAGGTGTCCCCAGATCCGGGTTAGGATCTATAGTAACTCCCAAACAAAACCCTTAAAAGTAAAGCAACCAAAACAAACATGAGAAGAAATTTATGATGAACTATATCCTAAGGTATACCCCACTTTACTTTATTCCCCAACAGAGTTTCCAGTTCTATGATATGGTGGCAGAACCGACTGTTTTGGAAAATGTTGGTTTGCGTTTTGTGTTTGTGTTCGCAAAATGTCGCAGTAAGCAAGAGTCGCCACCGACTTTTATTTTATCCAACTGGAAATGAAAAAAGCACAGAAAAATTCTTTTTTCGAGATTTTGAGTACGGGGGGGTAGATTATAGAAAGGAAAGGTGTTAGCACCCTTTCTATCCATGGTTTTCCATGGGATCTTAGGTACTTGCTCATATTTTTAAATTTCTTGTGCGTGTTTGTTTTTAAAAGTTTTTGTTTTACTTCGTTTTAACCCTTGCTTCTGTCTTCAAGAGTGTTACGAAGTTGTTTTGAAAACTTTGTTTGAAAAAAAGTGTAAGTGTGAAAAGTTTGATTTTGAGCAAGTACCTACTAGCACCTACCTACTCAAAAAAAGATTTTTTCTATTCTCCTTTCCTTTAGACAATGCTACCCTACTATTGAGAAATAAGAAGCATCGTCGTTGGAGTTTGTAAGGGTCAATTCATAAGGGACATACGATCACCAAAGCAATTTTAGAATGTCTTAGTAATAACCCTAATGTCTTAAGATCATATTCGAGGCAACATTTCCGAGGCAACATTTCTGAACGGGACATTTGATCTTTGTTTAGACAAAAGGGCAACCACTAAAACACCCTATACTTAATGACCGTTTACCGAAGGAAACCGAAGTGAGAGTATACCCTAAGAGTGCGCATGTGCGAGTGATTTGATTTCAGTTATTATCTTTGCACATTAGGGTTTGCTAGCCATTTTAAATTATCATGCAATCTTGTCATACAATCCTATTAACATACATCTAAATAGTTAATATTTGTAAGAATTAAAATGCGAGAAATAAAAAACCTACGCTATTACAAGGCTTCGGGGAGGGGGATTAATTACATAGCCAAAAACCCGTAAAACAATAAATAAAAGAAAATCCTAATTAAACTATTACATACCGTGAGCAGTTACATTAATATTGCGAAAATAAAAATAAACGCGTGCGATGAATCGAAAACGAGAAATTAGGGTTTTGACCCCGACTAAACCTAATTAAAAGAAATTATTTTTTTGTGTTTTTGATTATTTTGAGAAAATAAGATTTTAATTGAATAAATAGATAAAACCTAATTATTAATTAAATTAAATTAAGAAAAATAACTAAATTAACCTATTTTTCGTATTTTTTATTTTGAGAAAAGAAACAAAAATTAGATCAAGCTAACCCTAATTTTTTTTTAATTGATTTTAATTATTTACAACAAATTTAAAATTACCCTAAATTAAATTAAACTAATTTAAAATTAAATTTGATAAAAATAAAAACCTAATTCTAAATTTGTGAAAATTGATTTTATGATTTTTTTTGTAAAAAAAGAAATTATTTGTGTTAGAAAATAATTAAACAAAATAATAAATAAAAGAAATAAATTAGAAAAGAAAAAGAAAAGGGTCTGATGTTGCTTAGCAAAAGGGGGGTCTGACTTGCAATTCTAAGCCCAATAACTCCTGGCCTGTATTGACTTTGCCAATCCTTTGCATGTGCTTGACTGGGCGTATGGTGGACCCTCACGTGGGAAGCCTTGGATCTGGGCATGCTGAAGATCTGGATGATGAGATATTGATGGTGATATGGTGGACTCATGGGGTCCCAGCACGCCTGATTATGCAAAAGAAAAACAACATAAGGCAAATATGGGGACCTGGGGATCGAACCCAGGCCCTTAGGCATACTTACCCTGCGCGCTTGCCAGCTGAGCTGGTTGTGGTTAGTTGTAACAATAATTAACAACAAATATCATATGCAGAAATAGATGGCTAAGCTCAAAAAATGCATGAAATTCAAATGTCCCAATCATGGAGGTGCCACGTTACTTTCTTCTTCCTCCCACCGTCGCTTTAAATTATATGGCTTTTACCTACGGACACCAAGCGTAGGTATAGCCCTGTGCATCTCCAAAATCTTATCCCTGCATGATAAATCACAACCAGTTGGTACCAATCAACTTGTTGCAACCTCACGAGCATCATGGTACCACTATCCATGGCCAATTGTCCCTGTACAAGAAAACCCTAAACACAAAGAAAAAACCCTAGCCATGGCACTTTGCTGTACAGTTAATGAAAACGCAATTAAATATGACCATTAGCTTACAAATATCATAAGGTTTAAGAATATATCAATGAATCATGCTAAATGTGCCAGAATTATGATATTCGAATCAGAAAAACATGGAAATTGTGGGACTCATACAGTGTGTTTTCAAGGCGTGGAGAAGCTGGTTAATGGTTGAAACACGTTTCCTGGGATGTCCAGCAAACGTTGGGGATGGGCTAGAATGCTTTGAATTGATCTGCAACTTGGAAATCATTGTGCCA